>OZ026821.1:7070275-7607775 GCA_964023185.1 Macaria liturata
TGTTAATGTTATTACAGGGATAGAAATATTTATAGAACGTTCGAAACCGACGACGCAACCTTCCGGATCGGCCGCAGACGATATCGGCGAGCGAGCGCTTTAGCGCCGACCAAATTGACAGAAATGATTCTCAGAATCGAGCTCACGAAAACTACTCAGAAGCTGTTCGACCTCTATAAACTTTTCGCTATCCTTAACCGTTGAACTTGTCAAATTTATCATATTGTAGACTGCGAAACCAGGAGACATGCCTTGATAGATGCATTGTCGATAAACTGTTAGGTTTGCGTTAGGAACAAAATGTTACGCATAAGTGATGTACCGCAGCAGATCGTTCGAGAACTTACTATTTCAGTGTTAAAATGATCCTTTTGAAATTGCCGAATCTCAATTTTATCAAAAATTGAAAAAAGAAAACTTTACACTTAGAACCATGGATTAGGACCGCCTTTTTTATTGATGTAATCAATAAATTGTGATATTTTGCATAAATAAAAAACTGATTACCTTAGTCACGTTTTGCTGAAAAATTGTAGCTCAATGCCACACCTCCAAGACATGTCTTTTTGTTTCCATGTCTATTTACCACGTAGACTATCTGTGTAAGCGATAAATCGATCTTGTATCGCAATTTAGATTGTAATTTTATTTTTAGTTTATTTCAGATTTGAACCATTATTGCACTTAGTAAATTAAAAAAATTAAAAACAAGCTTTATGACTAGAAAACGTAAGCTTGCATAAATATATTATTTATAAAAATATTTGATACAGGAGCCGAAAGTCAATTTACCAAATAATTAAAAATATGTTCTATCATCACACCGTTTTTATTAGTTTATGCAGTGCAACAATAGTTCAATATCTTATTCAACGTAAAATCAATTAGGCCAGTTTAGTGAAGTCATGTAGAAATTATTCAGTTCTAATGGTTTGTGTTTATATTAGGGAATTTCAGGTGTCCTAGATAATCATCAGTAACATTGGCTATATATAAAAACAGTGTCAGGTCTATTAAATCGATGTACACAAGACTTATTTTTATTGTTTTTCCATTGAATATTGTAATAATGTAGTAACACAATCACCATACATATGTGTATTTACATACACATTTATATTTTTCTATATTGTTTAGGATGTGATATTGTTGTAATTGTATCAAATTACAGGTACAACCCACAAGTCAAATGTAAAACAATATCTGTAATAGCAGAAAACATGAAATATTGGTTGTGAAAGATAATGATGTATTTCTTTTCACTTCTTTTGGATTATCTTCATATATCACTTAAGTTTAATGTATTCATTCAAAGTCATGGATTTTGCGATTTTCTTGATCTATTACTTCTGTTTTAAAATTTTCTGTTGAAAGATATATCCATACTTTTATTTTATGATGGGAAATCAATAAATATTTGTCGTTGTTATAATTAACGAGTTTTATTAGATATACCATTATATTATAATCCTTACTTGTAGGTTTTATTGAAACAATACCTTACATATATAACTTTATTTGTAAAATGGTCTTACAAACTATTTACAACACAGGTAATATTATATAGGTAAATAAATAAAACAAATAAAAACTAACATCATAAATTACAAATTGAGATTAAAATTAATATCTTGCTTTACATAGTTAAATTATTACCTACGTCTATAAAAAATATGGCCGGAGAAAGATCAAATTTGCTGCCAAGAGATTCACATACGTCGCGCGCGGGCGCAACCTCGGAGCGGATGCGTGCTTTGTGCGACCGCAGCTGCCTGCGTAATGTAGCTCGTCGCCGCTGAGTGACGATATGGACAGTGTAGACATTATTGAGGAATGTTCGTGGGTAAATGACGATTCTATTGAGGACGGCGATAAGATGCAATTGAAGAGGATGAGGACTGAAGATGGGTGGTCTACTGTAGGAAAAGGAGGGAAGAAAATTGCGCAGAAAGAAAGTTACGAGGCAGAGAAAGTTATGGAAAGTTATCATGAAATTTGTTTGACGTGCGCGGACAAAGTGCCAGGTCAATTTATGTTGGCGAAGAGTTTAAAAGAAGAAGGTATCCGTGACGTCACTCGAATTAAATATGTAAATGCATTAAAGTGCTATTACAATTCAGTAGCAATAGCAGCGCTGAAAAACTTTTAACTTGTATTAAATTTAGCTCCAATGGTTTTAAGTGTCAAAGGACGCTAGATCTAGCTCAGTCATATGGAGTTATAAAGGGCATTGACCTTCTTTTAAAGGAAGAAGAAATATTAGAAGGTTTGGGGAGTGAGATCCCTATAACAGGAATTAAAAGACTAAAACGGAAAAATAGCCTAGACGGCCGTTGGGAAGATAGCGAATCGGTTCGAATATGCTTCAAAGGTATTGTTTTACCACGTTGCATATTCATTTTCGATGTAAAGACTAAAGTAAGCCCATACGTACATGTCGTACATCCCGTGACGCAGTGTTCTCGTTGTTGGCGATATGGCCACACAGTTAGATTTTGTTCATCCACATAAATAATTTGTCCCAAATGTGGGAACAATCATGCCAATTGTGAAGCTACGCGGTTCAAATGCAACAACTGTGGTGGCCATCATATGGCACTATCTAGGACATGCCCAACATTTAGAAAGGAGAAACACATTCGGGAAATGATGTCTGAAAACAATTACTCCTATAAACAAGCCCTTATTATGCAGAAAACTACGTATCCATCTACCCAATTGCCATCTACATCGACTTCGCATGTACCTGTTCAACCGTTTCCGGCTCTTAATAGGGATTACGACGCACCAACTATTGAACACATCACAGGCACTCAAAAACTTCCACGTGATAGAGAAGAAACTTACGCAAAGGTCGCAGGCAAGACTAAACGTAAAATTGCTGGTACCAGAAGACGTCATAATGAGACACCTGCGATAGGATCCCAACCCGAAGTCGAAGAAGGTGAAATACTACTAAACATGGAAGAAGACGAAGGTAAAAAAGCATGGTGGAAGATTCTGTTGGAAAAGCTGAAAATGGTCATACTAGATGGGAAGCTGTCTTGGGAGGAAAAAATCAAAGGCGATGAAGTTTGCACTAAAGTTTATCGCCGAGTGGCCTTGCTTATTGGGTATTCTGAGCAAATATGGGTAGTACACCAGTAAATATAAGGTATCCAAAACACCTGTAGATCGTGCGACATTGGAAGATCTTCTCATTAGCCTGACGCCTGATTTTGTAAGTCCAGATAAACCTGATTTTGATTCTTCCAACCAACATTTATGCGTTCCAATTACGGTTCACGAATTTAATAATAATTTGAAACGCGCGGATACGGCTCCAGGTTTAGATGAAATTTCGTACTCAATGTTAAATAATCCACCTGAAATAGCGAAATCGTATCTTGTAGCATTGTACAACAGATTTTTAAATGTCGGATTTGTGCCCAGGCAATGGTCAGAAGTTAATGTTGTGCCTATACCCAAAATAGGAAGCGAAAACAATCTGACAAAGCGTGTAAGACCAATCGCCTTGATATCGTGTCCATGTAAAGTTTTACACACAATACTTACTCGAAGGTTGGATTGGTTTTTAGAGAAAAATGATTGTTTTCCGAATGAAATGACAGGCTTCAGACGCTCGCGGTCCTGTGCAGATAATTTGGCCAGATTAGTGTCTCGTATCCAGGTAGGGCTAACAAAAGGACATCTCACCATTGCCTGTTTCTTAGATATTGAAAATGCATACAATTGTCTAAACATAACAAGTCTTACCAAAACCCTAAATGAGCTTGGAATAGGTTCCACTATGTGTAATTATATATGGCAACTAGAGGTGCTCTGTGCGCGGGCTCCAAGGGGCCCGCGAGAGGGGTTTGATGATGGGGGGGCTCCGATATATGAAAAAAAAAAAACATAGGTCTCATGGGCAAAGTGATGGTGAAGATCGGCCTTAGGCCTCGCTTCTTCCTCGAATTTACACTACAGCACTTGCTCCGTCATTAAATTCATCCTGAATCATCAAAGTGATGGTGATGCTCGGCCTTTGGCCTCGCATCTCCCTCACTTCGACGTCGCAAGTGCAAATAATATGAACATAAAAACAATAGAAAAGCTTGACTGTTATGCACGTTTTTTATTGGGTCCGAAAAAAGATTCCATTGCTCATACAAATTATATCCAAATTCAAGGAATCAGATATTCAGACTACTAGATACATGGATATCAAGTTACAACATTAATAGAGTGATTAGTGTAAACATAGAAGGATTCACTACTTCTAAAAAATCAGTTAACTGTAATGAGTTCCGACAAATTTGTTATAGATACATAGAAAACCAATATCATGGTCACTATAGACTATACACTGACGCGTCTAAAGACGGGCGACGATCCGGTGCAGCATTTTATGACCCGCAAACAGGCTTAGTAGCAAAGTTAAAAATAGAATCAAACATTTCCATAATGCACAGTGAACTGATAGCGATATCTGAATCACTGTCTTATGCATCGTCAATAGAATGTAATAAATTGGTTGTACTTTCTGATTCAAAAAGCGTGCTCTTACACCTGGCTAGGTTAACCTCGAACATTCGGGGCCACCCTATTGCCTACAGCATACTTGATTCTATTTTTAAACTTGTCAATCAAGGTAAAACAATAGTGATGCAGTGGATCCCGTCCCATATCGGAATCGTGGGTAACGAGGAGGCTGATCGCCGGCCAGACAAGCTTTAGAGGAGGGCGTGCTATGCCACCATCTTCCCTTGCACACCGAGCTATTGAGTGACGTTAGATTACAATGCCGAAATCAATGGCGAGAATATTTTGACGAGCGCTCATTGTGTAAAGGAATATGGTACAGAACCATACAGTATGAGCCGCCTAATTACCCATGGTTCGATAATATTATTATGAAAATAGGCAGATAGTTGGTTTGCTAAGGATTCGCTCCGGACACATTCCATGCAATGTTTACAAACATCTGATGGGCTTCGCGGACTCGCCGAACTGCCGGTTGTGTGACAAAAAAGAAGAATTACAGCAAATTTTGATGGAATGTGTCCGCGGCGAGACTTTACGCCAGAAATTGTTTGTAAATACTAGAAATAGTAATAACAACAGTGTTGGACTGTGTAGCAGTATCTTGGCTTCACCTACTTCGGACGAGGCCAAGATTCTGCTAGATATATATAGTAATTTTATGGATAGTATGTAATTGTATATTAAATTGATGTAATGGTATATTGTATAAGCCTTATGGGAGTGACATAGTCGGCTTCGACAAAACTCCCTCTTAAAATATAGATAAAAAAAAGAGATACACATAAGCACCACGAGACATTTCATTTCCAATATTTAAGCATAAATAAATGTAAAGAGCTTACCAATGCTATAAGGTTGATTTGACACAATTTTGATTGTATAAAAATATATTTTTTCACACTATTACAATTCTATGAACAATCCAATATATTATATAATCTTGTACCAAATTAACTCTGGCACTTTTTTCCCACTCACAACCTATAATAGGTTTTTGTACGAACAGACAAGCATTAGTCACATTGTATAGATATATAGGTAAAAGCTTTAAAACATTTGTGCCAATAGGCTGCACTATCAACTAGAATACATTTTAATATATTATACTCAAAAAGCATACATTTGTATATTATAAAGTAAAAGCTTTTGTGCATTCTGCGACTTAACCAACATTTTACACGGAATCAATATATTTATTTTACATTCCATTGAAAATTCACAACGCGGTGAAGCGAATTATGTATTTGCTAGGTATATATAGTAACTGCAGGGTAAGTAGGTAGATTTTAAAATAAAATACTTGTAAGTAATATGACAAAATACATTACAAAATTACCTTCATTGAATAACATCATAGCACAATAAAGACCTTTTCAAAACATTGTTTTTAAACGTTAACACAGATTAGCACTTTCGGAAGACTAGCACCGAATCAATCATGTTTATGACATAATCATATAGCTCGTTTCAGTTGAAATTGAGCAAGAATTCGTGCGTTTAGGCTAAACCATTTCTGTTTTATGTCGATAAGCTTTGAAAAAGGATCGTAGTATTTGTTTCCAAATAGACTAATAACAATATTATATATTATTGTAATAATAATATTATTATATCTTTCTTATATATAAAAATGAATCGCAAAATGCGTTGGTAAGCGCATAACTCAACAACGCCTGGACCGATTTGGCCAAATCTTTTTTTTAATATTCTTTGAAGTTCAAGGATGTTTTTACGGCGAGAAAAAATCGAAAAAATGCCGGAAATTCACAAAAACCGCCCTTTTCTTTTTCCCATACAAACGTTTTCTAACTAACTAAAGAGTAAAAGAGTCAACAGAAGTCTGTCGGGTCCGCTAGTAATATTAGAGTATATGTATGTTATGTTAGTCAAGTCAACAAGCTTTTCGATAAATATAGAGTAAATATAAGTACCCATATGTTAGTCAAGTCGCATAGTGAAGTCTACTGAGGTAGCGGCGGCGGCTGGACGGCGGCGTAGGTCGGATAGTACGGAGCGAACTTGTTGGGACCCGCGAAGTTAGTGTAGTTGTTGTCTCCGCGGTCCTGGATCGTGCGCGCAGAGTAGGCGGACTCTTTGTATACGGGCTGAGCTGGAAGTAAGAAAAGAAAATTATTTATTTATAGAATTAAGTAGAAAATTACGAGTTATTTGCTAAGCGCAAAACACGTAATAAGGTTCTTTCTAAACATAATTGGAATTGAGAGAAAATTATCACGACCGGAAGGATTCGAACCTGCGACATTCTCATAACAGATAAGACGCCTAGATCCAGCCAGTCGTGATTATTTTCGCTCATTTCAAATAAAGTTAAGAATTTTAAGATGAGATTTTCAATACAATGTTTGTAGCATATACCTACTTGTGGATACGCTCGCGTTGTTTTGGGTTTAAAGTAGACTTTTCCTTTTTGGTTCTCAAACAAGTTGGTTTTTTCGCTATGATTTCCTTCACCGCTAAGCGAGCGCTAATACACACACATAACTTTTTAGTTTAGTTAGATTTTCAAATCAAGTCCAGTGACTTAAGGCCAGAATCGAAGCAGGGTGAGTCAGGACGAAAAGCAGACGCATAAACCGCTGAGCCACACTCGCTATATAATTTATGACAGGAGGAATTTTATACCTTACACATGAAAAGCCTTTTATTAATCTGTTTGAGCGTTGATAAGAGACACACACACTCACAAACTTACTCCTCTACAACACTAGTATGACTAGAAGCGCCCGTAGCTCAGCTAGCGGAGGCAATCGCATGCGATTACCAATCTTAAGCAAAGGTCGACGGGGTCAGTCCTTGGATGGGTGACCAAAAAGTAGCATTCCATTTTGGGCGCTTCCATGGGTCAGATGACACGTTAAATTATAGGTCCCGGCTGCTTGCCTAGTACGGCAGTCGTTAAGCCATGTCAGAGGCCCTCAGGGCGGCTTGATAAACTCTCGAGACCAGAGTTGGTCACTCTCATTCGATAAGAAGAAGGACATATACTTACTCAGTGTAGGGTAGAGTGACTGGAAGGGTTGTTCCGGCGGCGGAGCGCTCGGCAGCACCCAGCCCGGCGCGCCGTCGCCACCGCCGGCCACCTGCCGACCAAGCAACAAATACAATTAGAACACAAAACTTTCCAACTCACTAATTAAACATCTCTCATGTCATGACTGTTAAAATAGTTGTTTTCTATTCAGAAAAAAGTTTTTAAAAACTTATAGATATATATAAAAGAAAGTGGTGTAAGTAACACCATTTATAACTCAAGAACGGCTGAATGTGTTTAGCTGAAAATTGGTGGGGAGGTAGCTTAGAACCAGGAGACGGACAAAGGACAATTTTTCCTGTTTTTTTTTAATCTGCTTATTTATTGCCTCTAAGGCGGAACAGAGTTCGCCGGGTCAGCTAGTAATAAATAAATATTCCGGGACATTGCACACAGCGCCATCTAACTCCACACTAAGCAAACGCTTGTGTCGTGGGTACTAGATAATGGATATAATACTTACATAATTATCTTTTGTGAATACATAAATATTAATTATTATACATAGAAACGACCAGACTGTAGTATGTAGTGGAATAAGTAATAAATAACTGTATTTATTTAGAAATAAATAAGGAAAAATGTGTACTAACTTCTCATATATGGTGTGATGTCATAATGGTAACAAAGATTTTATCTTAATTAAATTGCATTAAAAACAACGCGGAAACTGGTCAAGTTCGCTGAGGATTTTTTATATGTATTTCATGAATTTTTAGGCCAAATCTAAGACAGAATCGTGTTTTTATCCATATATTGACGACAACGAAAACTATAAAGCTACCAAAGGAAAACTTTTAAGGGGTCCTGTCCCCTGCTTTGGGCTTTTCTGTGTTGCAGTAGACAGGGTTCTACAAGTGATACATTAATTATTCAAATTGGCATGATTTATTTAACAAACAATAAAAAATAAAAGATGCCAAGAACAATCAATCAAATGGATTCTCCAAGTGCTTTATACATAGATTTTTCTAATCGGCATGATTAACTTATTTAAAAAAAAAACAAGAACATGTGTCAATGCTTTACACATCAAGCTTTGGAACACTTTACCAGAAGCCGTATTTCCTGCGAACTACAATCCAGGGGTCTTCAAATCTAGAGTTAATAGGTATCTTCTAGGTAAGCGTGTTACATCCTAGCCTGCAGCAATGCTTAACATCAGGCAGGCTGTAGTCAAACGTAAACCTATACCAGGTAAAAAAAAATGTTCTACTCACATTAGGGTTGACAGAGGCCCCCGGCGCGACTGGCAGCACGGCGGGCTGGCTCGGCGAGGCCGGCAGCACCGGCGAGCTGGGGCTGGGTGTGGGCGCCGCCTGCCCAGCCATGCCCACCAGTGGGACCGTGCCGATGGTGATGTACTTCTTGTCGTGCATGTTCAGGTGCATGCCCGATACTACGCATTCCACCTAGAAACGACGGAGACCAGAAATATGTTAAAACACAAATAAGTAGGTACTAGATATTTTTATCTTTCTAAAAATAATAAATCATAAATACATATTTTGACTGCATTTGCATGCAACTATTTCGTACAGTAAGATACCTACTAACAAAGACTACGCGTCTAAAAACGAAACTTGTGTCGTTTTCTTGAAAAAAGGTTTTTATTGGAAACCATTTTTTTAATGCACTACCTTCGTGGTTGATTTTCTAGAGGCGAGGTCTTAAATTTAATACCAACAATTTGAGTAAATAGTTATATGAGATTTAGAAGATTTTGCTATGCACATCGATTCGACTCATGATTTAAACATATTCTACATTTAGATGCCGCTAGTTTTTCGTATACAAAGGTATATCAGTTAAATTTATTATTTGTTTAATTTTACGCAAAACTTTATTTTTTTCTAAATTATGCTGATGATAAGCGACCATGATAGCTGAAATAAAATGCTTTAACATCATTATGTGTAGACAAGTACCGCCTTACAGTGTTTCCGATATTTCCTGTAAAATATAAGCATACAGCCTAGACAGGTCTACATATTACATAACTGACTTATCACATTTGAAAAACCACGACCTTGGCGAGTGACATCATCCTGCAACACTCAGTGTGAACGAAATATCTGTGTTGTGAGCTTAAAACTACTTCGACCTTGATTTTGATCAATTAAATGGATTTACTGTTTATGTTCTAGTAGCATTTATCTAATTTAGACGGCCTTTATATAGCCTGGTATGTAATTTGAGTCAATGTTAGTGTACAGAAAAACAATTGTTTGTAGTTCCGGTATCCTTATTTCTTCTGATACGTATAGTACCTAATATAAGATTTTATGTAATACTAAAGATTTATTTAAATTAAAACAGATTTACAATAATTTTAATTTTTTTTTTTACCTTTCATGGTATTTTTGTGTCCACAAATTCTTAGTAAACAAGACTACAGCCTTGAAACAGATTAATAGGTTCCTGAATATTATGCACTACTTATATAAGATAGGTGAATCTATATTAAGTTCCTAAAAAAAACTTTCAGAAGACTTAAAACCTCCTCTTTTTGAAGTCGGTTAAAAAAAATACATAAAAAACGTAGAACCGTCTCTGCTTTCTGTGAAAGTGTATCAAAAAGATCAACATACACACTCATACACATGTAATATTATGATGATTTACCATTAAACCATATATATCGAGCTGTGTTTTGGAATTTGTTCTGGATCAAAACCAGCTTAAAATTTATAGGTATTCAGTTAATTTAAGAACATATTCTGTTTTGTGTGCCTTAATAAATAAAGAAATATTTTATTGCATTAATTGTTCTAACTTCCATACCTTAAAATCATAATCCAGATCAATGATATTGCAGTTGACGAGGTTGGAGGGCGGTATGGGCGGCACCTCCATGTTGAGGGTCCAGTGCTTGGCAGAGCCCGCGGGCGCCGGCCCCTCCTGCATCGTCAGCACCACGTCCTTGGACTTCTTGGTCACTGTCGATGGAGAGGTCGCCCTGTATGTTACCACCTGGACATAGAAAAAAACCATATCTTACAATTATACAAAGTTGATGTAAACTGTAACTTCAGTACGTTAAAACAACAATTATAATTTAAACATATAATAAAGCTGAAGAATTGAAATACTGCACATTGAAGATATTTAAAAAAAAGTGTTTGCAGATACTTCGAATTTGTAGCTTTGCACGTTGCAACAATTTCTAGAAATTTTGTTTGTCTGTTTATTAAAACGCTCATCACGCAAAAACGGCTGAACGGATCATCATGATTTTTGGTATGTAGGTAGCATGAGTGCCTTTGGAGTGTCACAGACTACTTTTTATCATGAAATAATGCGAGCGAAGCCGCGTGCGTCCGCTAGTATCAATTAAATTTCAATTGTCTTTATAATACTTTAAACTGAAAGTGAGTAAAAAACTTAGTCGCCTCAACAATACACAAACACTATTTTGACGGAAAATGTATGGAGATGGCATCATTCAAAATGAAATATATTGTTTGGACAGAGTATACATACCAGATACATAATTACAATGAGGTTAATACATTACGCTTACACAACAAACAAAATATCATACTATTTTTCTCCTTACCCGTACTCTGATAAAAAACAGGAACCTTCAATTTAACGTGTCATCCAACCCACGGAAGCGCCCAAAAGGAAAGCCACTTGGGTCACATATCTAGACTAAACATTTGCTTAACATTGATAATCGTTTGCAATTGCATCTTTAATATACCATATGAACAAACAAACAAGACAATCAGCCATAAATGCAATCATTCCAAAAAACAAAAAAAAAGAAGCTTCTTAAAAAGTATCATGAAGTAATTTTTTCTATTTTTTTAAAACAACAGAAAATCATTTCTTACCTTCCTCAGGAAGACTTTAACAAGATGCAGTTGCACATTGCTCTTGTTCTCTATGTCGATCTGCACGGGTATCACCTGCCCCGGGCAGTAGCCCGACACAGGCGCCTGCACGTCCACCGAGAGAGGGGGCGACGCGCAGCAGAAACAACAGAACGTCTTCTCCAGCTGAATGCGGATTGGCTCCTGAAATATACATGGAAGGGTAGTACTGAAATATATCCTAGCATCATTGGCGTGAAGTTCTTCAACAAAACTCCTTAGACAAATGGATAGAACTCAGGTTAGTATGACCCAGCCATCTTCCCGAGATATTAAGACCCTATCACAGGGTTTCAGTGTTACCCCTACTGTGCTGTACATAGTACAGAATCCACATAACAAAAAGTTAAAATTGAATGTGCATAGTCGTAAGTTTAAGCTATAAATAACAGTTGGTGGATTGCTTTTTTGGGATTTTTGTTTAAGTTAAGAATTATCTAGTTTAATCTGAACAAACACTTAGATTGTTGAATACTAGAATTGTGTTATAGGGTAGTTGTAGTCATAGATGCACAAAAAACATACTCTACAAGGATAGGTAAGATTGCAATTAGACTGAAACATCTAACATTAAAAATACCTTATAAGATGGATTGAGATTCAAATCCAATGCATTTATGACTGTGAACGCCATCTTGGTCTCCTGGTCGAACTTCCATGGTCTATCCAGGGTGACTTTGACAGTATACCTGACATAGCCATACTCTCCTTCGAATGAAGATGGCAGCACTGGAGGCAGAGTGCAAGTGAAGTTGTACACTTGCTTACCGGCCGGTATTTCGATTTCATTGCCTGAAACAATAACATGGGTTAAAACTGGCCTCGCAACTCATTTGAAGGTTATTGTTAACCTTTTACAAAAGAAAAGTGTATCTTTTAGCCATGGAATTAATTATAAATAATAAATAAATATTCCGGGGCATTGCATACATCGCCATCTAGCCCCACAAGTGTTTGCTTAGTATGGATGGTGCTAGAAGGCACTGTGTGCAATGTACTGAAATAATTATTTATTTCATTTTCTTTATATGTGATTTGTATATTGAAATGGGTTTTTTACGCGGGATAGGTTTACGTTTGACTACAGCCTGCCTGATGTTAAGCATTGCATTGGGTTTAGTTGGTAATACAAAATTGGAACTACATAAGTAGACAGTTGGAAATTGGAAGTACATAAGGATAATATAATATGATGATATTCATTTTATTCCATAGCAAGTAGCTTTTATGAAAGTAGTTCTAAAAGAAATGGGTTATTTTCCCTTGAAACACTAGACAAACAACCAAATAAAGCATTGATGGAGAAGTAAGTACATATCTATCTAATTTATACATCTAAGACACAGACAAGAGGGCCTAAATACTGTACAAAAGATATTTGAAAAATAAAAATTAAGTACTTATACTTTATATCGATAACAGAACATGTTTCAGCAGTTTATTTAGGCGCATGTCACGCAAAAACGGTTAAACAAATCATCATGTTTTTTTTTATTAAAGTTCTAAGAGTTCTTGGACTTGGGAGTGACATAGGTCACTTTTTGTTCCGAAATAGGTCATGTGAGTGAAACTGTGGGCGTTCACTAGTACATAAATAATTATAATACAAGTCAAACATCTCCTATATGATTAGGAGGCAAAACTCTGACGTCATGTCACTGGCATATTAACAAGTTTTTGCAAACTGAACAATGATGTGATGAACTCATCATTGATAGAGAGCACATTCATCATTTACACAATACATGTTGGATGCAAATTTATACTAATCTGCCAGTGTTTCTATGTTTCTCGCTTCAAAACAGGGCTTAAGTTGTTACATTACAAAATTTACTTCTGCAACATATGTTTTGTTCTACTATGTTTATAAGTAAATACTTATGTGGCTCAACAATAATTATATGTAGCTTATGTACAATGAGAAATTAATACTTATCATTATGGAAATCAAAATGAAAAAAACATTTTAATCTGACAGAAAAAAAAAAACATAATATGTTTAAAAGGTTAAAGTTCGTAAATGGACTATATTTTGGACTGCAGTTAGTATTTTGTCAGTTGTAAATAAATAAGTATGAAGATTTGATGTGTGTAAAATAAATGACTGAAAATCAATCTCAAATGATAATGTTATTACTTACTTATGCTAATATCAAACTTTCACTTAAACTTGTAAAAACAAGCTCTTATTATCTCAGAGCTAGGCAACAATATAAGTAACATAACCTTGGAACAAACTATGGGGTGCAATTACAACAGATAAACTCTGTTTCTGTTTACAATTTGATAAGGATGCAAATTCACTTGAAATGAGTCTTTTAGTTGATAAAATTAAACCTTTGTTTATTCAGTTAAATTAGTCATGCATTTTTGTAGATAGTTAACAAAATGTGACTCAAAGATGACAAATGCATATTAGCTCAATAAATTAACAGGCTAATGATATTTTAACGAGGCCCAAACTTGTTTATGATTAAAATAGACACAATTATAAAATTGTGTAAAGATATTTCATTATTAGTAAAATATATACTTCAGGAAAAATCTGAATGGAAAAAATATTAAGGGGTGAAAGAAGAGGACAAACATACCAAAAATACCTATTTTTTGTATGTTTGTTCTTCTTTCACACTTTAACAGAATTATCTTGATTTTCAGTGTAGTAGTAACTAACACATGTCTTGAGAGTGATAGGCTACTTTTCATTCCTTAAAAACATACATTACATTATTATGTATACATTATACCCCTATTATCTGAATCTTTACTATCTGTGTATTCAATATCTATAAGTGGAAATTTGTATATAACCTTCGGTTATGTTTAAATTTACATAATGTAAGTTAGTGTTGTAAGTTTTCCTCATCATCCACAGCCCTTGGGATCCCAGTGCTGAGTATAGGCCTCTCTTTGTATGTGCCATCTGTGTCGATCTTGTGCAGACCTCATCCAGGTTGGACCCTCGACTTTGACAATGGTGTCGACCCATCTCACGACTGGACGACTCACTTCTCGCCTGCCAGTTCTAGGCCACCACTCTGTAACTGCTTTACTCCATCTGTTATTAGTTCTCCTAACCACGTGTCCCGTTAGTTTCCCTAAAAATGTATAGTTAATTAAAATAAAATGATACACAGAAACTTACCAGTATTGCTTCCAAGCAAGTAATATGAAATTTGGAAGTACTCCTCATTTCCCGTATGCAAGGAGTCCACACTCTGTGTAGTTTTGTCTTGCTGGTTCTCCTCTTGCTTGCTTTCATACCACTCAGTGTGGGCTTCACCCTTGAACTTCACATGGATACCTGAAACAAATATGATAAGATAAACTTATTGTTAATGACAATCACCATCTCTGAATTGGACCCAAAATCATCTAAATTATCAAACTAACCTAAACTTCAAATCAAATCAAATCAAATATACTTTATTGTACACCAAATAAAAAGAACATAATTTACATAAAGGTGGAAGGTAACCAGGGACATTGGGCGACCTTATCACTAAAGTGATCTCTTCCAGGTAACCTAGTTTGGACAACACTAGAGGAAATCCGTAAAGCTGGCGTACTTAACACAATATTAGATAATTTAAAAATAAAACACAATAACAAACATAACATTCAAAGTAACAACATACAAACATAATTACCTACACACAGAACTACATATTACTGATATTTAAAGGAAATATATTACATTGAAGGAAATCACACAAAAATAAAAGAAAGCAGAACATAATTCAAATAAAAAGACTTACACAAACCAATTAACATCACAAAGTAGAAATGTAATGATTAAAAACCAAGCTCTGAAATATGGGCAAGGATTTAGCCTGCTTGATATTAAGTGGCAGGTCATTCCACAAGCGAACCGCTTGCACAGTGAAAGAGGAGTGATAGTAGAGATTGGGATGGCTAAAGTCAGGAAATTTCAAGTGAAGGAAACGAGAAGAGCGCAGAGAATCGGAATGGGAGGCAGTGACAAAGGAAAACCTTTCTTTTAGGTAGAGCGGAGTGTAAGGATTGAAGAGGATTTTGTACAAGAGTGAGAGGATGTGTGCATTACGGCGAAGACGGATTGGTAACCATTTGAGCTTTTTTCGAAACTCAGAGATGTGGTCATATTTACGTAAACCAAATATAAACCTAATGCAAAAATTTTGAAGGCGCTCGAGTTTAACGAGCTGCTCATTGGTTACGTCAAGGTAGCAAGCGTCTGCATAGTCGAGTATAGGTAAAAGAAGGGATTGAACAAGGGCTATCTTGGTATTATTAGGCAGAAAATTACGCAATCTCCTCAGAGAAGCAGAAGAAGCAAAAATTTTACGACTGACTTCTGCTAATTGAGGTGCCCACGCAAGTTGACTATCGAACATAATACCGAGATTTTTCACTGAGTCACTAAATTTAATGGGAACACCGTCAAACATAACTGACTGGAGGCATGACCAGTCTATTCTAGAAACTAAGCGTGAACTACCAATTACTATGACTTGTGTCTTAGACGGGTTTATCATCAGTCCATAAGATCGACTCCAATCTCGAATCCGTTGCAGGTCGATGTTAATTGTTGCAATTGCTTCATCAAGGCGGTCTAGAGATGCTTGGGCGTATATTTGCAAATCGTCTGCATAGAGGTGATAGGAAGAAGAAAGGTTATGAGATATTGAATTTATAAAAATAGCAAACAGAAGAGGTGATAGCACGCCGCCCTGTGGTACGCCAGCTACAGTACTGCACCAAGACGAGTATTGATCGTCGAGGCGAACACGCTGCCGACGACCAAACAGGTATGTTCGAAACCATCCTATTGCCGTTGGAGATATGTTAAGAGAGGAGAGAATGCTGAGGAGGATATCAAAATCAACATTTGAAAATGCGTTGCTGAAATCTAGTAGACAAAGAACAGTGAGATAATAATTACCCATGCCATTCCTAATATCGTCCGTGATTTTAATCAAGGCAGTAGAGGTGCTGTGACCTGGTCGGAAGCCAGATTGGAGAGGATTAAAGAGATGGTTTTTTGAAAGGAAGAAGGAGAGCTGTTGATGGATCAACTTTTCAAGAGCCTTAGATAGGAAAGAAAGGATTGAAATAGGACGGTACTCAGTGAAGGTTTTAGGATTGGATTTCTTAGGAAGAGGGATAATCTGAGCATCTTTCCATACAGTAGGGAAACTACCCGATGAAACGGATAAATTAAAGATAAACTGAACGACAGGGGTAATCTCATCAATGACTAATAGCAGCATTTTGCGACTTATGCCATCACTGCCGACAGCATTTGAAGATATCGATTCAAGAGCCTTCTTAACATCACAAGCGGCAAAGGGTACGAAGTCAAAAGTGTCAATATCAGGGGGAGATAAGTTAGATAAGTGCCGTAACGTAGCTGACTTCATAGACTGATCAAACTGAGGAGAAGAAGAGAAATGTTGATTTAATTGATTAATGTCTAAATTGTCAGGAATAGTTTCAGAACGAGTTTTACCAATACCTAACGTTTTTAAAAATTTCCAAACTTTTGCCGGGTCTTCATTATTTACGGAATCATGGATGTAGCGGCGCTGTGCGTCCCTACACGCTCTATTGCAGACGTTGCGATGCCAAATATATTTTTGCTTATTATCGTCATTTGGACGACGTTTATACTTGGCTTTTGCGACTAGCTTTTTACGCATAAGTGCACGGATTTCAGCTGTGAGCCAGGGTGCTGGTGTATGTTTCATCTTAACCACTTTGATAGGGGCATGAACGTCGTACAATTTGGTTAAGATGGCATTGAATTCTACCACTGCATCGTCTATGTTTCGAGCGTCGATCACAGATGACCAGTCCATATTTTGAGCATCTTTACGCAATTTTTCAACCTTCAGACCAGCAAAATTGCGTTGAAAAATTATGTTAGGCCTCACTTTAGGCGGACGGACTTTGTACGATAGAAATATCAAGTCATGATGTGAGATAAGGTCCGCCGCACATTGACCATGCTTGGCAACGTGCTTAGGCGAAGAGATGAGCATTAAGTCAAGAAGAGAGGGATCAAAATTAGGTGGATTATGTGTAGCACTTAAAGGAAGAATTGTTAGATTACACGCATTGGCTAAGGATAGCAAGTTTTTAGATCGATGATCACGCTTAAGAAGGCACGTGTTGAAATCGCCCATGAGTATGGTATGATCATGTGACGCAGAAATATTAAGAAGCAAATTTTCAAGAGAAGAAAAGTAATTAAACTTAAATTAGAAAGACCCCACACAACTTAATTTAATAAATACAGAAAAGATATAAAAGACTAACATACCTAAGTAGAGCTTACTTTAGGTACTATGCAAACAAGCATAAGAAATAAAAATATATTGTAGAAAAACAATATACAAGTAGGTATGTACTATAATCTACATCTAAATAATTAGTACATATCAAATAATTTTATAGATATAATTAATGAGTATGCCTAGGTGTAGGAATGCCATTAGCACCGAGCTAGTCGAGTTACAGGTCATTGATATTCATAATGTAACTTTTATATAGATAACCATAGATGGGAGGGAATCATGGCACAAAATAAGAATCGTGTCAACTTTCTTACGTGTTTATAGAACTATGTGAAGTAGAAATCTTTAGAAATGACCAGTGTATAAATATTAAGCTAGCTATGAGTCACGGTCACGGTTCACCATCTAAATTAAATCGGAAGCTGAATAGATGACTTCACTTACTTACCTCTAACTTTTTTCGGCTTATCAAACACATATTCTATGCGTCCATTAATGGTCTGTCCGGCATAGTAAGTATTAAATTGGTTATCCAAATAAATGTTTGCTTCTTTTAAACCCATTTCTTCATTTCAATATTTCGTTATTGTGAATACTAGGTACCTATCCTATCACTACGAAAACGAAAAACGCAAACACCTTCGACAATTGATGCTCAAAGGCAATGCAAAGCAAACTATGGTATTTTTTTTTTTTTTAATTAATGGACTCTGCGGCACCGCCGCAAACTATGGTCGTAAGAGCTATTGTTATTACGTCCATCACGTCCATGAAGCAAACACAGAACAGACAAACTAAACGTAGTGGTTAATTTCTCTGTGAGACAGACTTGAGCATGGAAATAATATATAGTACTGGAATTATGACTGCTGATCCAATTACGAGCACAGTGAGGCGCATGTATGACAGGCTGTTGTCTTTTTCTAACTAGGGTGACAATAAATTATATAATTAGAATATTATCAATCATTCCTACCAAATCTGGAGCAGTCTCTTTTGGGGTCCTATTTTACCTGCATCTTGCCAGTCATGATGATCCCTAGCTCTATTGACGCGTTAAGTAACAAACACCAACAAACTTACTTACAAATTAAAATGCACTTTAGTTTGTAACTTATAATAGTATCGATTCGGTTAATTGACAGGGAGGCAATGTAATCAAAATCATAAACATTTTGCAGTAATTACAATATTTATTTACAAGTTCACATTTGAATTGCATATAGGTAGTTGCCTATATCCTATATTTTTTTTACACTAGGTATCATGTGATGGTTTAAACTATGTACACCAATATAATCCTTTTCCTTGTGTTTCATGTACTAACCTAAACGAGTAACGTGTTATATTTAAGTTCTTTTGCCATTTTATTTTGATGTTTTCACTTTTAGGAAAACTGAAAAAATATCATATTGCACAAATTATTTCAAGCACGAGAAAATATGGTCACCTTAGTCCCAATAATGTAATCTTACTTAAACTTTAGCATACCTGTAGAAGATATATTGCAGCCACTATAAAATTCACTTCTGCATCCCGGAACACTACAAGTTCTTACCATTTTGTTATTTTTACAATAAAATACATTTAAATTAGTTACAAATGAAATTATTTTTTTCCCGCCACCTTTTGTCATATAATGTCATCATAATTTAATGTTGCTTGTGTGAAAAATAATATAATATTAATTTGTTACTTATTCTATTTTGTGTTAATTTCACAATATAATTCAGATTTCTTTGTGTCGAGTAAGATTTATAATAAATAAAACTAAATAATAACTTTTATTGCTAAAAATTTTAAAAACTTAAGTTGACAGTGACATTTATCACAGATTATTTTTTAAACTGGCAAGCTGTTGAAGCAAGACAACAGCCTGCTCTATATGCCTCTCATTTTGACCGATTTCACCCCCGATTTAACATTTATAGAAAATAAACTTTAAAAGTAAAAACATAAGGTTTCTATTCGTATAAAATCTAGTTCACAAAACAAAAGAGAGAACAATCCTGAAGGAAAGAGAGGGATGAAATAAAAAATCCTTGGACTTGAGCAAAATTACCCTGACTGACTTGAGTCACAGACAGCTCTTCTCGCCAGTGTTGCCATCTTAGTTCTAGTAATAGGGGACGTTGAAGAAGCTAAAAAGGGCTAGATGGAGCACAAAGTACTAAGACTTGCTGTAAAAAAGCTAATACAACACATTTATACTGATTTCAATTATACCGGTTGAACCTATTAAAATAATCAAAATTTAAAACATAATTATTTTCCATGTAGGAGATATCAATAAAAAACTTTTACAAAATGTAACATAATTTAGCAACCAAAAAAAAAACAAAAAACAACGTAGTCCTCATTTGAATCCTCCAAGATCTCATTTGGCGCAGCCGAAGAAGTAAATGTCTCATTAACATATATAATGGAATTTTACGACAGTTTGAAAGTACTTATATTTCAAATTACTCGATATATAAAAGAAAAATATCACCAAAATTCGTGTTGATTATGATGATTGAATGTTAGATTATTAGTGATTTTCGTCTAATACTTTATACAAAGAAAGGGCTAGATAGCCCTTTCCGGGCTAAATCATTTAACAACGGGTTCACATATAGCAAAAAGAGCTTGATCTAGCCCCAAAAGGGCTAAGGTACGAGTAGCAACACTGCTTCTCGCGTAGACAGAGATAGGTACCTATTCTGTCAAGAAATACAATGTGTTTGTCTATCCGTGTTGGAGCCTAAAATGTTAAAATATAAGTATGATTCATTTTATCGACAAATCGAGCTCTAAAATGTTTTATATGTACTACACCTGCTCGGAAAGTACCTTGTTACCTTATCAAATTTATGGTAGAAAGTACGTCATTGCATATCGAACAAATATGCGGGGAGAAAACGCATCTGAGCGGGAAGAAATGGATTTTCATGGGAAGAAAAAAAATCAGAATATTTTTTATTTATCTTTTTTCAAAGAAAAAATCTTAAAAGTATGCATTTTACAAAAATTTATGGGAGTAAGTTCTAAATTTGTTTCTTCCATAAAGTAGTACAGGATGTAAGCTTTCTAAAAGATCCAAACAGTAGGTATTGATGTTACTAACATACTTTAGTAGATATGGTTGGTTGAATATGACCCTAGATTACCAGTCACGTTGAAATAAAACAAGATAAAACTAATAGCCACTTAATTTATTTGTGCAAAAATTTTGAATAGGTAATTCTCATAACTTACAAATTTTGCTTGAGGACAAGTTTCTAGAAACCATACGTACTTACATAAGACATAATTATTTTAAGTATATGTACATGCATACTATAAGTAATCACAAATAAGGAAAGATATAAACTGTTTTAATAAACCTATTTTTGTTTTTATCAGTCTCCGAGATGCTTTCAAATATGCATTTTTCATTTTCTTGAGTGATTCCGGTACTACATTATAGAAATTTACAACATCGGAGAGTGTATTCCATCTGGCCTGGTGATTTGGTCCGGCTCTGGACCAGAGATTTTTTAAACTAAATAAAAAGATATTTCGGGACATTGCACACAGCACCCTCCAGCCCCATACTAAGCTAGCACATGTCATGGGCACTAGATATCGTATATAATAGGTACTAAAATACTTTTACTAAAGTAATAAAACATACAAACTATACCTAGAAACAACCAGGCTCAAACAAATAATTGCATATTGAAAAAAGACAATTATTTTATTTGTGTTGTACGGGAATCGAAACTGAGACACCTGGCACTGAAGGCTATGCTTACTGGGCCAGATGACACAGATCATGTTCTATCATCCCTAGTATGGAGAGTTAAGTGGATACTTCGCTTGTCTCATAATTTGTGAAATACCTCGTAATAACTACATGGAAGAAAGGGGGTTGGTTGAACTAATAAATCAAACTGCTTAGTATACAATAATCAGGTTTTTATAAAAATATTATTATCATGTTCAAATTCAAAAAGGTATATACCTACTTATATATACCTAAGTAGTCTATATTAGGTTGAGTTTACACAAGTTGATAAAAAGATGACATCAGTTTAATAATAAACTTGACATTATTATAGTAGTTTATGCAACTGTCATATAAGTAACGAGTGTTTTAATACCCGTGTTATATGCAGTTGCATACACTACTTTATCTTCACTAATGTTGTAACATTTTAACTTTTAATTTATTAAATTAAATTCACGCGTACGTATATTGTCACAGTGATTTTGCCGCCATTAAAATCTAACCAATGAGAGCGCAGCTGCGCGCATCAATAAAACGCGACCAACCTGATTGGCCCTGCAATCAGGTTGGTCGCGTTTTATTGTTGTTATAATGAGATATTACGATATCGATATTATACCATCATGTGAAATTGCTTAAATTGAGTGTTTTGTTGTCTGCGCTATAACAATAGTAATTATAAGTCAAGTATTGGAAACATAAGTAGAATGTTACAACATTAGTGTAGATAAAGACTATAATAATTCTATATACTTGACATGTACATAAATTTGGTTTTATCCTTCTTAAAACTTAAATGTTGTGATACCTTGTGATACTAATATCAGGTAAGTGTATACATTGTTATAACTCAGGTTATTGCAGTGTTGCCAATGCTACGGCAATTACCGTGTTCTACGGCTTTCAGGCCAAAATATCACAAAATGCACGGCCTACGGCTGCAACCCTAAAGCCGTAGCAGATTCTACGGCTATTCGCAAATTCTACGGCAATTGATAAACTCCGATGCACGAAATTACAAATAAGATGTCAAAACCACTCGTTTATCAATGTCATTTTTTTTTATACTTCTCACTTAACCAAATATTATTTGACAGGAGAACGAGAGGAACAGCACTTTAGGATTGTCGATTTTTAAACATCGGAGTAGCTTACTGTATTCGATTACTAATCCAAATATACCAAAGAAATACCTATACCGAATGCAAACATTGCAAAGTTGTCTATGTCTGTATGGACTTTGTTACTCTTTCTACTCTATAAGTAAAATGAAATGTCTATGGCGTGCAGCTATAGACGGGGATTTCCCAATTATCATATATCAAATAGTGCATCCCTTTTTTCTTTTCGTGGATGAGTGATACAAATGATTAGTTAGCTAGCTCACAGAACACTATTACTCCTAGAGCTAGCTATCATAACTCATAATTTAGTTTAGTCGCGGAATAATAATTTAAAAACACGGAATCTATTGCCCTAATTTATGTATTCATTTATTCTTTGAGTATTGAGTGTGTTATTTAACAGTTTTTATCACAAAATGGACTGTGAAAGTAGTGACGAATGAGAGACTTTTTTAAGGTTTTTAATGTTAAAAACGTTTAATTATCATTAATTAATCGTTATTTTTTTAAGCAATGACACGGCCCGCCGATGATCTTTTTCCATATAAACACGGCTTTTTTACCTAATATACACGGCCGCCTAAAAATTTTCATTGGCAACACTGGGTTATTGACACTTGACAAGGCATAAATATTAAATACATTTATGAGACTTACTTTGTACAATATCAAAGTTAATAATTTGTGTACAGAACATAATGATTTCACACAACACATGAGAAAAGGCAAGTCATTTATTTATTTAACTTAATTAGAAATCAAATTATAGGACAACATGGCTAACAACACAATATACCTACATAACATAAACTAGGGATAAAAGAGCCTTATATCTAAAGAAAAAAAAATAAATGTTTTTCATTAATTTCATGATGTGGAGAGAAGTAAAATAATTACTTAGTATGTTTACACATATTATATTTGAATGGTTTTTTCATTTGTGTGTTAGTTTGTGTCGTTTTAGATGTTCATGTTGAGTACTTGCATAGTCACATAATATATCACATTTAAATGGCCTTTCACCCGTGTGTATTTGTTTGTGTCTTTTTAATTTAGTACTGTCCCTAGCAGCATAGCTACACATGTCACATTTGAATGGTTTTTCACCTGAGTGTTTTAGTCTGTGTATGTATTTTATATAGTGTGTGTATTTTTAAACAAGAACTGTCCCTGGCAGCATAGTTACACAAGTTACATTTGAATGGTCTTTCACCTGTGTGTGTTAGTTTGTGTCTCTCTAAATGACTACTTTGCTTACATGCATAGTCACATACATCACATTTAAACGGGTTTTCACCTGTGTGTGTTTGTTTGTGTATTTTTAAATGAGTACTTCGTGAGGCAGCATAGTCTTAAATGGTTTTTCACCTGTATGTGTCCGCATGTGCATCATCAAACATGTTCAAACAGTGCTTGCATAATCACACATATCACATTTAAACGGTTTTTAACCGGTGTGTGTTAGTTTGTGTCTCTGTAAACTACTACTACGCTTACATGCATAGTCACATACATCACATTTAAATGGTCTTTCACCAGTGTGTGTTAGTTTGTGTCTCTGTAAATTACTACTTTGCTTACATGCATAGTCACATACATCACATTTAAATGGTCTTTCACCGGTGTGTGTTAGTTTGTGGCTCTGTAAACTACTACTACGCTTACATGCATAGTCACATACATCACAGTTAAATGGTCTTTCACCGGTGTGTGTTAGTTTGTGTCTCTGTAAATTACTACTTTGCTAACATGCATAGTCACATACATCACATTTAAATGATCTTTCACCGGTGTGTGTTAGTTTGTGGCTCTGTAAACTACTACTATGCTTACATGCATAGTCACATACATCACATTTAAATGGTCTTTCACCGGTGTGTGTTAGTTTGTGGCTCTGTAAACTACTACTTTGCTTACATGCATAGTCACAAACGTACGTATAGTCACATATGACTATGCATGTAAGCAAAGTAGTCATTTACATCTTCAAAATCCTCTCTTGACATCAGAGTGAACTTGTGAAACTCACGACTGGGTTCGTAAATTAGTTCTGATAATTGTTTCTGCATTGTTTCACTGAAATAATACCAAACCATGAGTAACACTTTATTGCAGACACATCATACTAATTGTGCAGAGCAGATACATCATCTACTGTGTAGTATTAAAATTATATAGATTTTATTTTTACCTTGTTCTGTTGCGATGTATGTATTGCTGTCATCCACCATCTTCGTTTTACTTGAGTCTCGCTCGCGACAGCGGCGACAGACTAGAGTGGAGCCACGAATAGCGCCGAGCCGCCGAACGCGCCCGACTATAGCCGAGCGCATCGAGTTGGCTCCACGATGGTTGATGCGAGCGAAACGGCGGAGCTGTCAAAATTGATGTTATGGACAAAACAATTAATTGATTATGAATGTTAATAAGATAATAAATAACTCGTTAACAATTATTATTTGTTCTTGTGTAATATTTGCTGACAAACAGTTTATTATTTTATTAAATCTAAAAACCTCTTGGAATTGGTTTATTGATTATCGGACGGGTCCGCGCGTTCGATCAAAATGGTTCGCGCGGATCCCGTCGCACTTGCAATCGATTTTAATGATTTGTATTATCGTTTCCACACCACTCTATGAAGTAGATAATATTGGCGCGTTTTTTTATAGTGGTATCCCCTATAGGCCACACTAGTCTGTCGCGAGACTCAAGTGAGAATGTGGAGGGAGAGCTGCTCTCGACTCGTCAATTTTTGGCGAGACCCGAGACAAAACCTCTCGTGGAGAATGTGGAGCGCGCTTTACCCTTTTAAAAAAGGGGTTTTGGCGAGACCCGAGACAAAACCTCTCGTGGAGAATCGAGAATGTGGAGCGCGCAAGCGCGCTTTAGTCAGTCACAAAAGGTGTTCCTAACGTAACGGCTATATTCACTCAACAAATTATATTCAATCGCTCGTTAAAAGTAGCACGATATTTTTTCTGCTATAATATTTTTAACGGGTACGTTCAAACATTAAATTTTTTTATTCATTTTCGTTCATTCGTTAAAAATAAAACGAATCAATTTTATTTCAATTCAATCTGCTATATTTTGGAAACTTCAAATAACAATCTTAAAATATTTTTTCAATATGTGTTAAATGAACCTGTTAATTTTATTAGAAATATCGATAAACATCTGTAAGACCAGGCAGTAAGGTTGATTTTTAAAGCGATTTTCTTTTGGGGTTCATTTCAATCGTTTCAATCACGTTAAATTTTAATATTTTTATTCATTTTCGTTCATTCGTTAAATGAAAACGAATCAATTTTATTTCAATTCAATCTGCTATTTTTTGGAAACTTCAAGTAACAATCTTAAACTATTGTGTTAAGGTTCATTTTTCAATATGTGCTATATGAACCTGTTAATTTTATTAGAAATATTCCATAAACATCTGTAAGACCAGGCAGTAAGGTTGATTTTTAAAGCGATTTTCTATTGGGGTTCATTTTAATCACGTTCAGTTTTATGAATAATGTATCTTAGCGACATCTTTATCATTCATTCTTTTCTGTTTTAGCATAGAGGAACGACTTAGTAAAATATTTATTAAGTGAATGTGAGAGACAAGTAGTATTTAATGTTTTCACTAGGTAGCGCTAATGTATGACGTTTGCAGTTGAGTGGTTGGAAAAATTAACGAGAAAACAGCATATAGCAACAAACTGTTAAACTATTTAGCAGGTGGCAACGTTATAATATTTTATTCGTTATAATTATCTGCTACCTAATATAACGAACACCTCACATGGAAGATGGATGGAACTGGAACACAGATTATACAATAAATTTTTAATAAGGGTAATAATCTTTGAAATAAAATAAGTAATTGCTAGACATATGGTAGCAATTCGAGAACATTGGAATAAACCAAAATTAGCCGGACCAAATTTTTAAGATTACACTGGTATTATCTGTAAATTGATCACTCCCTAGCAACAATGGTTTTGTTAATTTGATTATTATAACCTACTCGTATTTATGCTTATTTATTTCAATGTTTTCTAGTTAATCTTTAATGATTATATCTTTCTTTCGTTCTACTTAACATCTTTTATCTGTAAAATGGTAGTTAGTTTTTAATCATACCATGGGACTTATTTCATAAAATAATGCTATGTAATTCAAGAAAAACAGATTCTGGCTTTTTACACATTTTTTCAATGGATAAACTACTGCTGCTACGACGAATTCGATATTTCTTTCAGAACGAATTGCGATAACTATTGAAACTGCTGTAATTGAAAGCAGAAACTCATATACAAACAATACAAATCCACAGAACTAAATTTTATTCTTCACGTTTTAGGTCTTGTCTAATTTGACGCTTAACGATAAAATTTTAGATAGAAATTTCGTTAAATTTTGCGCCGTCGAATAGCTTTTTGACGTTTTCAACTAAATTGAATGACCAATGACCATAAACCATTCAGTCGTCTCGATCTAAAAATAGTTTATCCGTGTATGCAACGGAATAACAAAACCAGTTTGACAGGGACTAAAGCTAAACCCATTTAGTGGTAATTTAGTTTATTCCGTTTTCCGTCGAATTACTACCATCGACAACAAAGCTGAATATTAACACTTGTCACTGTTCTGTTATAATATTCGACGTCACTGTTGTTTGAATATGGCAAATATAGTAAAGTTGATCAGTGGATAACCGAAAAAAAATTAAAAAACAAAACAAAAACAAAGATGGCGCTGTGTGATGTGATATGTCCAGAACGTAGAAAAATATTGAAAAAAAAAAGAAAATTCAAGAATAGATCTGATAATGGATTATTTATAAATAAAAAATATAAAATTAGAAGAAAGATGAAATATATTCAGACATGTACTTTCTATTTCCGATCAGTGAAATCATAAGTTAGTGTTATTGTCCGTTTGATTGTACCTACAAAAGGAGCGAGCACAAAAAATAAATAATATCATAATGGGACAAACGTAATCTTATGCTTATTTTTCAAAATTTATTAACTTGCTATGATGACTTAATCTTTATTACCCTGTTACAGCATGATCGACGTTTCTATTATAATTCCTATTTTTAACGGTGAGAAATGGATTGACCAATGTCTGAGCTCCATAGCAGCTCAATCTATTTTGATGGAAAATTATCCTTTAAAACTAGAAATAGTTGTATATAATGATGGCAGTAATGACGGTACCAGTATGTTATTAAATTACTGGGTGACTTATTTCAAAAGTCTCAATATACCATTTCATATAGTAGATGGAGAAAAATCTAAAGGTTGTGGAGCAGCTAAAAATGGTGCCATAAAAAAAAGCACAGGGCAGTACCTCTGCTTTCAAGATGTAGATGATGTTATGAACCCACACAGAATAAAACTTCAGTGGGAAGCTGCAAAACATAATCATAATGCTTTAATTGGTAGTAGGGTCAGGAGAAAGCCTGAGAACTCTACCCCTCGCTTTATAAAATGGGCCAATCATCTGTCACCTGAAGAATTGAAAGTACAAATTTACACCTCAAATGGTCCAACACTACTTATGCCCACCTGGTTCTGCCATAGATCTGTATACAACAAAGTTGGAGGTTTTGATGAATCTGGACAAGGAACTCCGGAAGATCTGATATTTTTTTACAACCATATCGATAAAGGAGGAGAATTGACTAAAGTTGATGAAGAATTGGTCATTTACACATATCATGAAGGAGCAACAACATTTTCTATATCTCGAAAGAAGATTTGGGAGATACAGTTGCAGAGACTAGAGAAGTTTGTTCTATCTAAATGGAGTCACTTTACTATTTGGAATGCTGGTAAAGGTGGGAGAAAATTGATACGAGCATTGAGTGCAGAAAGCTTGAACAAAGTTGTCTCTTTTTGTGATGTTAATGTCAATAAAATTGGCAAGACCGTAGAGCTGTATTGCCATAAACAAAGAAAAGTACTGGCTCGGGTACCTGTAGTACACTTTACTGAAGCTAAACCTCCTTTACTAATATGTGTTAAATTAGATCTGACTAATGGTGATTTTGAAACTAATCTTAGATCATTGAATCTCATTGAAGATATTGATTATGTTTTATTTAACTAACTAGAAACTTTTGTCCATATGAATCTTTTCATATACTATATTGTAAGTTACCATTTTACTGGCGTAGGTATTATATTCTGTTTGTTTTTCTCATGCTAACTTGATTTTAGATTAGCATCAATAAAACATTTTTTATAACAAACTAGATTTGAATCTCAAGGAGGTTGAGGGAGAAAAACTTGGATATTTAGGTACCTACTATAATATTTGTTAGGTTTCTGTATGAGATTATAACAACTGGATGTAACTTCATCAACTTCAAGAATCATTCAGAAGTCCCACACAATGTTATCACTCCTTAACTAACCTATTGGAATATAAAATATTTTATTATTAATAACAAACTATTTTATTTAATAGGTTAGTTTGTTAGAATACATCACTTATTGTGTAGGTATTAGAACAACTTATATTAATTATTGAGTAAGTGAGTGTTAAGTTAGTTCAAACGGCTGGACCCAGCTGAACTGATTTCGGTGAAACTTGATTTGGAGGTTAATTGGAGGGTAGGTCTCTGAGACACGTTACTTTTATTTTCGATTGAACTTATTAGTATAAGCAAAAGACGGTGCTATTTAGTAATAGCTGTTACTGCTAATTTTCATTTTATTTGACAGAGCTGAGTAGTTCACATTGTTTTTTTTCCTAAATGGCTTATATACTCAAAGGCAACATTTAAAAAAAAAATTAAAAATAGATAAATGGCATTGTCAACAATGTCAACGTCATTCCTAAATTTGACCCGTTGTGTTGTTTTCTTCGCTAGTTGCTACAGGCCGCATCGAAATATAAATTAATTTCTCTAGCTTAGCGTATTAATAAGAAATTAATATCCAGTCTTGCTTAACACGGTTACATATTGATGATAAATAATGGAAGAAACGAAGAAAGCTAGCCCTCCGCCTACCGTGGAAGAACTCAAGACGAAAGGCAATGAATGCGTTAAAGATGGCAAATTTATTGAAGCGGTGCTTCATTATACCCAGGCTATCAAAATAGACCCTATAAATTACGTTTTATATAGCAACAGATCGTTTGCTTTCTTAAAATTGGACCAACACTATTTATCTTTACAAGATGCCAATGAAACTGTCAGATTACAACCTCAATGGGCCAAGGTAAAGTCTTATTTACTCACTATTGTACGTCTAATCCATGCTCCTATTTATATATACACAGAATATTGATCATAGACACCCCTCATGTTATTTACTTCTCTTGTACTACTCTTGTGCAACAGATCATATTTCTTTCACAATCTTGTTCCATTAACTCTGATCTTTGCCTTTAGTGAATGGACTCATGTACTTTCTAGTTGAGTGTGCATCTGGTCTCGTATATACTACCCAAATTAGTAAAATCATTTGGCCTCAATAACAAACCTATCTAATACCCTAATCAGTTTGCCATTTAAGTGTGAAGATTATAGAACCACCTACAAAATAAGTATATATTATTTCAGGGTTACTTCCGAAGAGCTGAAGTTGAAGCAGCCAGTGGATTGTTTGATGAAGCTCTTATATCTTACACAAGGGCCTTGCAACTTGAACCACACAATGTCAAGTTAATGGAATCTATTAAAGAACTCACAGATAGGCAAAAGAAGAAAATTATAGGTATCAAAAATATATTGACTGCCCCAAATGTAACCTCAAAGTTCGACTTAAAAAAATTGGCCTAATAGTATATATTTAATCGTTAATCCTATTACCTATATAAAATTTTGATAGTCATTCTGAATCAGCATTAATTGTAAATGCATTATTGTACAAAGAAGATGTGTTAAGTAGGTACCTGTTAAAAGCTATAAATAAAATTGAAACACTAGATTATTATATTTACAACTTACTTATTTATTTTCTTCTTTTTACAGACAGTCAAAATTTAATATGGATCTGCACAATTGTGGGGCTGGTCATCGGAATACTTGTTGTTATATTAGATTACACACTAACTACTAATCCAACTTTAACGGTATGTATGATCAATTTTATTTTACTTCAGCTACTGCTTATTGTACATACCACAAAGTTGTTGTAACCCCTGCCTGACTCTCTGTTCCCCTCGAAGTATAATGCAGCGATCTTCCAAGAGAGAGTGAATCGGTTCTTATCAGGCGAGCACTCTCTATCTTAGGCCATAGCATTTGCTTACCATCAGGCAAACTATGGGCAAGTGCAAACCCATTTTAGTTGAAAAACCATATATATTAATCTAAATACCCATATTATCTAATCTACCATTTAAAATATCTGACTGTGTTGAATCAAAATCTACACATACTTTAAAATAGTAAATAACAATGCAAAGTAAATAAGTTTCTAAAAAGCAAGCATGCTACATCATAGACTGCTCAAACAAAAGTAAGCCAGTGGTTAAAAAAAAAAGGTTTTTGGTATACTTTACAGTTTACACATTTTACAGTCCTAAACAATAAAATTGAACAAAGTATTAGTGTTATTTCTACAAATATCTGTTGTTACATAAATTAACAATGTTTTAATAACAACAACAATATCTTTTGTTGATGATAATATCTGTAATTTACAGAATCCTCTAGCAATGGTAGCGTTTGCGATAGCTCTGGCCGGTGTTGGTTGGGCAATAGGCAAGACTGCGGGCATGATGACAGCCATGAATGCTGGGAAGTCATTGCAACCTCCAGATGACTTAGGTAATTAAGTAGTTCATTTATTTATTCTTTTCAAATAACCTTGCGATCTTCAAAGCAAGAGTAATCGGTTCTTACTGGGTAAGCACGCTCCATCCTAGACCATAATTATTGCTTAGCATCAGGTGACTTAGAGTCAAGTGCAAACCCATTCCTTGTTAAAAAAAATACATGCAAAATAGTTCCACTAGTATTTGCACCATTACATTACACCACATAGATTGTAGATTACATCGTCGCTTAATATCAGGCAAGTTGTAGTCAAGTGAGCCTATCTCATGTAAAAAAACCTACAATTTTACAAAAGTGACAGTATTATTGTTTCTCTTTCTAATGTATATCTAAAATACAAGCGCCTGCTTAGTTTATATATACAGGTCTGCATAGATAGCTTAATATTTAAGAAAAACTTGTAGCTATAATGTTAGAAATAGTCATAAATTAAGCTAACTCTGTAAAAATCGTAATTGTTTCAAATTAAAAGATTTTTAATTATTATTTATATTACTTGCTATAACAGAGCTACAGATTATAATGACTTTTGGTATGGTGATAGTATAAGCTGGAGAGTGAAATAGGCTATTTTTATCCTAAAACATGGCTTTATATATTGTTGATAACAATTCATTGCTAATATTTAAAGTGTGTTTAGTGTGTGTTGTAGAAAATTTGATATAAAGCACCTCTTGTTATGTTTTATTTAAGGCAGTATTATTTAAGAGCCAGTTGTATATATTCCAGTATAGACTAGGTATGCTGCTGTATATTAAGGTAGACTTTGGCATTGTGGTTGGGTTATTTCTAGTATCCCCTAGCTATGAAATGGAAAAAAATAATATATAATATTTATGTGATATTTTTCAGGTGTTAACAACGAAAATGAAGAAAAGGAACCAATGCCAGAGAAGAAAAAGTACAGTAAAGCGCAGGCACGGCAAAGATATAAGCAGGGAAAAATATAGTCATAAGATATAATTTTTATTTTGCATCTACTGTGGAATCTGTTTATGAGGACATTCAATGGCGCTTTATGAACTCTGATATATAGTAAATGACTTAGTTTATATTATTCTAAAACAACGCAATACAGAGAAATGCAATGTACAGTCGCAATCAACCACTGTGTTCAACTAAACGGATTCTACTGTAGTCAAATAGTTATTGTTAACTCGGAAATGTAGATAGTGTCGGTTTTATGAATGGTGTGGGATTGGTAAACCAGCAATAATAAGAAAGCAAAATAAACATGAAATAATAAAAGACATATAAAATAATTTACTGTAAGAACATTGTACATTTTCTGCCCTACCCTGTTAACTTAGTTGGTAATCTGGGGGTGCGGGTTCGATTCTCGCATAACACAAGTAATTATGTATATTAAAATTTGTAATTACTTGTGTTGAGTCTGGTCGTTGCTATGTATAGTAAGCACATATGTATTTACGAAAGAAAAGTATATATGTATTATATCCGTTATCTAGTACTCATGATACAAGCGTAAGCTTAGTATAGGCTAGATGGCGCTGTGTGATATGTCCTGAAATATTTATTAATTATTTACTAGATAGTATATATATCGGTTCAGGGGTTCATTATATCAGTGTGCTTTTAAAAGATGTACTTGTACTTATAATTTATGTAAAATAATACATATTTATTTATATTTTAGTGGTTAAGAAATGGCATCAGAAGAATTAAAATGATTGTAAAATACCTCGTTCATCGTTTGGTTCTTTTACAGCATTTACTTAATCGAAACATTTTGTATCTTAACTCTTTTATAAACTTTTTATGTAATTTTATAGGTAGTTACGTTTGTAATAGCATTCCCAGAGTTCTTAAATACATGTCGATCGACTTTAAAACATGCATTTTTATTATATTATGTAGTTTTATACCCCAGCCAAAAAGTGTATAATATATTTAGTTAATTTAGAAAATATGTTGGCACTGTGTACTTGTTTTTTCCTCTTCCTGATAATTACACTGCATGTTGTGATCACGAAAGTGAAAAGTAAAATATAATAATCCTGCTTTGGATTAGCTTTAACAACATGCATAATTATATTTAATGTTGAGTTTCATTATTTAGTTTCACTAATGCGTTTTAGTTTCTTGCCCATTTTTGCCCTTCTAGTGCGAGTGTAACAGATCTTTTTGGCTGGTCTAAGCACACTAACCCTGAATGCATGTTTCAACAGAAAGACTGAACTTAATAGTAGTTATAGGTAGTAGTTAATGTAATGCTATAAACGCACTGACCTCCATTGTACTGATGGAGATCAATGTATAAACGTATATTATCCTATCAATTCATATCCGACCGATCTATCATCTCTGGCAAACGTTGTACTAGAGTAAAATGAAAACGAAACGCATTTCGGGGATTAATTTATTGATCCTTATGTAAAATGTTTTCGAAAATTGCATACAATACAATATTTTGTTTTATCCCTTCAATAAAATCTTGGTCTTGTACCTTAATTCCACGCTTATGGGATTATCCTGTACAACTATATTAGGGCCCTACATTTACAATATTCCTAACTGTGCTAGAATGTACAGTGCATGCGTCTTGGCTTAGAACAAATATCATACATCTTTGCATATCTTTAAACCGTAAATTCAATTACAAATTAATATGTCAACTGATTGTGTTACTGTATTTTAAAATATTGTTTATGTGGCACCAAAATTGAGCTGTGCGCTTTGTACGAATATTGTTCTCAGTCAATTCATGCGGTGCGATGGTTTAACGGCATCTCAATAAATAGTTATCCGAAAAATATTAACAAACTGCTCGTTGAACCATCGCCACTATGTGATACAACGAGTGACATTTTAGACAAGTGACCTTATTCGTTCTGTAGCTTTCTTATGTGAAATAATGTTTTTATTTTATTAAAATTGCACTCTTCAGCAAAAGTTATACCTATAAAGATATTATTTTGGACATGATTTTAGACTTAAAGAAAGCTCAAAACATACAATGCATGGTTTTCGAATGTAAAAACCGGATCCATGTATGTAAATCATATACATCAGTCATAAAGCTATGAACGTTTTATAATCATCAGTCATAAAACTTTGAACCTCTTAATTTTTTTTCGTGATTTTGGTTCGATAACATATAATATACTGTTTATCGATATATTTGGTTGGTGACCACTCGAATACAGCATTTCCTAAATAAAATAGAGATAACTTTTTTTTTGTTTTTGCATCCATAAAATTATGGCGTCTATACCAAAGACAGGTCACTGTTACTAAAACGAATAGTCGCATCACATATTATTACAAATAACATGCTTTCCAGGAACACTGTGCAACTTCCGGAAAACCATGCTTATTATTATTGTAACTACATTTACACATACCGACCAATGCACAAACTATCTAACATAATAAGGTACCATTCTTGGAATTGCACCTGAGTTATAACATTAGGTAACGATGTATTACACTAGTATTTATTGTTATGTAGAGTTGCACTTTGGTGTTCAAGATTACGGTCGTTTTTGAAAGAGATATGTCAATCGCTGTCCGAGATAGCCTTCTTTCGGCGCTTTGCTTGCTTCGGCTTCACTATCTCTTCCTCCTGGAATTATATCAATAGAATTAATTAGTAAAATAATCCCAACAAATTCAAGATTTAGGTACAGGACAATACATAATGGCGTGGGAAATTTCTTCTTTCGCTGTAAATAAAATTTGTTTTCAAGTGTGCAATGCTTTTATTTTAATTGATTTAAAATAGATATGGGACCTGGTAAAGCTGTGCCATTTTTATTTGATCTTCTTCTTTTTATCTAATGAGAGTGGGCAACTATGGTGTCGAGAGTTTATCAAGCCGCCTGAAGGCGGCATCTTTATCTGATAATTACAATGCACAATGCTTAGGTTAAAGTCAGCCTAAAGATTCAAGAGTTTAAAGATCTCGTAAGCGTATGTACCTACAACATTTGAATTATCATTAAGATTTTTTTGTATAGTTCTGCAATAAAATAATTATCATCATCTTTAGATCTGATTCGCAATCTCTAATGAGTAAAGAGCTAAGCGCGTTTCTGCTAAAGACAATTTTCTACGTACAGCTGTTAGAAAATAATCTTAAATTAAGTTAGTTCGTATATGAGTGGCTAACTCTGGTGTCAAGAGATAAAAACCGCTCTAAGAACCTAATAAGAAGAAAAAATAATAAGCTGTTGAATAACAACATAACTTCGTATTTAAAAATAAATTTGTATTGTAAAACATACTTCACTATCGTCATTAGAAGACGGCAGAGTGGCATTCAGCGGCAATGAATTGGAAACTATTTTTCTTGCCCTCCTGGATATCGGTAATTCGTCTTCCCACGCCAGGACGAATAAATCACTGTACTGTCTCTGAAAATGTATAATTTCTTATAAGAATCATATTTTCACACTTTTCTTAATATATTAATGGGTCTACGAATAGGAAATTAACCGAGATGGCGTTTTTCTGGGAGTCAAATCGATCAAAAAACAGCACAGGCCGTAACAACACCATCTTGTCGAGAAAAGAATTACCAATTCAGGCCAATTTCAACCCCCTTTAACTTCTTTGTGGATGAAACTATGTAGATGTTTGAATTTATTTATGTGGGAGTCACGACCCTCAGTCGTGAGGAAATATTTCCCTAAGAGGTGGATCGCAAAAGTGATACATTTTATCCGAAAAGATAAGGGCATTTAAGAAAATAATATAACAATAATACTTCTGAAAGTTTTTATGTTTGTTCGTAGATCACTAATTTCTTGTTCCAAATATTTTATATTTTTAAAATAAATAATTGATAGGTACTTGAATTCGTATATAAGAGTATATTTTTAAATTAACCAAGAATTGCATGATACTGTCTCGTTAGATGTCATTATAAAAATGTTTCGTGTGTAGGTACCGTAGGTACTTATAAAATATGTAGTACCTATTAATTTACGTTGTTTCCTTCCTTTTTAAGCGAACCTTTCAATTATGACTTACCTATCTACAGTGAATTAATAGTTATTTAGCTAAAGAACTTATATATCACTAGGCAAATAAGGGTATCTAAAACTTTTAAGCTAGTCAACTTGTAATCAATTTCTTACCAATATTAAGTTTAATTGTGTTTGATTGATAACAGCTTGATAGCTAAGCATAACTACGTAAAATTAATGTACAGTTTTTCCCTATTCTTGCTTTATTCGTTTTTCTCCTTTATATAAGCCTCTATTCATCATGATTATTGGGATGATGGCTTACCACTAAAAGAATTAAGGTCAAATGCAAACTCATGTAGTATAAAAAGCTGATTTATAACCTCGAAAGTAAGATCTGATATCACTTATTTATTATGTAAATCGCGTGCAAAGTTGTAGTTAGTAATGGAACCCACTGATATTATAATTAGGCGTAAGTTTGTGTGTATGCGTGTTACATCTCCTCGCTCAAACGACTGACAGCTGACTCAACCGACTTCGATGAAATTTGCTTTGAAAGTATGCGAGTTGTTAATAAGAATATAAAGTAAATTACCCTTAAACTATCGGTACTATTTGACTGTGATTGCTGCAAAGCTTTCTGCATACATTCCATGTTGAAAATGGACATATCATCCTGCTCCACACAGCACACTCGCCACTGCTCTAAATGCCCTAAAACCTGAAAAAAATGAAAAAAGAAATATTAATACTTTCAATTATGAGAAACTAGCTGTGTTCGCGACTTCGTCCGCGTGGAATAGTTATTTTGGGCATCATATTTATTATTGCAAACAACCTCTTCAGTTTTATAAATTATAGCTGTTACCCACGACTTTCTGAACCGTTTTCGCAGCGCACGCAATGGAAGCCCTCAAAGAGAATTTTCCCCGTTTTTCCCACATTTTTCATTGTTTCGTTGCCCCTATTAGTTGCAGCGTGATGTTATATAGCCTAAAGCCTTTCTCGATAAATGGTCTCTTCAACACAAAAATAATTATTCAATTCGGACCAGTAGTTCCTGAGATTAGCGCGTTCAAACAAACAAGCAAACAAACAAACTCTTCAGCTTTATAATATTAGTATAGATAACAAAGAACTACATATATATACAACATTTACAAGAAATATAAATACATTCAAATAAAATACATAATTCATTAATCTAAGAACTTAATAGGTAGGCCATATTGTTTCAAAAAAATCATGTATGTAATATATATTATATTTATAATATTTTTTTATTGCATTTATATTTCTGTAGTAAGCAGGTAAGATTGAGCAAATGTGATAAATAGAATTACCACAAGCAACTACAATGTACGACTTGTCTTTTATTTTTTCCACCCAGTATTTTACAAAAAAATATGCATATTGTTTAAAGATTTGGCGAACTTACCAATTCAGCGGAAGGCGGCGCGTTCGGTGAAATACTGTGTTTTCCCGGACGTTTTCTTTTGTTGGGGCTCGTGCCCGGGTACCGCGTACTCAGCAGCACGGCCACCAGGTCACCGACCTTGTCTTCGTAATCTTGGCACCAATACATCAGCGCTGAGACTACGAACGTGTCCTCTCTATCCACCGGCCTGCAGAAAATCTGCCTGATCACTTCGGCCGAGGGCTTCTCCTGTTTCAACATCAGGAGTATTGACGTCAGGGCTTCGGCGTTATCTTTGTACGATAGCTTCGGAATGAGTGTAATAACGTCTTCGATCGAGATATCGTGCGCGAGCAACAACTGCCACAGACAGTATTGTTCGAACGTCTCCCACGTTAGACTTGTTGACAGCATCGTCGTGAACTCGTCAGATTTAAACATCATCAGAGTCCCCTGCAGCGTGAGGCAGACCAGGCGCTGCAACTGGCCGGAATCTAACGTGGACACTATCGCATGCAATAATCTAATGTGATTCTGCGCTTGATCCTTAAACTCCCTGTAAACGTCTGGAATGAGCCACACCAGCAGGTTCGCGTCGCATTCTTGACACTTCTCAAAGTCGTCCGCTAAACTTTCGGCTATTTTCAGCTCTAAATGACCGCAGTATTCCCTATAGAGTTCTGATTTGAATTTAACGTTTTTTCTTTTCCCCGCGTCTCGTTCTGCTCTTCTATCCCTCTCGAAGCAGACTTTGAGATAAAACAATAAGTAAAAGCCGACACACGGTAACGACTTCTGACTGTGAATCTCTTTGAAGGTTTCTAATACGAGTTTTTTCCTGGCTTCCGCTTCACTTCCCTTAGCAGTGAGGTATGTGAACATCGAGAATAATGGTGAGTTGATCCCGGCGTCTAGCTCCGCCGGCGTGGGGTTGCGACTTATTTTAATAGGGGGTAAGTCTTGCGCTGCCGCCACAAAGAGGTCGGCGAGAGCGACGGCAGTGGGCATCGGTGCGCTGCATGAGTTCAGGAGCGCAGTAGCGGCGGCAGACGTGCGGTCGTCTAGAAGAGTCTCAGCCAGCGGCCGTAGAATCAGAGGCAAGGCGGCTGCTAGCTCGGGCCTTTCACGCGCGCGTACTTCCGACAGCGGGAGATCATCATCATCAGTGTCTTCTTGCGGAGTGATAGTAGGAGGCGGAGGTTCATCCTCGTCATCTGAAAACGCGGGCTCGTCTCCTCCTCCGTGCCTCGGGATATCGTCTATACTCTCTTCTTTCAAACCTGAGACTCCCTCTCCATTTCCATTGCTACAAAATTCCTTGAAAGTGTCTCTGACAGTTGTGCGTAATTCCCTATCTAATTTAGGCGAGTCGAACAAAGGCTGCAGATTCGGCAAGACTCGTTTTTCTATAATTTGTTGAAGAGAGTTGTAAATACCCTGTTTTACTTTATCAGCGAATGGCGGATAGAAGTTTGGAATGATTCGACAAAGGAAGTCAAGTAGAGTTGCCGTGACGGCCGGGTGTGATCTCATGGAGTGATGCATGACCAGTATAGCTGGTTCTATATTCATGATGTTGTCCTTCTCGGGGTCATACAGCAACCAATCATAAAACAGAGCCAGCTTGGCGTTAGAAGCGGCCACATTAGAGGTACAGGTGGTGAGGAGCCACCCTATAACTGCCCATCTTGGAATGATATCGGAACAGAGTTGTTCATTCGTTGGATGAATCACTCCAACGATGAATCGGATCATATCACTTCTGAGAGATTGTGACTCGGGTGTTGCAAGATACTGTCTTTGGAACCACTCCTGATATTTTTTATGGTGACCAAATCTGACATGTGATGTGAGGAATACTAGTTTTCTCTCCATATCCGGAGTGAGTCTCGACTGTAAATACCTCCGAGATGTTCTTGTCTGTAGAAGTTGCAGTACACTTGTAAATGTGGGGCACAGTGACTTAGGGTTTATTAGCATGTCTTGCCATAACTGATTGAATTCTGGAATTCGAGCCACATTCTGTAATAACCTAACCAGATCTCTGCCAAGTGTCAGTGCATCAGAGAAGCGTTCTCTAATAAGAGCAACCACAAAATTAACCTCTTTTTGTCTCAAACTCATTAGCTGTGGCATATTGTGATCTTCTATTAGCCTTAAATATGTATAAATTACCATGCAAATGAGCATTGGAAACTTGTCCAGCCATGCTCTATTGTCAATATAGATATCCAAAACAGATTCAACAAGGATTATGTTCTTGGGAGTGATGTCTCCTCCTGAAGCGTACCTCATCAAGTTCCAGCATACATTGTCTACACCAGACACTGCATTTCTTATCATCTCTTTCACCAGCCACAGAACTTGGTTTCTGGTAGTGTCTGTGAACTTTAAGTACTTGTCCAGGATCAAGGTGCTCAGGTTGTTCATAACACATGCTAACCCATCCCGGGTGACCAGGGTCAGATCTCTGTAGCATTTGGTTGCATTATGAGGTTCAGTCAGAATGGACATGAGCATTCCAAGAGATACATCTTCATGATTTTTACAAACTGCATTATTAAGTGCATCGTGAGCTTCTTTTTCACTGCAATCGGCTACTAAAGTTAAGAAGTAGTTGTAAGCCCTCTCGTACCTCTGCAATGATAATATAAAAACTTTTTTGTAATACCCATTCAACAAATCAAATTTCGCGCCACGCCACTCTGTCAGTCGTAGAAATTACGATTCTACATGGCCGACAGAAGCGATTCTTTGTTGGGAAACTGCAAGTTTAGATACCTACCTCTTCAACTTCATCTTTGTTTTCAACTACTGTGCACACGAATAGCTTAGGTGAATTGGATTTGCCCTGATCCATATTCAGAAGGTTATTAAAACTACTTATTTTATTAAAAATCGAGCGCAGGTTGCCTCCTGCATGGCTATCGTAAGCGAAAAATATTTATGAAGCAATACATACAAAAACATGAATGTGTGCGTGTAATGTCATGGCAGAAAACTTGAAATCCGAATAAAAATATCGGTAGAGGACGCTAGGAGTTTTGATATCTTCTGCGATAGCAGCCATGTTTTATTTTATACATTTCGGCCAATAGTGTATCATAAGGATGTTATGTGATTGGGTCATGAGTATCCTGGTCAAAATTGACCAATTAACGCAGTATTTTGTTTTGTAAAGTTGGCTGCTTTGTATAAATTTGGTGAGTAGATTTCGTATTTTTACTCTAATATTTTAAATTTTATCTCAATCTGGCAATAATTTACACAAAGAAAAAAAAATGAATTGTCAAAATACCGGACGTCAGTGGTTAATTTCTCTGTGCCGGACGTGTGGATACTGTCCTATCGCGTTGTTAATGTGATGTGAGATAAATTAATTAAATTCAATCATATCTTCCCGGTTGAAACGTTGCCCAGTATAGACGTAAACTAGGTAAGTTCTTTTTCGGAGCAAACTAGTCAAAATATGGATGTATTCCGCTTATATCCATTAGTTGAAGTATCGCGTCGGTGTTGATAGCCGTTTTGGCGTCGCGGCGATTTATTCTATTTAATGTAATGGTTACCTATCACTATTAATGCTTTCATTAACGTTATATCTGTTTACAGCATTAATATAGAATGGAAGACAACCAACGAGAAAAAGAGCGCGATCGTTCAAGGCGCGGCGATAGGCCTTCGCGGTTTTCTGACGCTGGGCGCGAGCGGTCCAATGATCGCGGCGGAGACCGGGAAAGCAAAAGGATCGTTGTCTCTAACATACCATATGAATACCGTTGGACTGATCTCAAGGACTTGTTCAAGGATCAGGTTAGTTTGTTGAACTTTGGTTTTTTTTTAATCATGGTTCACATGTCCAAATGTATTCACCACATTTACTTAGTCACAATACAGGTCTTGTACCTTGTGCAGAGCTCACAAGAGCATGAAAACCATTCTTACATAGGAATAAGTTAAGGTTCTGCGAGTGTTTCTGATAAAATGGTATTTGTATGTGGACTTTATTTATATTGTGTGTTGTCAGGTTGGAGATGTGGCATATGTAGAGCTGTTCAATGATGAGAATGGCAAACCTCGAGGATGTGGTGTGGTTGAGTTCACAAATGTGGAAGCCAAGAAGAAGGCTATGCTTGTCATGCATCGCTATGAACTGAAGGGAAGAAAGCTAGTTCTAAAGGAAGAAACTGGTAATACATTGTTTTTAAAAAAATGCAAGTACAAAATTAATTTATTTATAACAAAGTTGTGTTATGTATTCTAAGTATTTATCTATACAATTTTCACAAATCGCTTCTGAGATTGAACTTGGGATAGTGCCTCCTGACAAAGCTAGTTTTCTCAGTCATTTAGCACTTTCATATTACATAGCTATTGTAATTCTTCTTATCAAATTAGAGTGGCCAACTCTGGTATCGAGCTATTATCGAGCTGCCCTAAGGGCTTCTGACATGGCTTAAGGATTGTTGTACTAGACAAACCGGGACCTACAATTTAACATGTCATCTGACACATGGAAGCACCCAAAATGGAATGCCACTTGAATTAAAAATAGTAGTAGGAATACTTATATTACAGCAATTCTATGTTTTTGCCAATGGCTACCAAATTAATATATTATTTAATTCAGCAGGCAATGAGAGGAGACAAAACCAAAGATCAGGTGGTGGTGGTGGTGGTGGCGGCGGCAGAAACAATAGAGAAGATAAAGACAAGTCAGTATTCAGATATTTTAAAATTATTTATTTATACAGGGATTTCATGGAATGTTACCAATCCTTGTAACATTACAATACGATACAAAAACATTTAAAATAAGAAAAACTGGATGTCAGAGCACAGGAATATACCTAATGTGATATCCAGGGTTTCCCTATTAGTGTACAGTAATCTACAAAGCCCTAATTTATGTAATCCTCTATATTCAACCCTACAGTATTTTTGAAAGTTCAAATAAATGTTTTTATGTTATGTTAATTATTGGGTTCAAAAAACTTGTATCTAGGTTCACTATACATATACAAAATATGTTTTATAGACATTAAATATACAGTGAATATAAAGTGCAATGGTATACTTATAATTCTATTTTTAGGTGTTGTTTACAATGTTTCTTTTGCATGCATACCTTATCTTTGCCATAAAGCAACATTAACAATCATTACTTTTTATAAAAAATAAGTATTTATAATTATGAAATTGGTTAACCTTACTGTTTCAGTTGGAACAAGCCAAGAGAGCCTGAAGACTTCAACACATATGGCTTGAGTCTTCAATTCTTGGACTCCATCAATGTTCAGCCACCACTTGTCAAAAGGATATTTGTGGCTAATGTAAGTGTACTACTCATAGTAACTAGTATAAAAGTATGACCAGACTACTATAAAACATTATGTATCTGCAAGTTTTTTGAGACAAAAAGAAATGAAAAAGGATTATGTATATGCTTTATATTATCATTTTGCATTCATTCTATACAGTGTATGCTATTTGGATGTGTAACATAGGACACCATGCAGTGTGGCGTTCATTGGGAGAGGCCTATGTTCAGCAGTGGACAAATATACAATAGGCTGATGATTATGATGCTATTTCCAGCAAATTCCATGAATATATACAATGATCAATTAAGTTTAGTAAGATCAAATTGTTTCTGATTAAACTTACTTAGAAAAGGTAATTGTGTGGCTTTCCACTTTCTATTGGCATAACTCTTGCTTACTAACAAACAAAAATATCATAAATTTTCGTCTTACAGCTAGATTATAAAGCAGACCGAGCCAAGATCAAGGAGATTTTCAAAATGGCTGGCAAAGTGCGTAACGTAGACCTGGCGGTGGACAAGGATGGCAACAGCAGGGGATTTGCAGTCATCGAGTATGACCACCCCGTTGAAGCTGTACAGGTATAACTTGGGATTTTAATTAATCATTATTTTTTGGATTCAAGAGACTTGCTACAAATGGTGATATTAATAATAAAACCAACTTCTTGCATTGCCCGTAAAATTGCTTCTTCAAAAATGTGAGGATATCTGTATCTCAATAACTGATGAACTAATTTTGATAAAATTTTCACTGTCAGTGGGGTTGAAATATTATATTAAACACGTAAATAATCATATGTCTGAGATTCGGAGAAATTCATGGACAAACATACATTCTCAAAATTTAGCACAAATTTTGGGAAATCTAAATGGATGATGATCCATTTATGTACTATACTAAAATTTTATCCAAATCAACTAACCTAAAGGTTGAAATGAATCATCTCTATTTTTAGAAGTCAGTAAAACTTGAAGACATGTCCAGAAAAATATATTTTATTTAAAAGAAAAAAAAAGAAACAGTAATCTCTAGGAATTGCAATGATACTATTTCATGTTGCATTACTGTTAAAAGCTATGTTTGGCGGCTCGCCAAAACAAATTCTTTCCAATTTGCGGCAAGCTGGAATTTGATTAATTCATAATGTATAAATAGATGAGAGATATTTCTGTTTACAAAAATAGTAAGAGCAAGTTTCTGATGGACAGTTAGTAAATTGTATACTATAGACTTGTTGGTATGGAGTGTTGTATTGATCAAATTAATGTGAATAGAAACTAATAAAACAAATTATTACTTAATTGTAGTATTTTTCAGTTAAAAGTGTTCAAAACTGGACAGTTTCAAATAACACAAAGTATATTTATGGTTCATTGGTATGTGTAACACTTTTTATATCAAACAGATATGGGTGCACTTTTTCACTGCTGCTTCCCTTATGTTTATTCTAGATGAAACATAGTTTATGTCACATACCACAAATCATGGTGATCTGGTAGTCCAGTCTGTAGCGAGATAGAAACAAACAGACCAACAAACACACTATTTCCGTCTTGTATAATAGTAGTATTAAGTATTGTGACAAAAGTATATGAGTTTGTATGAAAATGGCCAACTCTCCAGAGTCTTCAAAACAGCGTTAATGAATGGACTTTGACATGCAAAACTTTATTGACTGCTCTGTTAGCTTTTACAAAAGAAAAGTATATATGTATTATATCCTAACGGATAGCTTACAATAGGATAAGCTTAGTATGGGGCTAGATGGCGCGGTGTGATATGTCCTGAAAAAATAATTTATTTAATTAATTGATGCCGTATGGTATAATTCTTTGTGTTGTTTCTGATCGCAGGCCATCTCAATGTTCGACAAGCAGCTGCTGTTCGACCGCCGCATGACCGCGCGCATGGACCGCGGCTCTGAGAAGTTTGAGATGCGCCTGCCCGACGGACTGAAGGGCATCGGCCTGGGCCTGGGACCTAACGGGGAACCGCTCAGAGACGTCGCCAAGAACCTGTCACAGGTCTCTACACAGGTACTTAGTATGTTTTTTTTTACACTTAATAGACCAACGTTTCCTACCGTGTGGCGGAAGATGGACCAAGAGGAGTGGCGTCTTTTTGTGTCGGAGGCCTGGATCCACTTTAGGTCGCAGCGCCACATTAGTAAGTAGTAAGACTAACGTTTGACTACAGCCTGCCTGATGTTAAGCACCACTGTAGTCTGAGATGTTGCACGTTTGCCTAAGAGAAACCTTTTTACTCTTATTTTTTATTGCGTGGATTATTCTTTTTTACATTATCTTGGTGAGTGGATGACTGCATCTCGCCAGATTGTAAGCAACAATGAAGTTGATTGTTTAGCATTATAGAACTTAGGCCTAAACTCTACCACTAACTAGACTAACTTAAAACTGAACAAAGTTTTACCAAGATGATAAGCTTTGTGCGGAATTTTGGATCAATTACAATCTAGGGCTAGCGTTTGTCTAGTAAATAAGTAACATAACGGTGATGACAGTATGACTTATGCAGTTCGGAATCACATTCACCAAATTAAAGGCGATACAAACAGATATGGTGCCTTCAATGCGTTGGCGAGGTAAGCTTTGAAATCTCATGCATTCTCTTTGTTTTGTTTTTCTATTTAGATTTTTCTCAAACATCCATATAACTTTTTTTTATAAAACTTAACCTGTGATTGTTACAGAACAACATAAACCTGGCGGCGACTGGTTCGACGCTCGGCGCGGGAGTGCTCGGCGCAGTGCCCACGGCAGCGGCGGGCGTGGCTCTCAACGGACTGGGTACAAGTCTGGCAGCCAATGCGCTCGGGACCAACAGTGCGCTCGGGGGCGGACTTAGCTTACAGGTAAATACTCATATTATATTGAATGTCGATATTATGTATTCTAGCTAGCTTGCATGCCTCTCGTCAATGGAACAAACGCTGATGATTTATCCCCTTAATGCATAATCTACTATTAAAGTAGATTATGCATTAAGGGGATAAAGCAGTGTATTATGTGTCGGGCGATATTTTGAACCCCAAGGACGAGGGATCCTAGGGTTAACTCACGAGCGAAGCGAGAGAGTTAAAGCTAGAATCCCGAGGCCGAGGGGTTCAAAAACGCCCGAGACAAATACACTGCTTTATCCCCAAAATGCATACTCTACTTTATATAACACTGCGAGGCAATAAAACATAATACAATTAAAAAGAAAATACTTACTTAAAAAAAAAATAAAAAAAAAATACGCTATTTTGTTACAGAACAACACAAAGATTTGCAGTTTAGCGCCTTTTCGTTCTATTTGTTTTTTTTTTGTAGTGGCAAATTCTTCTTCATGCAGGTTTCTATGAAAAGTTTTCATTCTAATTTTTAATAAATTCTTCTTGGTGTAGGGCTCTATGAAAAGTTTATATTCTAGTTTTGACGTTTGGTCATGGATTGCAAGGAGCTCGTATATTCAATGTTGATTGCATTCCAATTTCAAATGTCATTATTCCCTAGGGGATTATGAAATTCAGTACATTTATAATGACCCGGCTAGACCATAGGACACAAATGACTTGCTTTAAGTTGAGTTTGCATGACACATAATATGCCATTGACGAGCAGGTGTTATATAAAATATTGTATATAATGAGTTATATCTACCTATCAATTTATTTCAAGTGTTCTATGAATAATTACAAAACCATCAAAAAAGTCAACACCCTGGGTCAAAAGTCCATAAATAGCTATAGCTAGTTGGACCCGTAAAGACTTGCACACTGGTGTGAAGAATTTAGTTAATAGAAGATTGCAATATATTTTTTCTTTCAGTTTTCATAGATTGTATATGTCCATTACTGTCCATCCCAAATACTGAGACATAAGAACTGTGAACCAATTCATTCACAATTCAAGGGTGAGGTCTTCGTCTGTGGAGTATGCACTATTCTTCTCGGGTTCGTTCATTCGTCTTATTCTATGACCCCCTACAATCATATTATAAAACATTTAAATGCAATACTATTATTACTATAATTTTTTTTTCAGGCCCTAGGTCTAACTGGTCTGGGAGCCCTCCAGAACCAGCTCCTCCAGCAAGGTCTGACGGCCAGCGACCTGGCCACCGTGCTCGCCGCGCAGTCCGCCGCCAACGTCAACCTGAACAACGCCAACTCACTGAACCTTGGCAACTCGGACGTGCTGAACTCTGGACTTGGGAACAATCCCCTCGGAAATAACATGATGGGGAACAATTCGATGAGCAGTGGACCACTATCAGGTAAATGAAATTATAATGAACCTTACGTAATGGCTACCCATTTTTATTCATCTTTGATCCTGCCGTTTAGGATATTTTGAAGCAGATAACAATGTTTCGAATCACAGTGCTGTTTATGTACTTACTTTGCGTCTATATATATATACAAAGTATAGTAACAGCTATCTTCACAATCGAGGTGGCTCGTTAGGGCCGAGTCGCAGACGAGACCTTTAAAAGAGTCGAGACTGTTGATTAACGAGCATGAGTATTATGTACGACATTTTTAAACAAACCAGTCAAAGCTTTCAAAAGATTTGATAATAGCCTTCTTTTATGAAGTTGGTTAATTAATTACCATTGCTACCAATAACTAAATGGTAACAAAGAATTACTAACTGTTAACTTTTAGTTCATAAGTTGAGTATTTCTATTGATGAATAAATGATTGTTTTATTTTATAAGTACATCTTTTACACCCAGGTTCCCGAGGCAACATGGGCGGGCAGATGGGCGGCAACATGGGCCAGATGGGTCACGGCGTGTCGATGCCGGCGCAGGGCTACAACAGGGACTCCAGCGCGCCGCCCGGCAACCGAGACAAGCCCTCCGACATGGTCATCATCACTAATGTAAGTCCTCTAGAGACTAGACGTATTTCTCATTGGGTATGTTATCTTGGGCAAGTAAATCATAGATATTTCCACAGGTGAGAAACGAGTGTAAAATGAACAGCTTATAGACTTATAGGGTGTTAAAAGTTATTGGACAAAAGTTGTTGGTTTTCTGTTTTTTTGTTCCTTTAGACGAGAATAAGACACACGTTCACATCTTGACCAATGATGCAAAAATGCTTGGATAAGTAAACTTGTATTACTTACCTACTTGACAGTATATTTGTATAGTGAATAAAAGCAAATAACTGTTTTTCAACTTTTTAATTTTTATTTATATTGTTGTGTCCTGTGTGTCAACATAAATGCATTCTTTCTTTCTTTATAATGAAATGTTAAATAATTCATAATGAGGTACCTGACAATACCATTATCTATTATTATTCATGAATCAAACTTTGTATTCAAAAGCTGTCCTGTGATTGACAAGATTAATAAAATGAATGATAAGTTGTAATCATTTCATTCCACATTAAATGTTATGATCATGTTTATACCTCTTATAATATAAACTTGTATTGGAAAATGAGCGAAAATAATCACGACCGGCAGGATTCGACCGTCCAGAGCGCCTTGACCAACTAGGCTGCGGTCTACTAACTGCCAGGCGCGAAAATCTATACTCATTTCCATACATACAATACTCTTATATGTTAATACTACAATATATGTTAATTTAATATGTTTCTTCCCAGCTGCCGCCTACAGTGACGTGGCAGTTGATCCGCGAGAAGTTCAGCGAGTGTGGAGACGTGAAGTTCGCGGAGATGACTGCGCCCGACACGGCCATCGTGCGCTTCCACAAGGAGTGGGACGCAGAGCGGGCCATCAGTATCCTTTCACAAACATATACAAAGATAGAAAAGAAAGAAAATATTTATTAACTTCACAGATTTAGATGTAGGCGTATAGACAAAACCTTAAAACTAATATTCTACCTATTGTTGGCGATATTGTTCTACTTATCGTCTTAGCAGAAGATTTTTAGTAGGTATACCGCTAATATGTAACTAAGTTATGTTTAACCTCGAGCTGTAATCTTTAATTTTAATCTACGGATTACAAACATTGTTTAAATAGGTAGGTCAAAACTAAGCATCCTATTTGGTTGCTTTGTCCTACAAAACATCTCATATATTCCATCTTTTCTAGGCAACCAACGCTATATCCGAAATACGCTATATCAAACCGTTTTTTTATTTGGTGGCTTTTTACAAATACGGTAAATTATGTAATTTCCGTGATTTTATCAATTTATTACATTAACTATCATGTGAAAAATAACAAAAAAATTACGGTCATGGCGCGCGACGATTATCAAAAATCTAAACTCAAAGCCGACGCCTAACTACCTACTATTATTATGCTTGTAGGTATGTAATACTTTCCTTAGCACGTACTTCAGAAATGTTTGATCGGACCCGCATTGACGGCAGGACAATTGACGTGCGTTTCTTCTAGGCGGTAATGGAAGAGGTAAGATTTACTCACATAATAATAGTAATCTACTTCATTGTTATATAGTTTTTCACTACCTAGGACATCTCAAAATACCTAAACCTCAACTCGTTTTGAACACTCGGTTTATGAGAAGGGTTTTCTCGAAAAATTGTTGTTTGTTCTGTATATCGACAACGAATAATGAGATGGTACAAAGATTATCAGACAATTATCTCATGTACATCTTTCGTCAAATTTCACCTACAACAATTTTGGTACTACAGTTTTGCCTTGAACGCCGTCTCTTCTTTAAGCAGTCGATATTATGATTTTTCTTTTTGAGCCGAATGCGACATGCGTTTATTGCGCCTGTCTTGGAAAATAGTTTACTATTTTAGTAGACAATTGAAAAATGTCCTCTCTCGAATCCATTTGCATTCGGTGTCGAGGCGTCCCGCGCTGCGACTTGCACCTCCAACACCGCCCGTGACATTGTATATTTTGTGTTTTCAGGGAGTGAGGTATTGAAGGTACTGTAGTCGGTGTTAGTGCACTGCCGGCGGATACCGTTCTTCCAGCGTCGTCGTAATCCCGTTAAGATAGTTTTAGTATTGACGATTTCATTGTGGGTTGATCTCGATCCAACGGCATCGGTAATACCTACTTGTATTTTATGATAAATTAAGCTTAAGTCACAATGTTTGATTGTATCTCGATTGAAATTTTAATAAATCTGGCTTTGAAAGACTAACGCGCGCGCACGTATCATTCTGTCGATCTTGTACATCGTCGACCTGTACCTTCTAATTGGCGTTGCTGTTAAAACTTCCTTACCAAAACATACTCGGTCAGACTACACCTGAAATAATCTTGTGGAAGTAATAACAGTCATAGATTGACTGTCATTTCGAAAATGTAAAGTTTTGAGAAGATCTGAGACTTTTTAATCAGTGTTTTTGGACATTATACCGATAACACACTGTCAGTGATGATTTAGGTATCAGTTTGTTTTCGTACTTAAATAACACTTGGCGTATTTGTTGTCTTAATTTACATTTGATCTGGATTTCTTAAGATACAAAAAGTCGGTTATTTTAGATGTTCTGAAATTGCATGTTATATTTAGGTCCGAATACAAATTGATATGATTCCGATCAGCATTATTGTAACTTTGATCAGAAGTAGAAAGTATGTGTTTTCACTGTAAGTACATTGAAGGATCTATCGTGTTTTAGCTGTTTCATGCATTTATTTAAATCTAACGTTTATTTCACCTTCCACATTACTTTGAACCTGGATTTGGAGCGGGCTCATGTTCTACTAATATGATTTCTGAGTGTATTTATTCATTAGTGCTGTAGTTGTTTGCGAGCTCGAGGGTAACGCATACTAAAACACTCGAAAGACGTAAGTCTAAGCTGGTCGTAAGTCACTATACTTAACACGTCAGTCGATTCTTCTCAAGTAGCTATAAGATGTAGAATTGTGTCCATCAACAAGGCCCAATGTTTCGTGAACTCTCGGATCTTTCACTAATTGGGGGAACTAATCCAATCAATAGTTCAATAGTTGTTGAAAGTTTCCTTCGGGTTCACGCTCCGCACGTTTTTAAAGTAGGCTTATGTTCTTAAACGCAATTAGAAGTTGTGGCGTGACGTCGGCGAGTATAACTGCCTGAAGTTCGCTTGGATAATTATAACTGGCTTCTAATTTAACTTTTAATGAACTAGACAATCGGAAGCGTTTCCTCACATTGTGGTTTACCGAAGTTTGAGTCGGCGGAGCAGGTTCGAAGGCTGTTTTGACACGGGCTGTCTCGATTATCGCAAGAACACGTCCCAAGATCGCGCTCCCAACTCCGGCCCTCCTTTGTGTGGTAAGTTGTCTGTCTTCGACTATGGGTTTATTTTGTTGGGTATGCATGGGGTCTGTATAGCTATGAGTTTTGTATGTCAATTGATGCGTCCATTTTGTTTGTTTAGAATGCGAGCGTCAATTGTCATTATGTGCGACAAATCTTCTAAGCGCGTCCAGCGGTCGAGGATTGGCCAGTGACGAGCACAGAGCTCGTCGTGTCGTTCAGTTGACTGAGACCAGAAGATTTGTTGGGTTTGTCTGTGACCACTGATTTAAGTGATTGTTTCTTCTCCCTAAGGTACGAGCGCTATTCGATGAGCTACGAATGATTCTTATCCTTCGCTGTTTTCTTCGGGTGGCCGAAGTTGCGACTACAATGTGTTAGAAAATCTGTCACTCTAATACTTTACATGATTGTTCTAATCGAGACTATTGTGTTTCAGTACTTGCTCTAATGGAAATGAATTGATATCAAACGCCTAAAAATGACCGATGAATAATCTTACGGTCGTAAGAGTCCTAAAAAGGCTGATCAGACTTAATTTACGAAATAGTAAGTATTTTTTCATCCATAACTACCGCCGGTCTTCGGAAGTTTTTTTTAGCAAATAGTCTTTGAAATTCACATTTTTGTGTGTGTTTTACTATATTTACTTTTTTCTTTTAGATTTGCTGGAAATGCTAGCCAGGAGTTCCCGAAGATGATATACTAATTGACATACAGTACAAGACCTTTGATTTCAGAAAATTCATATAAATATGGGTAAGGATCTACTTTATCGCTGTTTATTTGAAAAAAATCTTGCGTCTGTATAATATGCAGATAAGAGTATGTAAAATATAATTCACTAGTGGGTGCTAGCGGATTCGCACGTATAGTGTCAAGATTAAAAGTACACCATCGGTCTCTTTCCGAACCGATTACTGCCCCCGTACATAAAATATAGAAGTAAGGATTAGGAGGAACAAACACTAAAGAACTCACTGTCTCTTTAGTATAATGTTTTTTTTTTTTAATTTCAGGTAAAATTACAATAAGTAAGACAAATATCAATCAATACAAGTGAAGTGTGAAATACCAAATTGTGAATAAATGTACATATGTAAGGAGATTTGTATGTCATTTCTCTTTCTGCTCCATCCGTGCCTTAACTCTCTGTTTCCCAGTAAATATGCAGTGAAGTAGTTGTAGTATTTGATAAATAGGAATCCTAACAAGTGTCACGATTAGTTCCATGGCTGATATAACAGATGCCCCGATGCACAGGTTTACTACGCCGCCGCTACGTACTGAAATAATTAGGATAATAAACTAAATATGTACAACGTACATTGTATTTACGGAACGTTTTATAAGCTTTTAGTACTCACAGCTATAAATTATTTGACACACTAGTTGTGAGTAATTTATTATGAGGGATAGCAATAATTAAAAAAAAAATTACATAAGTGTGTGTATGTGACAGGAATGTAAAAATAATGCGTATCTATGATTTAAAGAGCAGCATGCTACTTGAATGGAACTGGCTCTTAATTGAGGCTGCCGAAAAGTACTGGTATAATAATATATATAGTATATATAAGGTATTTGGTTTTGTTTTAATGGTTGTAGTTCATCAAAGAGGTACCAAAAATTATAAATGTACAGATAACATTACTAGTGGACGCCCGCGGCTTCACTCGCATTATTCTGAGATAAAAAGTAGGTAGCCTATGACACCTATAAGACCTCATACTACCTACCTACATACCAAAAATCATGATGATCAGTTCAGCCGTTTTTACGTTGTGGGCGTTTAAATAAACAGATAAACAGACACACACACACCCACATAGATAGACAAAAATTCTAAAAAACTGCCGAAACGTGTTCTGTTACGGATTTAAACGGTTCCCAAATTTTTTTTTCTACTATCTGCTATGTTTATATTTGTGACCCTCTTCAGCTCCATTATATGTATATATGTATTAGTAAGTAAAGTACTTACAAAAGACATCATAGTAGCCAAAGATAATCTCTCGACTAATCTTCACTTTGGGAAACGTGTCCACGTCTATTTTGAGTCTATTCATAGCATCTTGTGGCACGAATACTTCCTCGGCCTTCCGATACGAAGTATATTCGCAGTTATCGAGGCAGCCACAGCCCTTAGGGGACCTCGGAAGGTCATACAAACTTTGAAACTTTCCAACAGTTTCATTGGAAATTGATATTGAAAGGATTTCTTTACGGTAGTCTTCGACGCATTTCAGTTCCGCCAAGTTGCACACTTTCTCTTGTTCTGAAAGTGGAAATGAAAAATATTGAAATAACGAACCTAATTTTTAACTCTCGTATTGGAATAAAATAGAAATGATGAGAATTACCAATGTTTAGGCACAAAATGTAGTCATGTTATGAGTAAAGCTAGGAGCGGTGGTTAACTTAGGTTTACCCGGGTAGGTAACCCTAGGGATTTAAGACTACACTCAAAGCGTTTGGGTAATGCTAAACGTATCGTAATCGTAAACTTAGGTTTATTACAGCACATATGTACATACTTAGATGATTCACCCATAACAGACCACACACACAGTCTACCTCACGCATTTTAAAGACAATTCTTTGCTTAGTCCTTAGAATCTATACGGTTTATTATATTAAGTTTCCTTACCCAAAGGCTTATAAAAGTGAGGTACACAACCACACAGTGCTACTATCATTCCGATGCGGCATTCTACGAGGCATCTGTTGTACGAATACACGGGGTATCGGTCACTGCTTGGCTCGTCCGGAAATCTACGAAATGTTGATAGTAAGTTTTCTGTAGATTGTCCATTGTCAACGTTTCTATTATATTTTCTTTAATTTTAGCTTGAAGGAATCGATAGTATTAGGGCCTTTTATGATCTTTTATTAATCTTAGTAGCGAAGTTTTGGTATCAACAAATTTGTTCATTATCTACCAATGTAAATAGATTCTAGGTAAGCATGCTACATCTAAATGAACTACTTTCTTGGGTTGGTACTTGCACTCACTCAGGGAACTCTCTGAGGGAAATTCGCTGTAAAATCGGACGTTAATATAAACGACGTAGAAGTAGTTTATTGGTGTAAGTGCTTAACAAAAGGCAGGTATACATACATAGCCGAACATAATAAAATTATGCCATAACTAATTTATACTTCTGATTACTTTGGTTGCGTCATTTACCTGCATTTTCGTAAGTGTAAAGGCAGATTCCTCAAGTCCTTTGAAGCTTCTGTACTCGACATCTGTACTCCGAAATTCAGAAACCCTTCTTCGTCAAAGGTCGATGCTGGCATACCGATTTGTATCACGCCATTAGGGCTTTGTATGTAAATCTGTGAAAAGATATATACTTACTAAAAAAATAATAAGTATGTTTATTCATATATTAGTAGTATAAACTTTTTGATCTTTTTTTTCATTTAATATCTTAAACACCTCGTCCTACTCACTTATTTTGAAGAATATATCCCTGCCAGATTGGTTGCCTGGAAGAGATCGCTCTTAGCGATAAGGCCGCCAATTAAAACGCAATTATTTTCTATGTTTTTTTGTATTGTTTTTTATGTAGGTATGTGGTGTTTTAATAAAGAATTTATCAATCAATCAATAAGTAACTAAAATCATTGTTGCGAAGAGTCGTAAGTCAATACTTCCCATTGGGCATCTACTTCTTTATTAATAGATACGTTTTATTGTAACTCTATTCTGTAGGGACAGGTAAGAACATGAACAAATAATTCCACATTTAGGTACCTACATATGTATCTTAATTTTTTATCTACTAAAAGTACTTCACTAATTAAAATCATATCATTACATCATTATACACTCACTTGAGTATAAAACAGTAGAAACACTTTTCATTTTCAAAATGAATTTTCCCACATTCCCATTTTGAAAACAAAACATGTGAGTAATTTTTCACAACAGTCTCAAAAGCGCTTTTGTGGTGTCCACAAAAAAGCTTTTATGTAGGCTTCTACAAACCTTGTAAGAGTCGACGTAATTCATTATCTGCACAAAAAAGTCCCGGTCGTGGAATGAAAGCTCCACGTTGTTTCTTGCAAAGGTAAGCTCTGTATCACTCCATTTTCTAAAACAGAGAAGAGTTTATTCTTATGTATAACGTACTCGTATGTACATGTTCATAAGACTTGAGTAACAAGAAGCTCTCATTAAATATTAATTTTCTGATGAGGGAATTTAAGGGAAAAATACACTTTGTATATGATAACTAAAACACATTTACAAGGAACTTTAGGGTCCATATTAACACATTATTGTTAAAAAAAACCTTCAGTACCTATCTAAGCGCAAATCTTGTTGTGGTACTAAAAAAAATGTACGACCTCCAGTTCAAAGCGAACGGAAAAGACTTGAATCAAAATCCCGTATTTCATCATCATCATTATCAGACTGCTTCAACCAACGCTGAGCATATGCTATGCATGTCTTCATGTACGCCACTCCTTGCGGTCTGTGCAGATCTATTCCAGGTACTCCCTACATATTAAAGTAAATATTTGATGCACAATTTAGAAATGGAGTAAGACTTATGTCCTCTGTACAAGAAGAGAGACCTATGTTCAGCAGTGGGTGATAACGGGCTGATGATGATGATTAAGACTTATGTACCTACTAGTGGAGGCTCGCGGCTTCTCTCGCATTAAGAAGTAAAACTTGCATCCCCTATTTCACCCCTTTAAAAGTGGCATTCCCAAAAATCCTCTCTTAGCGGATGCCTAGGTCATAACAACTACCTGTATGCCAAATTTCAGCCCGATCCGTCCAGTAGTTTGGGCTGTGCGTTGATAGATCACTATTTCAGTCAGTCAGTCAGTCACCTTTGAGTTTTATATATTTAGATTTTCCATACATAAATAAAAACTTACAAAGGATTATCAAAAGCAGCAACATTAGAATTGATGACGTCACACATTCCCATCTCTGTCATGGCGGTCTCTAAGCTAACTGACCAAGGACCCACCGCTGTTACAGTCGAGTTGGATATTCTTCTGTAGGTGGTTGCTGCTATTCTAGCGTAGTCTGATGCGTTTATTAGCTAAGGGGAAGAATTTAATTGTAAATAATGCTTGCTTATGTAGCTACACCTATTAGATATATCTCTCTTGAGTTGTATTTCTTCATGACTACGGGTCGTGACTCCTCCGCAGAATTAATTCGGGAAGTTTTTTTGGGCAGATAGATACATCGTGATGGGCGCCCAGGTCCTTCCACGAAATACACATGTGCTCGGATTGTGGTTCTCAAATATGTTGGTTTCCTCACGATGTTTTCTTTCACCGATAAGCGAGTGCAAATCCACATATAATTTGAAAATACAAGTCATTGGTGTAGGGTCGGATTCGAACCAGGGTGCGTCTGGATGAAAAGCAGACACTGGAACCGCTAAATCACACTCGATTAGATATATACAGGTTGGCAAAATGTCCAGAAATTGAATAAATTTAATAACTCGGGCACTTACTTATGTTATCACTATTCATTGTTATCTAAACCTTGATATATTGTAAATTATTTTTTATTGTTTTAGGCTGTTAAGAGTAATCATCACGAAAAGGAACGTAGAACTAAATAATTATTTTCAATATTTTTTAACAGATATTCTATGTAGGTTTATTACAGGCACCAGGCGCTACGCTTACGACAAATAAAGTTGGCCAGAATTTTTGTAATAGGTGTAATTACTTATTTTGTTTTATATTCATCGTGCGAAACTGTGGAACTCCTTGCCCGAATCTCTATTCCCCTTGAAATATAATTTGTCGGTCTTCAAGTCGAGAGTAAACCGGTTTCTTCTAGGCAAGCGCGCTAGATCGTAGACTATAACGTTGCTTAACATCAGGCAAGTTGTAGTCAAGCGTAAGCGGATATCATGTAAAAAAATATATCTGCGTCTCAAGTTTAACGTCTTTAAATTCATTGAACGACAAAAGCCCCGAGGTAAGTACACAACCATATTTTAATTCAAGATGTAATGCAATTTCCTGCATTTCCCTGTATGCGCTTGTAGCGTAACTTACTGATAAGATGTCTTCGCTCGGCGCTTGAATGAGATGCACACCGTCCAAAGTCACTGATATTATTGTTTCTATGTACTGGCCCAGATCTTTGCCAGTTTCTAGTGAGGTGTCACTGTAACAACAAATAGTAGGTATTTCTATCTATATCTATAGGTACATATAATAAAGCTGAAGAAGGTCAAAAAATAAACAGAGACACATCTCTGTTTATCTGTTAAACACACATTACGCAAAACGGCTGAACGGATCATCATGATTTTTGGTATGTAGGGACCTACGGGGTCTTAGGAGCGTCTTTTTAACCGACTTCCAAAAAAAGGAGGTTATCTAGTCTTCTGAAAGTTTTTTTTTGTAGGGATGTTACGCAATAACTCCGTTGTTTATCAACCGATTTCAAAAATAAAGAATTTTTGAAATCGGTATTTCGGAAATTTATACGATGAGGTTAGTTTCCGAGATGGTCCCATAAAAATTGTTTTTCATTCGGTTCAGTACTTTTTGAGAAAAAAACCAATAAACCAACAAATTGATAAAGTTTATGCAAACCAATTTTACCCATACATTTCCAAAACTACTAGTCTGATTTGGATACAGTTTTCTGTGATGTGTTGAGGTTTAATGGGTGCATCTTTTTAGCTATGTATTACGATGACAACTCACCAGGGGGCGCTGTTGTATACACTATGTCTTCTGAATTATCAGACCGATTTTGATGCGGTTTTCTCTGATAGGCTTAGATTTGTTGCTAACAATTGATTTTATTTACGTGATTCGTTGATTACTCACTAGAGGGCGCTTAATACATATATTTGTTAGCGCCTAAAACTAAAAGTGCTAGGCCGATTCTGATGGTGATTTCAACATTGAGTTTGTTATTGATCGGGGTAGTAAGTATGAATCTTGAGAATATGAAAAAAAAACATCAAAAATTACGCGCTCTATTCGCTCGCACCTGGCTCGCTTCGCTCGCCCACGCTTGTTCAAGCTACTGAACCAATATGAATGCTGCTTTCAACATTGAGTTTGTTGTAGATCGGGATAGTATGGTTCACTAGAATATGAAAAGTCATAAAAAATTTCGCAGTCGCTTCGCTCGCGCAAGGCTCGCTGCGCTCGCCCACGTTTGTTCAATGTTCTTGTTCATTTTTATCTGATGGGCCACCAGCAAATATCCAGTCCTAACAAAATATTGAGCTCGCTTCACTCGCGCATAATTGAATGAAAACTCTTACAATTGGTCAAAGTTAAAATTTTTCAATGAGGCTTTTTCCGGGAGCCAATTAAAAAAAAATAGTTTAAAATAGGTTCAATAGATGTCGCTGTATACTGTGAAAATACACCAAAGAGCAAGTAAAATTTATGGTTTTTGTTGTCATTTCGTTGATGGTTGACATTTTTTTGACAACTAGTGTGGCGTGTCGTCATATCACTCACATCACTCACATTGCTCTTGAATCTCAATCTCGGTGCACTGTTTTCATCTTTCGTTGCTCAAATTTGTTATCTTTTATTTTGGTTTTGTTAAGTTTTTCACCTGCTAGGTACTACTGTTGTTACTTTGTTGTTCGTTTTTTTGTTTTGGTTACTTACTTGTTGACATTATGAGCAAGGATTATGGATCTTGGACTTTTACAAACACAACACATATCATGGATGGTGGGATGTCAAAATAAATGTCATGTCAGATGAAAACGTTCCATTTCTTACAAAAAAAAGTGGAATATATTTAAAGACGTTGTCTAACTTTTATATTAGTATTTTGTAAATTGATTACCAGAATAAATTAATTTTACCAATAACTTGTCTCACTCATACTGAATATAAATAAAATTGCATTGTAAAGTTTATGTAATATACCGTTTTACGTAGGTACTATTAAGAACTCGCTTGTACAGTTGTTAACATACAAGTACAACGCCACCTGTTGAGCATTTTTTACACCATTTTTTATTTTTTAATTCAGCTGTCAGAAAAAGCCTCATTCAGATAAACACTGTCCACCTATACCTAAGAGTAGGTATGTGTACGAAATGAAACTAAAAAGTATAAAATAAAAATTATTTCAAAAAAATCAAAAACCTACTTCATGTGTCACTAAAAAGTTAATAAATAATTTATTTTCATTTTTGCGACTTCAAAATTCAGAATTGGGAGTAAAAAATCTATCAAATTATTGAAACTTACAATCCTATAAGTATTCTTATTCAAATCAGTAATAATTGAAGTCGGTGCCATAGTGACACATAAAGTCGGTTTTTGTTTTTTTTGAAATAAATTTTATTATCTCGAAATATTGCGAGCAAAGCCGCGGGCTTCCACTAGTTATTATATATATATATATATATATTCTTAGTTGTTTGGTAGCAGTATATAGTTAGGTAGTATATATATTATGGCTACCAAACAACTAAGAATGATCGCGATAAATAGGTACTCGTAGGTATTTAAAAATAAACAGTAATTGGGTTTTAAGTGCGATGCCACAGACATAATATATTAATTAGGTAAGTACATAAAACACCTACTTTCACGTTTGAAAAGCGTGATACACGACTTGTAAGCAGGTAAGACTACGTTTATGTATATTTCAAGTCTGATTTAATAGGTTTATTATAGGCAAGCGTGCTACAATAGTGCTACAGTTATATTATTATATATTATTCATCAGGCGGGCTGTAGTCAAATAAAAGCATACTACGAGTTAAAAAATCAACAAAAAACTTGCATGATATGATCAAAGTTCGATAAGAAAGTATGATATACCTAGGTTTAAAGGCATTAGGTATAGTTTATTAGGTTTTTTAAGTAGGTTTCTTCTAGGCAAGCGTGCTACATATTAGACTACAGTGGTGTTTAACATCAGGCAGGCTGTAGTCAAACGTAAGCCTATTTAGTGATAAAAAAATGATATGTGTGTGTGTGTGTGTGACTATACCTATGTATGTTTTGCAGCTACGAGTATAGATACTTACTTTATGAAGCTGTTTAGTAGAAAATCGTCCGCTTTCTCAAGTGGACATAAATAAATAGCAGGATACGATACATTCCAGTTGAAATAGTCCATCTCTACGGTCATTACTATGGGCGAGTTCTGAAAACATCCTTTTTTATTTTATTGTTATTTCTACATCTTACTCCCCAGTTTGTTTATGGGGGAACCTAATCTACGCATTATATTTCCACCATTTTTTACTTTATATACTACCTATTTACATTTTTCTTTAAATTTCTAATTTACATAATCTAGACACTTTCAAATGTAAACTTAATCATACAGAAGTGTTGTTCCGTGGTTTACTTATTTGTATTGTTTACAATTACAGCCTCGAAATTAAATTTAATGTCGGTTGGTGAGTTTCAAATCGCACCAGGGGCCTCTGGCATGGTATAACGACTAAAGGCCTTATTACAAAACGTGATTTAAATATTAGTCTAGACCTAGACCAAGTCTGTTTTAGTTGTTCAAAAATTGTCTGTCTACTGTCATAATTATCAAACTGTCAAAATGTACCAATGTTAAATCAATGTTCCAATTTGAAGTTGACATTTTGATTGCATATATGTGATGTCTGATCAACAAGAAACCACTTTTTATTTTCAAAGTCCTGGACTAATATTTAAACCGCGTTTTGTAATAATACGGTATGAGTGTCTATACTATGACAGCTCAGAAATTACACATTCTAGCATCAATTAAATCTGTTGTGACACATGTTTGGTTGTTGATGATAAGATAAGATTTAATGCACACCAAAAATATTACATACTTACTGAAAGAATTTAAAAACTAATTTGATGAACTAATGATTTGTAGGGACAATGTTTGTTTCGTTCGTATAATGTAGCCATTTTAGTCATGTGGTTTTGTCGTAACCTACTAGGTTAGTACTTAATTATAAAATTAAGTACTAAACTACCTTCCCATATTACATTTTTAGTAATAAGTATTTCACTTATTTATAACTGTGTTTTGAAAGGTCTTTCTATCTTCTGTATGTTTAATTAGTTTTTGAATATATGTAAATACTGTCTCAAAATAAATAACAGTTCCACTGGTCAGAATATCTCAGAGCGAGCATTTTTTACTCTAAACCCTCATTATTAAATGTCTGAATATGGAATTTAACTCGCAATTTCTTTATATTGTATGTTTTACTCTTACCACAAATCTCCTGTACTGTGCAGATAACAGCATAAATATGGCGGCGGCGGTTAATATAAAGCTCACGGACCAAAATATTCTGAAAAAGAAATTGTGTGTTTACTAAAACCAAAATTGCTGAGAGTCAAAAAATAAAGGGATTGGTAGAGCTTAATGGAATTGGAGTAAATGCACCGTAAAATAAACATGTTTTGCACAAAGTTACATTATCAAAGCTTGCCATAAAGGAGTTAGCCACTGTGGTTTTCTACTTTTAACGAAATATACTAATATTGTGACAATGTTTATAGATAGTTTGAGTCTGGTCGTCTCTATGTATAATAAGTATGAAATTACAAAAAAAGTATATATTATGTATGTATTATATCCGTTATCTAGTACCCATGATACAAGCGTAAGCTTAGTATGGGGCTTGATGGCGCTGTGTGATATGTCCTGAAATACATATTTATTTATTATACCTAGTCAGGTCATAAGTATTGTCACACAGCAAAAACTTTTCTTTTAGAATGCTGGCCACAAAAAAGTTTATTGAATTCGAATTTCGAATTGTTCATGAAAATAAAAATGTATACTTTTTAGAATTTTACTCATTTTTAAATTTGGAGTGGACGCTTAAAGAAGACCGTGTTGCAGTTATTGCATTGCATCGTTGCGGTTACGCGCCAATTCAAATTTTTGACATACTGAAAAATTTTAATATAACCAAAAGATTCGTTTATCGTACCATCAAACGATACAATAAAGACTCTAGTGTAGATGACAGGTCAAGAAGTGGTCGCCCTCGGTCTGTTAGGACTCCAGCAGTGATAAAAGCTGTGAAGGCGCGAATTCAAAGAAATCCCAAACGTAAGCAGAAACTGTTGGCCCTTCAGATGGGGTTAAGCAGAACCACGGTGAAAAGGGTGTTAAATGAAGACTTAGGGCTTCGGGCATATCGAAGAAAAACAGGACATCGTTTGAATGCTCGTCTAATGGACCTGAGACTGAAGAGATGCCGCGCTTTGTTGAAGCGGTACGCGGGAAAAAAATATCGGGAAATTCTTTTTTCGGATGAAAATTTTTTTACCGTAGAAGAGAGCTACAACAAACAAAATGATAAGGTGTACGCACACAGTAGTGAAGAAGCGAGCAAACGTATTCCGCGTGTCCAACGAGGTCACTTTCCATCCTCGCTCATGGTATTGTTGGGAGTTTCTTATTGGGGCTTAACAGAGGTACATTTTTGTGAGAAAGGTGTAAAAACGAATGCAGTTGTGTATCAAAATACAGTCCTGACGAACCTTGTGGAACCTGTTTCTCATATCATGTTCAATAACAAGCACTGGGTATTCCAACAAGATTCGGCGCCAGCTCATAGAGCGAAGAGCACACAAGACTGGCTGGCGGCGCGTGAAATCGACTTCATCCGGCACGAAGACTGGCCCTCCTCCAGTCCAGATTTGAATCCGTTAGATTACAAGATATGGCAACACTTGGAGGAAAAGGCGTGCTCAAAGCCTCATCCCAATTTGGAGTCACTCAAGACATCCTTGATTAAGGCAGCCGCCGATATTGACATGGACCTCGTTCGTGCAGCGATAGACGACTGGCCGCGCAGATTGAAGGCCTGTATTCAAAATCACGGAGGTCATTTTTAATAAACTTTATTGTCATAAGAATCTATGTTTTGTTAAGTTCATTTTGGTATATAAATGGTTACATAAAGAATAAAGTTGTTTCAATTATTTTATATTAAACATGTGACAGAATTTATGACCTGACTAGGTATATATTAGTTAAAATGTATTGACCTCTAGCAACTCCATTTGATATGTTTGCTACATATGATGATTGATTAGTCTAGTTTTACAATTGCAACGGTCACTTTAATAATTAAGAGATTGATAAGATATCAGTAGGTAATCTCGCAAAATGTTCCTAACCACACAGAAAAAGCGAAGTCCAGTAATTAAAAATTCCTAGTCGTAAATGAATACAGTCATTACTCATTACTGATTTTAAAAGCTCAATCAAATGTCTTGCTTGGGATGAACGGCGTTGGTTCGCACCTACGCGAACACAGCCCACGGGGGAAAATGCGGTAGTGCAAATATTTTTGTGAAGATTTTGTTAAATGAATAGAAAGAGAGGTTGCTTCTGGTCTGATTTATCGTTTCTGGTGTAAATTTACGGAAATATATTAATAAAGATGGTAATTGTTAGCTTTCAGAAATCAACCTACCCGGTGGAGCAGTACATACTATTTGATCGTTATTATTGATATAGCGGTAGTGGTAGCAGACGGCGAAAGCTGCGGAGCTTTAGACTAGCAAAAAGTGGCTCAAGATCGGCGAAGAAGCATGTTTTACTTTGATTTTTACTTTCGGACACTAATACTTAGTAGGTACTACGGATCGCCGCCCCAATGGCGTTCCTACCTATGCAACTACTTCATGATTATATGAGTTTACATTACTTCCTCTTAATTGATTTAGCTCATAAACACAACATTGGGTTAAAATACAATACTGCCACAAGTGCAAACGTAAGAAAAATGTATCGCAACTTGAATAGGAAACACTACTTAAAGCCACCAAGCTCCACAACTACGAGTATAGTTAAGTATATACTTAAGTAAGTATTTTCTCTCATTAAAAATGCCAAGTAAAAGTACATGCCTCTCAATCCAATGTAACTCAGCATTCACAATGTAAGGCAGGCCGTGAGTCGTCGAACTTCCCAACTCACTTCGTAAATACTTCACAAGTTTCCTAATCTTCTTCTTAGCGCAATTATCACGTTTCTTAAACGCAACCTTCTTTGGCGTGGCTTTTAACTTAAACATGATTGGATTTTGCTAAAGCTTTCTCCAATGTTTGGTACGCGAAAACAGGCGCACTCGTACGAACCAGATTAGCTTCTTTTGTTCAAGTTTCTATCGAAACTGCGGCTTATATGAATCCTGAAACAATCGGCTTAGTTCTATTGGCATTAGCCTTTTCTGTAGCTCTTATCATAGATTTCAATAACTGCGTTTGGAATAAAAAATGTGTGGAGTAAGGCAATATTGAACTTCAAAAGAATTTGCGATTACTCTTACTAATAAATATTTAGCAATTATATGTATCTAAGGTAATCAATTGGTTACCTTACATATAAATGTACCAGAATCTTGATATGTATAGGCTGAAGTTACGCGATCATTGCAAGTGGGCAATGTTCTATGCAAACTAACCGAGCGTTTCTGAGGCTAGGATGATACCTACGAGTATAATAAAATAAACTTATATAGCAGAAAATAAACTTTAGCCGTTTTTATCTAGTCGCCAAGACATGACTTACGTAGAGATATTCATTTAGTTTCAGAAACTATGTCTCTACCACAACTACTTAAATAACTATTATAAGCAGCCCTACATATTTTCTGTTTTCCAATAAACCGCTTATATAACTATGTACAAGAACTGTTTATCAATCTGAGCCTTTGTTACAAACTGAATAAAGTTTCCATTATATTATACTGATAAAGTCTGTATTTCTAAAGTATTTTATAAAAGATAAAGGCCATTGTGAAAAAGGATCTTTAACGCATGAAATACGAGGCTCATATTTGATTTTGATAAAGACCTAACAGATGCGACGCCTAGATAAGTACTAATGGAAATTTAAGAGTGGTGATATTTTATACGTTGATTTTATAGTTCGTATTTGTTCTAGGCTTACAGGTTTACAGATCGAAATAAGTACTAAAATTAGAAAGATTTATAAATAAAATTTACTATATTTCCGAAAGTCAGTCAAAAAGATAGTAAGCCTCATATGTCATGACTCTTATGATCAAATCAATTAAATTCTTATTATTGAATTTAAAAAAATACATTCCACGTTATTAGGACCAGGTAATTTAAGAAACAAGACTTTAATTAACAAAATTGTGCCTTTAGGTATTAACTTTTACTGAAAAATTTTTTTGGCTTGTATTGTTTAGATATTTTACTTGCTGTACCAATCTAAAATTTATAAATTATTTCAAGTAGAGATTTATAGTATTTTCTAGCTCCCAGAGGTTAAAATTGGTTTGTTTATTAAATTTGTTGTAAAGGTTGTACGGGTTAGTAATAGATCATATATTCTGACTTAAAAGTATTACTAGGCGTATTAAATTTTGTTTGGATTAGGTTTAGTAGACTAACCCAATTAAGTCTGCGATTGTTAGCTGAGCCTTACCGTAATACAATTTGTATCTAAAAACTAATTAACGTCTGTTTTTAATTTAATACTGGTTATAGGTATCTAGTGGCTAGTATAATAGGCCACGATATACTTGCAAATAAAAAATAAAAATATCTTATGACATTGTCTCATACTATTTATTTTATGCAGTCTTATATTATTATGGATGCCTGGTTACCTACTGATATTTTACGTAAACATTCAATTATACAAAAAGGAAAGTATGTTTCTGGATTTGACGCTTTCCCGCCCGCAACTGAACAACGGATCAACACAAGTTTTGGTTTGGTTCTTCGAAACAACGCGTGTGAGAACTCAGGCAAATTCTAATAATTGAAATCAGGAACTTATCCAAATCCATATTTTTAACTGTTGACTACACGAATAAGTACTTAAACCAACTGTAAACTGGCAAAGTTTGGAGTCAAAGTTTCCCCTAAGAGTTACTTGGACACGACATGAGTGATTTAAACTTGAGCAATCTATTTGTCGGCAATAAACCCCTCGGGGCTCATTGCTCGCAGCAAACTTTATCCGAATGCTAGCGATGTAGTCAAGAATGCCCTAATCGGCCATTTGCTTGCTTTAAGCCCCTATTTATTATCGAAACTAGAGAGCTACGTATCGCTTTCCGAAAAAGCAAGATACGTGAACCTCAGGTACTATATGCATAAAACAATAGGTAGGTAAATACATGTGTTGTAGAGAAGGCTTTATAGTGAGCTGAAATATGGTTAGCGACCTCATTAGACTTCGATCTCGCTATAGGACGATTTCTATAACTGTTAAGCTCTCAAGGTTTTGATAAGATGTCGTAAACTCTCTTATTTTTTTTATTTTGAGTGGCGTTTGCAATATTGAGTGCCAAATTGGCTTTATAAGTAAAATAATAAATAACCGTTTCTTATGTCATTGTATGACTTACATTATGTACCCACGTGCCAGTGCATAATCTATGATTAATAGGTAAATAGCTACACAATTCTGGATGTGCCATAGTAGGTATCCATAGCAACTAGCTATGTGGTCGTTTGTTTGAACCCTCTTACTAATTCAACAAAACGTAAGAGCGGGCCAGATAACAGCTTCGTTTCGAAGATTGCCGATGGAATGGTCGGTGTGTCGGCGCTGGCGGGAAAGATTCTCGTCTCAGAATAGGATATTTGTATCGGAATTGGATTGCAACCTTTGTCCGCAGTTATGTAAGTAAGTTGGAGATGGGTAGATTAGGCCACATTCGGACTGCGGGGAAGTGGAGTTGGGAATGTCTTTTCGTGAAGTGGAAACATTTTGAAGATTGTGCTTAATTTGAGTACCAGATATTCACCAAATAGAATTATAGTTGCAACTTTCACTACCCAATCTAAGTTTGATGACTACAAAATACAAAATCATTTATTTGCCAAATAAATTATTTCACAAAATGTTTGGAATCCTCTGACCTCGTGGTAGCCGTTAGGCTGTGTTACGAGGCCAGAGTCATCTCCCTGTATATATCTAGACTGTAAATATTGTTCTTATTATTTTAATAGCAGTTATATGAAAATTGTAAAACAATAATTATTATGCAGCTAAGCATTTCTTCTACCCATAATTAGAGTATATACCTACATGTGGTGTGTATAATAATAAATTCACAAAATACTAATAAAACAAACAACAAAATATGAACTTTTTATATTTTAGCATGTAGCCTAACAAAAACTTCTTCGTGTGTTTTAGTACTTTTTTAACATGGTAACCTGCATTTTTCCGCGAGCTTGCGGGTAAACAAACTAAACAAGCAACCGTCCGAAGGTGTGATCCCAGCGCGCTCCATCATTACTCTTCGTCGGAGCGGGAGCGATCCGCGCAATCTCCGGCCAGCTTGCATCGAACCTATTTAAACTTAAATAACAATTGCCAGTTGTGGCTACGGGGAATAATTATATTCCACTCTGGCAATAAATGGAGACCGCTCGCTTGTTGCGCCCGGGATTGATTAATGAAGCTCGCGTCTTGGAGGGAGAAGATGATACTTTTATATCAAGAGAGTGTTGGTAAGTTCTAGGATTTTTGTATATTGTACGTACGCTTCTTTGCCGTCATGCTGTTGTATCTATTTTTGCTATGAATCAAGTTTGCGGAACTTACCGTAATATCAGACTACAAAACCCTGAGAAAACAACCATAAACAGTATAAAGACATATTAAGTTTACAGTATTGTTATGTACTATAAAAACATCAAACAAAAAAAGCACTATTTGTGCCATACCACTATTTGTTGGCTGCCTCTGGTCCTTGACTATAATTGGTCCTCACCAATAAATACCCCACAATCGACCAACAGCGAGCGATCTCCAGGATTCTGTTAAATCCAATTAATAATAACTGACCCGATGATCTACGGAGGCAATTTAATTTTGTGTTGAAATTAATTTCACTCAAATCAGAGAGATAAATTTTGTGTATAAAACGTACATCAATTGTAAGATTAAGCGGCGTTTAAATACTTAAGCGGCTTGAAACCATGATTTCATATTAATTAGATTTATAGAAAGGCAATGAATATATTAGTTGGTGGTAATTTTTCATGTGCCAATATTTACTAAAGTGTTTAATTAAATCATACACAACAAACGCAACTTGTCAAAATCTACATCTAAACAAAGTTCATGGATAGGGAAAGAAATGCGTATGCGTATATTTTTTTTCTTTTTATTGATCAAATTGATTATTTCGATGTCCTCTTAACTGAATGTTGAAGCGTGTTTATCTACAATATAATGTGCATTCCAAACCACGACCTTACTTTGCATCCAAATAAACAACTTAGTGAAGTATAACGAAAGAAAAAATCAATAATCGTTCTATTACTTACTTATTTTAGCTGGCGCTGCGACCCAACTGGATCCTGGCCTCCGATACTAAATGGCGCCACTGTCCGCGATCTTGAGCAAGAATCTCCCACTGGATCACTTGCAGCTTGCGGAGATCCTCCTCCACCTGATCCTTCCAGCGATACTTAGGGTGCCCCACCGGCCTCTTGCCACACGGTCGCCCCAAGTACGCACGCCTTACTGCCCGATCCTCACCCATTCTCTCTACATGGCCGAGCCAGCGAAGAATCGTTCTATTACTCAAACTAAATCAGATATCTGCCTAAACCTATCTAAATTAAACGGAATAAATGAATTCATTAGGGACAGGTGGCCAGTTCATTTTCATTTTAAATCAGACGAGGCAGGTTCTGAGTGTGGAAACTTGTAGATAATTGATTCTAGTCACAGTCGGGAGAGACATCTGTGACCTGTCTAGGTCTAAATATACTTAGTCGCCTAATGACGTCATTCTATTTCTGTTCTTACTTGTCTTAGGCGCCTGCCCCCTTAGACAAGAGCCGTATTTTAGTGTGCGTTCTGTCGCTCGCTTATAGAATAGAAATACCAATGTATGGGAGTGACGTAGCATGTCAATCGTCGCGATGTCAATCACATACATTGCTCTTTCTATTCTATAAGCGAGCGACAGTACGCTCACTAAAATACGGCTCTTGTCTAAGGAGGCTGGTAATAACGTAACACATAAGATAGACACACCGCAAATAGTATCGTGATTAAATTTAGGAAGACTTACTCTGTGGAAGGACCTGGAAGCCCACCACGATGTATCTACCCAAAAGAAATCCCCTAACGAATGAATTTACGACCCTCTGCCATGAGAAAATACGAGTCAAAGAGAGAGTGACACTGCACAGCACAGGTTGGTACCTAGTGTGTGTATAACAGAGAACACCGAGTAAGTATAAATGTTTACAAAAAATCCTTACGTGTCAAAACTTAATTGTTCTTAGATTCTCTTTAAAATAGATAATGATGCCTGTACGACTTTTTTTTATGATAGTAATATTATCCGTTCGTCAATACAATATAACCCATACAATGTTACATCATATTTTCCTAGTTTCTATTTATAGTACAGACCTGATATTCCCGTATCAAGCACCAGCTTATTTAGGCAACATATGGTAAAAAGTAAACTTTATTCCCGTGCCCGAAATAGAATAAAACTCTTGTCGCTTGACAGATAAATATTTGAAGCACTCACGTTCAATTTCCTGCGTAGTTATTCCTGACAACTCGCTCCAATCTAGTTCAGCGCCAAAAGTAAATATATCGAGCATGTCGATTATAAAAATATATCTGTTTGCAATTTTCCTGATCTTGTGTGATCCTCAAATATGGTAACGTTTTTGAATAGTTTTGGTTCGTACATGTAAAGCTGTTACCTAGTATTTGACTATTTCAAACATATGGAAAAGATTTTATTGAATAGTTTATATCATTACCTTTTTTATGCCATATATTTATTTACTCTAATATATTAGTGCCTTTATTCTACGGTATCTCTGAGCAAAATATGTCACATATCTCTTGAGTCGTATTTCCTCATGACTGAGGTTCGTGACTCCCCCGCAAAATTAATTCGTTAAGGGAGTTCTCTTGGGCAGATACATCGTGGTGGGCGCCCAGGTCCTTCCACGGAAAACACATGTCAATATTAAAATCAATTACAAAAATTACGTTATAGATTCTGAATCCGCACCTATCTATACAACGAACGGCCAAGACCATGAGAAAGACAATTTCAAATATCTAGAATACTGAAGATACCTATTAAGCTAAGCTAAGGCTATTGAAATATTCAGCGTGAGCCTGCAACCGAGCATTTTGTGGAGAACGTGCAATATCCAGAAACGTAAATCTGCCACGATCTTGCTCGGTAGGTACTATCATATACGAACATATATATATATATATACATAGATCGTCTCAAAATATGCAGTATTCAGGTAGTACGTCGATACTTAGAATCAGATTACCAGATCTGCGGCGAGCTTTTTAAATTTTCACACTATCCAAGTTTAATGTGGCCAACTTGTGCCGATAGAGTGAAATCATATTTACTTATATCTGTCTCATTTTTCCATAAAGTTATATACTAAAGTCATAATGTTTATTTATGTCATTCCTCGACTACGTTGTTTGTTGTAATCTAATTCTTAATTGATTAATTAAACCAGGACCAGTTTTTATATTTTGAACACTTTACGATTTACATTTTTAGCGAACATTAAAATGAAACCAATATCATTCAACGAATGCTTCTTACGCTTAAGCAAAATTTTCCTCTCTCTCTATCCATTTTTTGCTTGTTATCCATTTCGACACACTGAAGTGTCCTAGTTTGCAGTTGGCATCAAGATTCGGGCGTGTGCTCTAACCATGCAATTGACAACAATTCACAAACAGACAACATTTCACTCTCACAATAACATCATACTTGTTTATAGAGGCTACTAAAGGTGTAACGACACTCCACGCGCTAGTTTTCCCTTCCTGTCAGATAAATCAGTACTTATTTGTGTATTCAGCGCTAAGGCCCAGCCAATGAAATATTCAAGCATACACGAGCATAATACATGCTGGAAAAGTGCATCTTTCCAAGCAAAACTACCATGACCTTTTATGATTTATATATTTATCCATAGGAATGCATAATATTTACACAATAAAGCACATGAAACAAAATTGGTTTAACCAACGACATTAATAATACGGTTTAACTATACATATAACAATGCTCAAGAGGGTTAAAAATCTGAACATAGAAGATATTAGAAAGAAAATATGTTTGGGTATACATTAAATCCATAACAGAAGTTTATAGTTTTTTTTCTGTTTATCTGTTTATCTGTTTGTCTGTTTATCTGCATATCTGTTTATTAAAACGCTCATAAAGCAAAAGCGACCGAACAGATGTCTTAAAATATATTATGGTGCCTTAGAGGTATCAAAGGCTACTTTTTACCTCAAAATAATACGAGCGAAGCCGCGGGCGTACACTAGTTAATATTTAAAAAATAAATGCCTAGACTAGTAAATAGATAACATTTAATAATTTGATTATTAATGTTTTAAAATATAAAGCGATAGGTACAAACTTTCATCACGAAGCGTTTTTAACCAACATTGGTTTAAAAAGCCTAGCAGAAATTATAACAAAATGGCGTCAACTTTTTTATATATTGCATTGGTAGTAATATAACGATAGATATGCAGCAAAGTACGACTTTCATTTATCACTGTTCTTTTTCCAATCTAAGGGTTGAAAGGTGAACCGATTTGACTGCAACTCTGTATAAGTAGAGTTTGATTAGGATTAACATATAAGCTGTATTATTTGTGTGTAACTTCGATAAGCATAGGCAAAACATAGCTAGTATAACTATAGCATAGTATGCTCATATTAATAATAATATAATAATAACAGTGTACACATAAATACCGCCTTTTATACAGGTGGGTACTACACAGTAAAATCTCCTCTTCATTTAAATGATGTGGTGCATGATATGAAAAGGAAAATTCCCGCATAAATAACGACGTTCTTTGAAGTTGATTCCGTTCAAGGTATTTTTATTTATGATGATTTTTTATACTTATCTGAGAAACTTACTTCCTGATTTTATAAATGCACATTTTAAAGGGAATTTATTTTTCACAACGCATTTGTTAAGGTGGATCGTGACGGCTATTGCGACTTTAAATGACAAATGAACGGATTCGGTTAGTGCATTATTTTTTATCTCAGACTAGCTGTGCCGGCGACTTCGTCCGCATGGAATAGTTATTGCCATAATAACGGTTCTAGTGAGTTAATCTTAAAAGATAGACATACTCGTATACTGTTATGTTACAAACATTTTGTTAGATCATTTTAAGAGGAATATTTTTTTAATACATACTAAGCAGGTGGACCACGACCGAAGCCTGGTATTTTTTTGATATCTTGAACCGTTTTCGCAGCACACGCAACGGAAGCCCTCAAAGATGAATAATTTTCCCCGTTTTTTTCCACATTTTCCATTGTTTCTTGGCTCCTATTAGTTGCAGCGTGATGTTATATAGCCTAAAGCCTTCCTCGATAAATGGTCTATCCAACACAAAAATAATTTTTCAATTCGCACTAGTAGTTCCTGAGATTAGCGCGTTCAAACAAACAACCAAACTCTTCAGCTTTATAATATTAGTATAGATTTACTCGGCTTTTATTTCTGTGTGGCTTTATAATATTAGTGGAAGGGTTACTGGGACTCCTCCTTGCGTCGTGTTTCGTATTATTGAGGGTCGTGACTCCCCCGCCGATTTTACTCACTAGGGAAAATTTATTAGGCAAGAACCTCGTGGTAAGTGCCTGCCCAGCCTTCCACGGGAACGCATGCTCTCAGATTTTGTTGTCCTCTAAAATGACAGTTTCTTTACGATGTTTTCTTTTACTGCTAAGCGAGTGCAAATTCACTCATCACTTGAAAAACAAGTCATTGGTCCGGATTCAAACCACGGTGCATCAGAATGTAAAGCAGACGGTTACATCACCGAGCCACACTCGCTTATATAATTATAGTTGGATTATTAGCGATTAATTTGCCAGTATTGAATGAAGGTATTGGTATATAATTTGAAGCGGCAGTTCTGTCTGGGGTTCTAATTAAGATACTCCTCCCGGCATTCTGGCGGCGTCCGCTTGCATAGCCGCCGGGTGATGCCGAGGTAGGGAGAATAGTATAATTATTGACTGCTTACTGTATGGCGCTTTGAAGAGGTGGCTTATACTCAGCAGTGAGCGGACACAGGTGGATATGATGATGATGATATTAGTGCCTGCTTAAAATGAAAAGAATATTTGCATATGAATTCTGACAAATAAATATAAGTGCAAGGTGGAATATGAAAATATTTAATTCATCAAAAAATCTTAATCTGACACATTTTCTTCTTACGGTTTCATATGGTTATCAAATATGTAATGTTTCTGAATCTACTAAGGTAACCCCAATGTTATAGTTTAACTATACCTATTATTATTCGGCCCAACAGTTAAGTTATTCAAGGCAACGCACACAAAAATAAACTATTTATTTTTTAATATTTACAGTTTTATAATGATTATCTATTATAACAAAAGATATCATTGCCATGAGTCACCTTTAACGAAATTAAAGTTTGGTTTGAACATTGTTTCCATTGATATCGCTAACAAACATATTATCTGAATTGATTACTTTGTACTTTTTATTAGGTTATGATCTATCAACAATACTTGTTCTCATCTCGTTAGTTATTCCAGCCAAAGGAATGCATCGAGGTATCATCTTTAAGCGATTCTGCCAACTAATTGGTAAAGGTACTGGATCAGCTGTGTGAATTTGTAACTTCCAGTTACTGGAGTGAATTACTTAACGTCAGGATGTATGCTGAGACTAAACTATTTTGATCTACATTACGTATTTGCAATCCGTTGCATAGTTTAAATTAAATCGAGTCAAAAATAGCCTTATCGAATATTATGCTACGGGATCTTCCTAAGTAGATAATATGTATCAAAAAAGGGATTGAAGACTACATTCCTTTCAGAAAGTAACTACCTATAATTATATCTGCGTATTAGATTAATACCTCCCTGTATACTAAATTCGGTTTAGGCAAACAAATTTGCCCTTGCAAATTGTCTGGAAAAGAACCACATAATTTTCCAGACCTGTGTAAATTCAGATCATAATCGTATTGTGTATTTATATGTATAGTCGGTCTTAATGTTCTAGTCCTGAGACAAATACAGCTTTGCGAGACTTGGCTAACCTGGTATTTGACGCTTAAACTGCTTAAACGCGGGGAAACTGTACATCATAATACAGAGTCGAAAGATATCTAGTATGATGTACAGAAAACCCTCAGCGTACAACACGTACAGCAATACAAATATAAATAGTGTAAATACCTACAAATGTACGCACACCATAAATGGATCAATAAAGAAATTTTGAATTTAAAATATTATTTTAATTTATTGACCCAAGACAACAATGAAAATAAAACTTAAGTTTTATTTTTACAAAATATCTGCAATATCAAACATTAGACCAATGAATTGAAAACCGGCCAATATAATGTAACAAAACCACCTCATAAACCATCTGTCAGGAGCCTATAAATAAAACAGTGGGAAACTCTGAAGGTTCACTGAATTGCCTCAAAAGATAATTTAAGGGTCCCTTGAAAAACAGTTTTAGGACGTGACCCATACGTTGAACCCATAGCTCTTGGATCCGACACCCTGGTTCGATGGAAAAAGTAGCTCGTAACCCATAATAAAATGTCTCATATTGTACTAAATAAGGCAAGATAATGTATATACGTAACCATCAAAATAATTGTAAATTTTTAAATCAATAAAATAATAGAAAAATATGTACAAATCACTCAGCATATATAAATAAAATAAACAGTGTTCGATGGTTAACACTATTTTCTTTGTGAAGTACTAACTATGAGTACATATTTCCTAACTAGCAAACAAGTTAAATTCATTTATAATTTTTTTTAAATATATATAATGACACAGGCAAAGTGCTTAATCTAAGATTGTTTGCAAAGTATTGGCTAATCCTAGTAATAGTACAGTAAACATGAGTTTATATCCTCTATTTCTTCTGCCCTAGGGCATTAGTCACTACGAGTCTTACCTAACTCAAAAAGTAATCTAGACGTCTCTAAATCTTACCGAAAGAATTATTACTCGTTAGCGCTGTTTTTAAAAGGTTTGCGGATGATAGTGAGATTATCTGATAGAAAAGGGAATGGCTAAGTATTTAACCAAGTACTTACTTTTTTTTTTTAACGAGCTTTGAATATACTAAACACATTTACGCAAATTTTGACGTTGATCAAGGTACGCAAGAAGTTTTCGGACTTGTATAAATTGTTGAACAGATTCAAATATTTTTGTCACCTTTTTGCCATTAGATGTCGCTTTGTTTACTCTGTTATAGTTCGGTTTCAGTTGTTGATACATTGACATAATATGGAACAACAATGGACCTGTCCGATGTATATGTTACGGCTAATACCCGAAGTGCGGCTACACCTAGTTTTACGACAGGACTTGAGACCTTTTTTTTTTTTTTTTGACCTAGGAAAACCCACACCCAAACCCCGGGGAGGGCGGATGGTTATGTGGGAGTCTCCGCCCCACTCCATAAGGGCGGCATACCCACTAAAAACCTGGGGTGTTCCACCTCCGCATCGTTGGTCCAGGGCCACGAGAGCGCGATGCATACATCCGCAGCCCTGGTGATGCTGGCCCGGCATCGGGCCCCGCCTCGGGGAGCTTCAGCTCAACCCTCAATGGACGACGTGTCAGAACACGGGACACATCGTGCATCCTGTGGGGACTTTCTAGGGCAACAGGTTCCCCGACCTGCCACCCAGAGCCCCCAGGAGTCAGGCAGTCGCACGCCAAAGCGGCCGCCCTCCTCCAATGCGCCCTCTGCGCACGGAGTTTCGCGCCCGTGTCGCCGCTACTCGGCCGGTACACCGAACTCCTCTCGCCTCTCGGCGACCACCTCGGGTGCTCTTAAAGAGCACCCAGCTCCACCTACACCGCGAGGTGCGGCGAGCTCCACGCCTCAGGCCCTACAACCAGCCCTCTCGAAGGGGAGGTATAGGCGAGGGCCCCCACTCGATCGAACGTTTGGACACAGGCTAGCAAGATCCACCGGACTGTGGAAGTTACTAACCTGTGGACGGGGTGCACCAGGTTTCCCCAACTAACCCCAAATCCCCATATGGAGAGATGAAATTAGTTGGGCTTACCCAACGTGAAGGTAGGACTTGAGACCTAGTTTTACCCGAAAACAATCGGCTCCTACTAGGTTTAACCAAGACTAAGTGGCTACACCTATAGTTCTAACCGGCTAAAACTAGGTGTAGCCGCACTTCGGGTATTAGCCGTAACATATATACGAGGATATTTATAGAAATAATAGTCCAGTCTCCCAAGGAAGGAAGCAGACCGATCTATATCAATACACAAGCCCATCTGAGCAGCGAAATCGGATAACAGCTCAATACAATAGGTAGCAGATTTGGGGTATCTAAATTAAACACGTTTTCTCGCTAACACATTGATTTATACCACAACAATGAATAGGCATCCCACCGGGAGGTCTGACGCCCTTTAAATACCTATCTCGCAATGAAACCCCCATTGTCGAGGCTCGAAGTGATTCCTTTACATCTAGTTATACATATTTATCATAGCCCTTTGTGTTCCCAGATCTCTAACCTATTTTATACAAAACAGTAGGTGAATCGTGTACAAAAGGATGGCGTATAAAAACAGGATAATCCTATTGAAACAAGACTGTTTGCGTGGTAGAATCAGAGATTTTATCGGCATCCTTTTTATATGGATTTGGATACTTTTGTGAGTTTCTATGCCAGCTGGCTAGATGGTTTGGGTATTTTTTTAATTATGTATTTTTCTTTTACTTAATTAATGATTAGGAAGCCAACGAAATTGCAAGTGCGTAATACCTAGTAATTACATCCAATGTGAAATCCTCACAAACTTATTGAAACATCAAAATCAATTCTGTGAAATGTTTTGGGCATATTTAATTGGCAGATATTCTCTTGGCAATGAGTTGTTCTTGCGAGAATTGCGTGGCTCCGATAAACCTTTTGATATAATTTGAAAATGATAAAAATATGTTTGTCAAATAATTTTGTTTTTTTGTCAATAGCCAGTTCCTTACAATACACATGATATTACACATGAAATCTACTTCTATGTTTTATTAGAAAACCATCCTTATAAGGAAATTCAATACAAGGGATACCAAAGTCAGTACCTAGTACTTTCCATTCATGCCCATCCCATGTCAGGGCAAAGCCTTTAGGTCTGCCTTGAATCAGTCTGCCTCAGTGGCCTGCTTGCCCCGGCTAGGTCTAAATCTGTCAATACAGATATGCATCGGAGTTTAACCAAGTTTAACCAATCGAGTGATCTATTGCATGGATAGGTGGACCGATATAGGCTCTATCTTAGCAAGTTAAGATAGTTTTTGAAAAGATTTTAGAAGTATGTTTTTCCCTGTGATTAAAGTGAAATTTTGAAAAATGTATTTGTATACCTATTTGAAAAATGTATTTGTGAAAACCTTATAAGTATACATTTACATACTAGAAGTTAAAACGCTTAGCCTTTGATAAAATTGTGTAAACGAAAGCGAAGACACAACATACATCTATCTACATTATAGTGAATATTTTGATGTTATAGCTTTAGTTGTGACAATTTTGAGGGCAAAAATTGCACATGCAACTTATTTCAATAATCCAAAATAGCTACACGTCACATTATTCCCGTACAAAAGCTTTAAGACCACAGTTTTCAATACCGGGAAGGAAATCGTCCCAAACAGCAATAAAGGCGTGAAAGCCGTTCGCAGTCTGTTCTCGCAGTTTTGTAATCCCGTCGGCTCACGTCCACACCCTGAATACAAATTGGGTAAAGGGTGAAGGTGTATTATTGGTCAGGCAGATTTCCCTTTACGTGATCGGGTACCTTAATACAGTGGTTCGATTCTAAGTGTTTTTCCTTGTTTCCTTAGTTACATAGAGGATACTTAAAAGGGTAACGTGTCAATTAAAGGCCTGACCTCTGGTTTATTGCGTGCTGTTTAAGAAGGGCCTACGTTTTTGGCGATGGTAAAAGGATTCTGCTCACTTATTTATAGCTGAGGGTTGGATACGTGCGAAACGGGTGTTTGCGTTAACTGACTATTTTATTAATGTACTCAACTGCTCTATTTTGGACGAAACTATGTAGCTTGCTTGTTGCTGTTTATATTTACAGCATTTTTTTTTTGTTACATGCCGTTTATAATAAGAACTTCGGAAAAGATCATACATTTTTCAAAGATTAACCATTTTTCATGGCTATATATAAATAACACAGAACAACGATCGGGCCACATCGCCCCCGCGCGCGGTCACAGGGCGACAAGCATGGACTTCAAAGCTCTGTGATAAATAACTATCGTTATGATTCTACCTTGAAAAGTTTCCCCATAGATGGGTGGATATTGCAACAAGAAAATATATGTAACAGATTTAATAACTCTCAGAAATCAGCTTCCATTTGGACGGCTTTTACTTTTGGTATCCAAGACGTACCTCTAAGGAGCAAAATCCTCTTTTATGGATTACCAGTTAAATCACATTATAATGACTACATGCTCGGGTTTATACGTGGCTAGTAATGGAGCGTATCTTTTATAGCAACCAAAGACATTAAACTCATTAGACGTTTCATGCTTGAGAAAATTCTACTTTAGTCCTTATTCTGAGGAAAACTGCGATATACCATTACCTTCAAAACATATAACAATACATACGCCCTCTCACAACCTGCGAGTAAAATAAACTACAATACTTCTCACGCCGAAATAATGTAAGGGAAGCCGCGGGCATTGCTTTGTCTACGAAATAAATGCATGGAAAGGGGTATTTACAACAAAACATGATACATTACATGAGGAAGGTACCTATGTGATCTTGGACTTGTGATAGAACCAGTCGCTGATTGATCGAAATGAATGGAACATCCAGTATATTCTAAAATAAATATTTCAGGACATATCAGCGCCATCTAGCCCCATACTAAGCTTACGCTTGTATCAAGGGTACTAGATAACGGATATAATACATAAATACTTTTATTTTGTAAATACATGTATACATAATATACATAGAAACGACCAGACTCAACACAAGTAATTACAAATTTAATTACTTGTGCGGGAATCGAATCCGCTCCCCTAGATTAGGAGGCAGAGCCACTACCAACTAAGCTAATAGGGCTGTCTAAAATTAAGTAAGATATATTTGGCTTATAATGTCTACGATGGTATCGGAAATTTATCTCACCTTCAACGAGATTGATGTCGCTTTTGATGGTCTCTGACGCCATTACCGATGTTACAGTACTTCCTGTTTTTCTACACCATCGATATTATAAGATAATCTTGTTTGGGTTTATTTATGTTATGAAGATTACATAAATATGTACTCGTGTTTTTGGAAGGAATTAATACACAAAACAAAATCCGTTTAGCTGTAAATAAAATGATCTTAATTGTCAATCTTTTAAAACTTTTCATAAGGAAATCTAATGAAACATTTCATTTAGACCTCTGTTATGCAGAAAATACATTTAAGATTCTCTTTTATAAATACACACAGATCATAATATTATTATCACTTATTTATTAAGCAGAAATAGATTCCTTTTGACAAGAAGCCAGATTTTTTAAAAATAATTCTTAAACATTGTTGTAGCCAGTTTTATTGTTTTTAGCCAGTTTTAATTGGTCCTGCTACTTTGTTATGCTTAAAATTGTCTGACCAGACTAGCTCATGAAAAAAGAGACAACTAGAGCTCACCTGTTTTCCGCCTAGAGGTAAAAAAACACTAAGTATAGTCAGATTTTAACTCCGAAACATCAATATAATTACTAAATTTTAGCTTACTAGTCAACTGGTATACCCCAGGGCATTCATAGAAGCACAAGTAGCCAAATAACACAAGTACCGTACTAGAACGTACGCGAGGTGTTGTCCAAACTTCACACACAGTCCATGCACATAGTGTAGTTGGCATGTAAATTTTCTCTTCATGTTAATCCACACACGGCGGTTCCGAGGGCTCAGAAAGTGTCTAACTTTACTTCTGTTCGTGACTCGGACTGTCATGTTTAATATTTCATCAAGTAATTTCCCAATATCAGTTTCTGTTTGAACCAATCTCGGGGATAAATGCTTTTTTCACGACAGCTGACGTTCATAGGCTTTGCCGATCGAACTTCAACTATGATCGCAAAGATTTTGCTCTATTATTTATGGAGTTTATATTTTTTCTTGAAGAAGATAAATGTGCTCTGTTTTTATAGGTATTACTTTTGAAAATACTCAAATTTAATGTAAGTAGGCGTAGGAACGTATCGTATATTTTATAATTAGGTAAATGAAAATTTCCAAAACTTTCATTACGAAACAAAAACTGATATCATAAATGAAACTAATTTAATTAGTTATCTTTAGTTCTTTATGAATATCGTACGGTTGGCTGACTGATACTCATTAATTATCTGATTAATTAATTAGTGAAATGTAATAACTTGCCGCTGTCGAACTTTTTCAATTTTCGCCTCGATATAATTTATAGAGTCGATTCACTTCACCTTGTATTTACGCATTTTCGTAACAAGTTCACCTTGCTAATGAGCTGGAAAATTGCTGTTTTTCTATTGTTTTCATGAAAATATGATTCTCGTTAAAAGCTCTTTTTGTTTGAGACACATTTACTGACAATTAAATGTAATATTCATGCTGGGGAATATGCCGCCAGCGTTTTATGCTAGTTCAAAAGAAGCGTGACGTCTGTCGTATCCAGACGCATGTAGAATAGAATAAAAAGAGATATTCTGGATCCAGACGATCTATTTAAATTACTCGATTAGTTCCGAATCATTGAGCGGAATGTCCCTGAAAACAAAATGTTTGCTGAGAGATTTCTGCAAATACGTGTACTTGGCCGGCGCCGGTAACTGCTGGTGCGAGAATATCTACACAGAGAACGCCTCATACCGAGCGTATAGCGCGCTGTCTTTCACTGTTTACACTACAATGATCTTTCTAGAAAATGTCGCGGCGTTCTTCGGAGATTTTCCCAAAGTGGAAAAGAACTCCGCCGTCATGTTTTCGGCCATACACGACATCGTTCTCATAAAAATGTTTCTGCTTTTATACCACAAACAATCTATACGGAAATTAAACTACGAAATGGCCGCGGTGGGCGATAACTTTGAGGAGAAATTTGTAATGGAAAAGCAATACAGAAAAGTGAAAGTTGGGATCGTTTGTTACATTGTATCAGTGTATCTGTCTTTGATTGCTTATGGTGTGGAGAGCGCGAGGAAATCGTTGGTCGAAGGTTGGTAAATGGCCGTGTTATTGGGTTCCTGATGTTGATCTGATGCCAACAGTGTTCATTTCCTGGAAGCCTCTCTGAGGCAATGAATCACCAGACACGTTTATACACCGAGCGGGCAGAGCGAACGAAGCGTCCGTTCATTTGTTGTTATTTTGTTTGCTGTATGTCAATATTTTTGTGTGTTGGTTGCAGTAGGTACGGTAAATTTTGTACACTGCGAGTAAAATTGCAGTTTGCAGTAAGTTTTTATTATTATATAGGTACCTACCTTTTATTCTTGAAGAAATTGATTAACTGAGTTGTAGTCAGTAAGTAATATTTGTTACACATTACTCAATTGAGTGTATATTTATATTATTAAATTGGTCGAACGCTTATTCATAAGGCCATAAAATTTCAAATTTTCTAGCACAAGTTTAAAAAATGTTTTCTCAGGGTCTATCAATCCCAAAACTACTAGAACGAGTACTTATATCCATCGCGTCTGTTCCTCGAATTGTCCATCATACTGAGAAGTTTATCCGTCAGAGATGTTCTACAAACTCGTCTGTTCGTAGATCGTTTGTGCACTCTGTAAACGTGGCTCTGCAATCTCTTTGACACATTGCAATTACAATCTAAGCCGAGACCGAGACCTTGGCTTACAAGTGGCAGGTTGGATTTATTGCAAACAAACGATCACCTACTGTAAAGTCAAGCACTAACCTAACCCATAAGGTACCTAGTGAATTGCATTTTATGTAACATACAAATACAAACATTTTATATACACATAATCATAGCATATGCTATAGTTCACTCCCGTGAAAATACATAAGAGACATGAGGAATTTCGTAGCAAGCGCTACACAATTCACACAATTTTAGCGTAGCAAAAGTCGTAGCAGTTGAGGTGTTTGCCACCATTGGCTACAAAGATATTACATTTGCTATTTACACAATAACAAACGTTGTACCAAGTTATTCATAAATAAATCTATGCATACATTAGAATAGCTGAGTATCACCAAAACGCTACCACTCTCAACAGAAATAACAAAACCCGTTACTAGAAAATTACGTAGGCATTGAAGTTATACCAACACAAAGTTAACGCTAACCCAACCTAAACCCTTTCTTTGTTTTTACTTCGTTTATAAGTTATTGAGCTAAAATTCCCAAATTGTCTGTTTCTAGGTGCTCCCTTTTATACCGTAGTTACTTACTATCCAACCTATGAAGATGCGACTCATTTGGCGTCATTTATGAGAGTATTTTTCTACATAACATGGTTACACATGATGCTACCAATGATGTCTGCGGATTGCTTACCGATCACCCATCTGATAACTTTGACGTATAAATTCGTTACCTTACGCCATTATTTCGAAAGGATTCGAGAAGAATTTGATAGAAATATGATGGTGAATAAAGAGATTGCGGTTCAGAAGTTAAAGTCTGGATTTTTGGAAGGAGTCAAGATGCACCAGAGGTTGCTGCTGTATGTGTAATTTAAAATGTTGTTTGTTTCTTGTTTAGTTACAGATGTATATAAATCACCTTCATATTTCCTTAAACATTATGGAACTGTAATATATTCCTCTTTTGCGAATGAGAGTGGGTAACTCTGGTGTTGAGAGTTATCCAGCCATCCTAGATAAATACATTATACCTACTCCATATCAGTAGTGCCAAATTTTTGTTTCAATTATAATAGAATGAAGTGTTTTAATATTATGATTATTTTGTTATCCAGGTTAGCGGAGGAAATAAATAGAATATTCGGGATCATAATGTCTTTACAAGTGTGTGAAAGCTCGGCGGTGGCAGTTTTGCTTTTGTTACGTTTGGCGGTGAGTAAATCGCAAAAAAAATATCTTCTTACTTTTAATTTTAGTTAATAAGTATATACATATATTTTAGTAAATATACTTTAAATATCGTTTAAACATGTCAGAGACCCGGTGTGGCCTGCCCATATGTACATTGTACATACAGATTTATCTTAATAATATCATCTTTTGTGGATTGGTAATTAAGTATCCAAAATTACCCAATTTATTTAAACTTGTTTCAGCTGACATCAAATATAAATTTAACAAATGCTTTCATGACTTACACCTTCGTTGGATCACTTTTTCTTCTCCTTGCTTTAAATCTGTGGAACGCCGGAGAAGTTACTTATCAGGTATTTGACTCATCTATACATATAATAAAGTTTAAAAGGGTAAATAATCTGTACATTGAAGATATTACAATAAATAATGTTAAGGTATACTTTAAATCGATAGTATAACACTTTTCAGCGGTTTTTATAATTTTTGTCTGTTTATCCGTGTCTCTGTTTATTTAAACGCTAATCACGCAAAAACGGCGGAACGGATCATCATGATTTTTGGTATCTAGGTACCTAGTATGTGGTTTTGAGATAGTCATAGGCTTTTTTTACTTCTGAAATGATGCGAGTGATGCCGCGGGCGTCCACTAGTATTGAGTAAATACTTCTATTACATTACTATAGGATGTCCGCGGCGTCGCTTACGTTTTATTGGGATAAAAAGTAGCCTATGTCAGTTTCTAAACCGTAAACTACAGTACAGACCAAACATTAAACTAAGAAACTGAAAATGTGTCTCGCTCTTATGTTAATGGTACGGTATGATGATCTTTAACAACCAAAAAACGAGGTAACGTTTATTGCCTTCCATTTTTGTTTTCGCGATAGAGTCTTAAACCCGTGTTGTATACGAAAAAGTACCCATTTGCCTGCGAAATGAAATGGGCTAATTTTGTAAGGATTCTACTTAGACCCGTTACTTTTACGCTATGTTAGCATTTAAGTACCTATTTCAGAATGCCTACTTACGTGTTTTCTTTTACTTTGGGCCTAGATGTTGGGATTGAAGTCTCGGTAATGGATAATGCTTACTTAAAGAAGATTTTTTGAGGATAATAGTTGGAAATATAATTCTTCTTTATATCGAATGAGAGTAGACAAACAGCTGGGACGTCCAATTTAACGTGTCATCCGACCCACGGAATCGCCCAAAATAGAATGCCACTTTTCGGTCACCCATCCAAGGACTGTTCGCGTAGACATTTGCTTAACACTGGTGCTAATAAAACTGCTCTACATACTAAAAATCATGATTATCCGTTCAGCGTTATGAGCGTTTACATTAATAGACAAACAGACAAAAAATCTAAAAACTGCTGAAACGTGTTCAGTTGCCCACACTGGATAACATGAAGAAGTTGACCACGAATAAAATCTCAATATATAAAACTCAAAGGTGACTGACTGAATGACATAGTGATCTACATATCAACGCACAGCCTAAACTACTGGACGGATCGGGCTGAAATTTGGCATGGTAGATGTTATGACGTAGGCATCCGCCAAGAAAGGATTTTTGGAAATGCCACTTTTAAAGGGGAGAAAAAGGGGATGCACGTACCACTTCTTAATGGGAGCAAAGCCGCGAGCACCCACTAGTACTATATATTTCTCCAGAGTTTCATTTATATAAATTCTATTCTCAGGCATCATTGTTAGTAAACGCCATGTATTTCTGCGGCTGGCACATGTGCGGTCGCTCGCCCCGCTCGCGGCGGCTCGGGCGGCTCGTGCTGATCGGCTGCACGCAGGCGCAGAAACCACTCATATTGAAGGCTTTTGGCATACAGGACTTGTCTTATCAGACTTTTGTTTCGGTGAGTTGATCTTACTGTCACTAATATTATCTATAATTATTATTTCACTAATAATTAATTATTAAATTATTCACACTGAAATGGCTGCACCAATTCTAATGAAATTTGGTATGAACATACATCAGAATATGGATAAACACTTATATCCCGAATTAACGCGGGTAAAACTGCGGAGCACAGCTATTTAATAAAAATGCTTAGTTGAAGATGAGTTCCCGAAACTATTTCAAATCTGAGAAGTTTCATATAAGACTAGCAGCGATAATAAAGGAATACCTAAGTCTTTTAACTTTATTATTATTTTTAGGTGGCCAGAATGACATATTCCGTGTTTGCAGTATTTTATCAAATAAGAGACAAATAGAAATCATATTATGAATTGCATATGCATAGTAGAAAAAGCGCTTCTTTGCTTACATTTAAAAAAAATCTTAGATTTAATAGTTACTCAGTTCGAGTAAGTAAGAGTTTAATTTAAGTTGGATTTCAACGAATCAAACGTAGCAATTATATTCACTCGTAGTTACATTTTATTTTACTAATAGAATCTGAATTTCAAGACATCTAATTCAAGTTCTTCGCGCACTTTTAAAAACTTCATTAAAGTTTTGCTCCGTCGTAATTTCAAGTTAATAGCATTTGTCACCGATCGCTGGGTCGAGATTATAAAAATTACGCGCCGTCTATTAACTTTTCAACAATGCCCGTAACTATTTTACATCGAATATTTTTTGTTGATTTCCCATGGGAAAAATGAAAACACCGAGCGCCATAACGACGGAGGTCTTTCACCAAAGTAATTTATGTCACAATTAAGTAACCTGCCTAATGTACGCGTAATAAATGAAATAATCTCTTTCGGGATTATGGTTGTAATTATTTTTAAGGATCAACAAGAAGCTTTGGGTAAACATTAATTTAGCTCGGCAAGGTTTATTCATTTAATTAAGCAATGTTTCCTTGTCACATCAAAAGGTATCTCGTGACGTTTCATGGGAGGATGCAAAAGAAAAATTAAAATTACTCTCTCATAAGCTGGGTTGTTTCGTTGTACATGTTGGTAGAAATGCCGCCTAGCCGCCGGCATTTCGAGAGTCCGAGTCGTACATGACGGAAATATGTTATTATTGTTGGATGCAAGGATGTTATGGACATAACAACCATTTTTGGTTGGTTTATTATTAGTTCCTAATTTTATTGTGGTATTATGTGAATGGACCTAATCTTAATGGACATTTAGGTATAAATACAAAACATATGCCTTTGGTTTTCTAGAGGCAAGATCTATCTTCTAAGTTTTTCTATCTTTCTTAGTTTTTGTGTGTAACTACGAGTATACAACAGTTTGTATGGAAATAGTGCAGGGGGCGAATGAACATAAAGCGGAATTTGTCGTTTGGTTTCCAAGTAATTTGTGTCTGTATTTCCTGCTAAAATAATCTTCATAAAATCGATTTTATTTCTTTCTCACCCATAAAGGAAGTTGCCAATAAAAGTTTAAATTTTGTAGGTAATTTTGTAGGTCTTTGTGCATAAAATCGACACATTATTCACTCACTACTATTGTGATCAAGCTGCATATAAGTATAGGCATAATAGCAACCCTGCGCCCGAAGCAAGTGCAGTTTCGTAAATCACACCCCAATATGTTCCAAACGAACGCCGTAATAAGCGGCAACGTCGCCATAATTTACCAAAGACAACAGAAATTTAATATCGGCGGTAATTTTCCACTGAAGTTTTGCAATAGATAAGTAACTTTGGCTCATTCGGGCCCCGTTTTAGAAGGTAGAGTTATAGACTGCCACTTTACACCTAAATCAATATGCTTTGAGAGAACAATAGTATTGAACCAGTTAGTCTTTAATAACGAGTTTGTGGTGAATGATATTGGTAGAGTACGCCGCCATTGCTACTGTGTACTCGTACATTATTTGCTTGATCGGCAGTTGAGACTTGAAGTTTGAGTTGTATGTTTAACAATAACCAAGTAGCTTGTCTGTAGTTTAAGTTTTGTGTAATTTAGCAAATAATTACTTTTATAGTAAGAATACGATAATAAGTACCTTATCTAACCGAACCATTATAAAAGTATTGCTGATAGTTTGATTAGTAATTAATTTATTTGTGTTTTTTTTTGTGATCGAGCATAAAAGCCAATCTTAATTTGTCCACTGGAATTGCCTAACAGCAGTTAAGATTAAGACTTGGAAATACTGTTCAGGTCTAAGTTCAAATTAATTTTCTGAACAAAGTAGAGATAATTCTGTTATTTAAGGTTATTAAAAAGGTAGGTACTTGTAAGTGCCCGTAGCTCAGCTTGCGGAGGCAATCGTATGAGATTACTAATGTTCTGCACTGGTCGACGCTGTCACTTCTTGGGTGGGTGACCGAAAACTGGCATTCCATTTGGCGGCAGTCGTTAAGCCATGCATGAGGCCCACCAGAGTTGTCCACTCTCATTCGATAAGAAGAAGATGTGTATATATAAGGTATACGATAAGGTTGACCTCTCAAAGAACTGTAATAGTTCTAAAATAGTATTATATTCACAGTAGCTATGTCAGCTTTATAATGATAGATCTGAACCCGCGTCTTTTCTCAAGGTTTGAAGTTCTCACTGAAATAATTGATCGATCGCCTGTTTGCAGAGCTGATGAATTGACTACACTTCGTTGTAAACTCAACCAGCATTATAACTAGGTGCTAAAATGATAGATCACTTACAAAGCAAGCTTATATATATAGCAAGAGATAAATAAAGTTTCAAAGTAAACATGTTTTTTTGTTAATACATATTTTAATTTATAGAAGCGTACTAGTGATGTTATAACGATGAGTAGCTGCAAAAAATACAGTCAAACGTGTAACAACGTAGTTTACATATTCCTACTAAAATCTTCTTGTAATACAAACAACTGACAAAAAAACTTTGAAGTGTTTCTTAAATTTTATTTTAATTAGACAAAAAAGCCCCTTAAAATCTTTCTCATAACGCTAATCGCCAACAAGATTTAGTTCCACATTCTTTTGCTTCGTTTCTTTCCTAATTATCTTCGTAATTAACTGCTCCGGAAGGTTACATCAAAGTTTGTTTTATTTCAATTTTTTTTAGGGTCTTAAAGCTGTTTCAAAGTTTTTCTAACCCTCGAGGCGAATTATGCGTATGGCCAAGATATTTGCATACTTTGCATACTTATATATTGGCTTATGTTTCTGTAGCCAGTAAGGTAATTTAGATAGAATTTTTGAATATGACTTGACCTTTACGATGTATTTACGAATGATCAGCCTTTTTTTACTTAAATGTGTTTAAAATACTTGTGGTAAAAACAATAGCAATCATAATTAGCTTGAACATTGTATTGCTGTATTGGTTCAAAAAATATTGCTACAATTCTTACACCGCATAGAAACTCGAATCAAATTACATTATTCAATTATCTGATTAAAAAAAATATGTAAAGTTCCATATAAGTACTAGGAATTAATAAAGAAATAAACTGCATAGAGAAGTAAACTTCTTTATAAATCCTTGCAAACTAACCATAATTACTTCTCAATTTCAATTAAAGCGCCCGTAGCTCAGCTGGCGGAGGCAATCGCATGCGATTACCAATGTTAAGCAAAGGTCGACGCGGTCAGTCTTTGGATGAGTGACCGAAAAGTGGCATTCCATTTTGGCCGCTTCCGTGGGTCGGATGACACGTTAAATTGTAGGTTCCGGCAGTTTGTTTAATACTGCAGTCGTAAAGCCATGTCAGAGGCCTTTAGGGCGACTTGATAAACTGTCGACATCAGAGTTGGCCACTCGCATTCGATAGGAAGAAGAATTTCAATAGAAGCTACAAATCAACGACCTCCAAACCAACTAAGAGGTCTAAAAAGGTAATTTTTTATCATCAGTAGACTTAAACTCTTCAATTTAAATGCTCCAGTAAATCTATTACTCTGTAACATCTTTTATGAGTCTCGTTGACATTCTCATTAAGCTCTAGCAAGTTTACAAATGAGAATCCAAAGTAAATTGAATGTTTAATCAGGCCGAGCCTCGAGACCTACCTAACTCAAATACCTACTCTTTATTAGCTTTTAATCACATATTTTTACGTAGATTTTTCGAATTTTTCGAAACGTAATTCTACATTTAATTGTAACTGTTTAATTAATAGTAATTGAAATGTGATATTGCAGGTTTTTTTTATTTTTTCTAGACTTGACTGAATAGAGATGAAAATAAGTAAATGTTCAGAGATGATTTGCTTTAAATGTGGATTGAGATTGGACTTACTTGTCAAAACATACGATGTTTCATATTATTTTTTATACTCTAGACAATTTATTTACAAAGCAAATTCTCAAATAAGTCTTTCTATTTTACGCGGCAATCTGTGATCCCTCTCTTCACAATTTCAAAGCTTTTTCTCGCGATGCGCTTTGCTGATTTCACCTTCAATGTAAATACAATAGACTCAGTCCTTTTATAAAGATTTATTGGCATAGCTGCGCGTACATGTTTAACAAACAATATCGTGCTCTTCAAACATTTACCTATTTCTTTTGCAAACACTTTATTCGGATATTTTCAGACGGCACGTGAATCATCCATTGTTAAATTTTGCCGAAGATCGGATGCATTGAAACGGCTTGTTCCCGAGATCAAACAAAGAGTAATGAAAGTCTGTCGTCGATATATTGAAATGGATTGGTGCTTTTAGAGTGTGCGTAAGTCTATCCCGGAGCAATCCCACGTCACATTAGCGCAGTTTATGGCAGGTTTAACGAGCAGCACCTACACCTCGTTAACCTCCCTATCATTGGGGAATAAATTCTACGTGACGTCGCACTACCTCTCCGCTCCCGCGGCCCGATTAAGTGAAATTATTCCCGAATCATCTCAACGCCTTCCCAATACGGTTCAGTTCGGCCTGAAACAGCCGCCGCTTTAAAATATAGTGCTTTCACGCCACCACGATGAATGACTCTCTGCAAACTCTGTGAAATGATTTGCCATTTTAGCAATTCATATTCCACTATTGCAATTGACGTTTATCCAATAGACAAACTTTTGTACGAATGTGTGTGTAATTCCGAACAAAGAGAAGACAGATGAATATAACATAAATTTTACGTCGGAAATAGAAAAAGTAGGTAATCTATATGACAAATAGGAAGGACTATTCCCGTTGGATCCTGAGATATGGTCGTCATAAATTTAAAACAAAGTAAACGGTCCCAGAACATCCCGAATGGATTAGAGAGCATTGACGGACGTTTATTTGATAAATAGATTGAGGATAATATTTTTGAAATTGTTTGCGGTTTCTTTGATCCCGTTTTGCAAGGCCTTGTGTTCTCAGGTGACTCAATCGGAAGAAGGATCTCGAGAAGCTAAGCGATTCTTAGCCTGATTTACGAGCAAAGAAAGCTTTGGGCGTGATAAAACATCTCCCGATGTAGGTCAGAGGCATTTGCATGAGAGGACAAGAATATGGCGCCGTGTTTACTAACTTGAATTGATAATACGCTCGGAACTTCAAGGATGTCTTTTAAATATTGAGATGAATAAAACGTACTGATAAGCTATTGCAATGGGCGGCGTTTCTACTTAAACTACTTACATATTGTTTATTATATAGATCTAGTATATACACAATTATAACTTTATCAACTCTTCTCATTTACCTATATCTGTTACAAGTATTTTAATGTAAAACCTATTTTAAAACTAGTGTTAAATATAAGACTTCATAACTTACAAGTTAAACCAAACAAATGTCAACCGGCAGACAGGGCAGACCGAGTTGACAGATGAACTAGGGAAAAGGTTATCTCAATAGAGACTTGGCAGCGCACGCGAGCTTCACAATATACACATATCGGCAACGAAAAACGATAATGTAGAACGGTAACTCTAAACAAATGCGCGCGTCAAATATGCTTAAACTTTTCTGTCTCTCTCTGTGATTGGTCCCCGATGGCAGATTGGTGCAGAAATTGCCGAACACCAATTGGCTGCCGGCTAAGCTAAATCCAACATCAAACTTTACGATTCGAACTATAGCCCCATCTAACAAAATGACTACACTAGTAAATTTCAACTTAATTATTTTTTTAAAATCCCAACGTCTGGCCTTAAAATTCGAACTTTAGGCCCACCCACCAAATGCCTCCACTGAGCTAAAAATCTGAGTTAAACTTTGCCAGTTTCTTTAGCTCAGTTACGTTTCTATGGTATACTTTATTCGTACCGTGTAAGTATATATGTACTATACACAGGTATAGGTATACACAGACAGTGCGACCAGCGATTGGCATTCGTCGATCCCTGATAATCCAGCGATGCAAGCGATCTGGACACCGGCCAGGTGGCGAGTTAGATTTTTTACGCTGCCCTTGTAAGGCTTGTTAGGAATGCAGTTTGCTGTAAATTGAAGGAGAAAATTGCGCTGTACGTAAAAAGGATATGGTTCTATCGGTCTTGTTTTATTTGCATATGCCAACAACTTTCGGTAAAAAGTAACTTTACTTAATGTACTTGATTTGACAATTATTTATTAAAGCAGATATAAGTAAATGTGATCGGTGAATGTAATCCCAATTGACGTTCCTTTCTCTAATTTTATTTCATATTAGCTTTCCCGGCCGACTTCGTACTGCGACCTAAACTTTTGTATAAATTAATTTCATTTTTTTTCCCCTTTTAAACCTTCCCTAGACCTCCACGAGCACTTCAAGACTAAGATAAGATAAATCCGTTCAGCCGTTCTCGAGTTTTAATCAGACTAACGAACAACAATTCATTTTTATTTATAAAGAAGTAGATCATTACACATACCTAGAACTCATATCAATGAATTGTGTACCAAGTGTTACTATCGATAATAAACTCAAAATATTCAATTTCACGACAACTAATTACATTAAACAACGCAACTATTCACCGCTAATTGTATCAAAATCAAATTGTGGTATCAGATATTAATCAATAATATAATTTTGTAAGATTAGTGGTTTCCATCAACATAAATTTTGACTGGCCTGTTAGCTTAGTTGGTAGTGGCTCTGCCTTCTAATCTAGGGGTTGCGGGTTCGATTCCCGCCTGACACAAGTATTTATGCATTTTAAAAATGTATAATTTCTTGTGTTGAGTCTGGTTGTTTGTATGTATAATAAGTATGTATTTACAAAAGAAACGTATATAAGTATTATATCCGTTATCTAGTACCCACGACACAAGCGTTTGCTTAGTGTGGGGCTAGATGGCGCTGTGTGCAATGTCCCGAAATATTTATTATTTATTTATTATTAAATACATACAATATCTATTTTTCAACGCCTACTATTGTTTGCAGTTCACCTTGGATTGAACTCTTACTTACTCATTATAATTCTTTCAAAAGACAAAGTACCTCATTAATAGCTCGTCTACTACTATTTGAGTAAATCTGATTTCACTAAGAGAGAGTTTGTAGAAAATTGCTTTAAAACATTAAAGCTATAATATAAGTATTATCTGAAGACTAATGTATAATTAGTATATATTTACAAAAGAAAAGTACATATATATGTATTATATCCGTTATCTAGTACCCATGACACAAGCGTAAGCTTAGTATGGGGCTAGATGGCGCTATCTGATATGTCCTGAAATATTTATTTATTTATTTTTAATATAATATATGCCGAGAAGAATCACCTCATAAGAAAATGAATTTCATTCATTATTCTACTAGAATCAGTCACAAATATATTCGCAGTGAGCGTGCGTTAAATGCTATTTAGGTTTCCTAATAACGACTGATATGTAAATTCTGATGCAGCATAAGAATATATTTTTGTATAAGGTAGGTATATATTACATAATATAATACATAATGTCTCTTGTACTGTTATACCAACTTATTTGTGATTAAAACCAATGTAATGTGACATATTTATTGTTTAATTATTGAATTGAATTACTTATTATCAATTTTTATTGATCTTTTATTATTTTGTATAAAGACAAATTGAAATGTAATGAACATGTAATTCTAACAAATTATGAATAAAAATGTTTATCTGTTTACAATCATGGCAACAAAAAAAACCATCAGTCCACAAAAAGAACCACAGTCCATTTATTACTAAAAGCCCATTAACAACTTGGAAAATGCTCAGACAAAGAATTAGTTTTGATCAAACTATCCATTTGTCTAGTCGTATAAATTGATCCGAAGTTTTTCTTTCAGCACTTATCTAAATAATGATTTATGTGAGCTTTTCTGGAGGTCAATTAATAAAACATTTCCCAGAAGATAATAACAATTATAATTGTTCTGCCCCTAAAGCCTAATTAATCCGTAGCAATTAATATTGTTTAGATACAGTGTACCCTGAATATAGCAACCAGAGTATATGTATAATCTAGGTGAGTACGTATATGTAAATATATTATAAGGACTAGACAATAGATAATATGTTTTTTTTTCATAAAGTTTCGTTTTGTTTATTTATTAATTTACAAATTGTCAAAGTTTGACGGGATTTTGCACTGCATCAAAGAATACTATTACCCTTTTAAAAAAGGGCACTGCATCTTTGTATGTATGATATGTTATCCTGCGTCTGCGTTAATCCTAGATTAAATCTATCTCCGTACTAAAATCCATCAAAATTGGCGCTGCCTTTTGAGCCTGAAGAATGGACAAACGCATTTAACATTTTCAATAGCCTTATAATATTAGTGACAAGTGGTTTGACCTCGGATTCTGAGCACAGAGGTCATACTTTGATGAAATAGTTACGAAAACAGTGAAACTCGCGTAGGTAAGTATGCAGTAACGGTGTCCAGATGCTCCAGCAATACGCCGTTGGACATACGCCAACACAGTTTCCAGCGGCGGCGGACATGCCGACAAAATTACAACCTTACGTAAACATTTTTATCCTTCCCCATCGCGCTTTCGCGTGATATTTTAAAAAAATGCCCGAATGTTGAACACGTGTTACGATTCAGTTACTGTTATGGAGACTTCGCGACTGCAATATTGGCCGAATATCTGGCAAAGATTTTCATTTTCCGTTCGCGTTGAAACGGGACTGGGAATATGTTGAGCCACATTTGGTGGAAATTTACAAGTAAATTTAGCTGAGATTGTTGGTGTGGTTCAACTCTGTTTTGATCTTAATAACTGAATTTTAGTTTTAATATTTGTTGAAACTTTATGTTAATTATGTTAGGTTTAGTAATTTAAAATTAATTTATCTAATCATGAAATCCTGCGGCTGCTACAACAATAAAAGAAAATATGTTTGAGTAATCTACAAAGCCATTATGAAAAAATGACCTACAGTACACATACGATTATGATCAAGCTTAATTTATTGAGTCTTATACCCGTATTTATTAAGGTAACCATCCTTAAAATATTTGGAAAAATCCATTATCTGTATGTTTTTTTTTAAATATTTCAGATTGTCACAGTACAGCAAACAATTTGCATAATATATTCGTAGGTAGACATGAGGGTTAAAATCTTTCATTTGAGGATATAACGAGTGAAATTCACTCCATTTCGCGTGTTATTCGAAACCCCTATTGCAGTAGATCGCCATGTGAAGTGGTGCATAAAATCAATTCGAGAAACGAAACGCAACAACAGAATATACCGACCGTAAATACAAGAACGAAACGCTAGGTCGAGCGGACTTTATAGTATAGAATAGAGTGTTAGCCTATCGAGGATGTCTGTCTTTTTTAGAGTTTCGCACCACACTTTATATGATAGTATACAATGGAGTACAGAAGAAAATATTACGACAAAATCTTTACGGAAAATTATGGTCATGAAAAATTAAGCATTTAAAAAGTAAAAACAAAAACGTGCCTCCGAACTCCCACTCAGAATTCGTTTTCCATTCGTTTGATTTTCTCCAGTTTTCATAAACCTGAAAATGAAGATAAAAGCAGTTGTATACAGTGAAAAATTTCTCAGATGATGTATTTCTGTTTCAGTAGGTAGTTGTTCTTTAAAACAATATTTTAGATTAGGCCATAGCATTTATTCTCAGCAGAGTAAAGCAGCAACTTATAACTTCTACGGCATGAGTCGTTTGATAGTTCACTCGAAGCATTTTCCAATTAAGACTATCGTCTATTGCAGGGTCCGAACGAAATTGATAAAATGTCGACACGAATTTTACAAATTAAAGAAAAAGGAACCGTTTCATATATCCGACGCTACATGACTTCCATATTATTTTATTACATTATATCTTACATTAAAATGAAACTGCATGGAGCTAGAGGACATTGGCTGTACTTTCCTCTTACACTAACATCGTGAATTATATTTTTTTTTCTATATGCTATATCTTTATACGCTTTCCTTTATTTCTCTGAATAAAAGTCATTATAATATAGTATATTTCTTTAATTATTACATCATTTCTACTCATCACTCTCTCTCTCATCTACTCTTCTACTCTCGTAGTTAATCAGAAAAAAAAGCAACGCAGGCAATGCCTCAATCAACCAGTCGTATTCCAATAAACAATTAACCAAACCAACGCGCACCTCCAAATATACTTATCAACATTATCAGTATAAAGACATCAAGTATAACAGGACTAATTAAGCAGGTGCCAAATAATCCTTAATCTAGAATTCGGCGAACAAGTAATGCGACTGGCGCGGCTCCAAGTTGGAATACCGGCCACTGTCGGAGTATTGATACCGCTTCATCACGCCATGGAGCGCAGGCAAGGCACAAATTAAAGTAAAGGACGCTGCGAGTAAACCTATCTTTAATAAATAAAAAAATACACGGTACGTTACAATTGTCAATTAGTTCAATGTGGCCGATGATTGGTATAAAGTTTAAAAAAATATATATTGGCCCAATTTACGAGTATAGTTAGAGACAAGGACAGTCTATTTCTATATTAGGTGGTCTGAATCAAGCTACATAGGAAAAAAAGATCAATTCAGTGAAGAATATAATATTATAAAGTATCATAAAATTTTCAGTTTAGTAATTTTATTATGTTTCTGATAGTTTTTTTGTAAATACCTATGTTTGTAACAACACACTTTATTCATCCATTCATAAATTATTACTAAGAGCTCGCAGCATTCTCTACCTTTATCACAGCACGGAGTATGCAGTCAAGTCAGAAATTAAGCTGTAAGGAAGCCGGTGATTAATCTGACGACACGGCTGGATGCACGGGATTGGAAACATACTGTCTGGAGAAGGAATGGAGATGAAATTCTTAAGTACGCCATTACTTGTGTTAACGTAGGATTTTGCACGTGAATAAATCGCCTTTGAACTGTGACTTTTAATGTGATTTGCGGTTTTTTGGTGTTTTTTTTGGTATATTGATTTGTGTTGGTATTTATTATTTTTTTATTGAACTAATATGGTTTTGCAATTGGCCATAGTTTGCCTGATGGTAAGCAAAGGCTATGGCCTAAGATGGAGCGTGCTTACCCGATAAGAACCGATTCACTTTCGATTTAAAGATCGCTGGATTATAGTGCGTGGGGAACAGGGAGTCAGGCAGGGAGTTCTTCATCATCAACGACGGTTTATCGCTGAGCATAGCTCACGTCAGTCGTCGGCGCTTACCTCGGCCAATTCAGCGAGGTAATTTAGGCATCTTTCCCGTAGATTCCGATTTAGGTTTAGTATATTATTTGAAAGGTTGTATATATTTTAGATTTTATAGTTGTTAGTTTAGTTGATATTGTTGTGCTGTTTTTTATTTTATTTTTACTCTTAATAAACATACATTTAAATAATTCAATCAGTATAACAGGTAATATGTCTACACATTCATTAGTAATATTGACATTATAAAGAACTGTAGTTATATTCACAGTGTGCAATGATACAACGTGCTCATTGCTCCAAGCAATTACATATAAAAAGGTCTTGCAAAGTCTTTAATTCCATTTTAATAAATACATAGATAGGAGTGTACGGCTACGTGCCCAGCGGAAGAGCCCAAGTCTGGCGCTCGGCCAGACATAATGGCCTTGCCCGTTTGCCCGCGATTATTTCAACTAGATAAATTTTATACTCCTTAAAATGTAAGGACGTGCAAAGTGGCGTGGGCCGGCTGCCCGCGTGTTGCCTGACTTACGGAGTTTACTGGACTTACTATGTCCAGTGCGATACATATATACTGACAAAATATAAAAAATATACTACAATAAAAGACTCGAAAAAAAAACCCATTAATTACCAGAAATAACCATTTACTCCCTGCCAGATTGGTTGCCTGGAAGAGATCACCAAGAGAAGGTCGCCAGTTAGAACACTAATTTTAAGTTTTGTATTTATTTATTTATTTATTTATAATGGTACACAAAACAGAAAGTGTTCCCAAATAAGCTAAGTATACATTCAAAACTGGTTTTGATCCAGAACATGTATGTTTGTATGTTTCATTGGGCCTTATTACAAAACGTGATTTAAATATAAGTCTAGACCAAGTCCGTTTTAGTTGTCCGAAAAATGTCTGTCTACTGTCATAATTATCAAATTGTCAAAATGTACCAATGTTAAATCAAAGTTCCAATTTTTGTTGACATTTTGATTGCTTGTATGTGCTTGTTTGAACAACAAGAACCAATTTTTCATTTTCAAAGTCCTGGACTAATATTTAAACCGCGTTTTGTAATAAGACGGATTGTGTTTATTCCTGTTTGTTGGTGTTTATAATCAAAGTCTCTATCTAATTGTAGTTCAACCTAAACATACATAACATTATATGAACGAGATCACTAGATTTTTTAATGTTAGAAGCATTAAAAATATATATGTTTATCACTGATTTCAATTATTTATAGCCACATAAATACTTGTCAATAAAACCTGGAAAACGTGCACTCTGTGCTTAAGAAATAGGTATTGTTTTTACCAATTTATTCAATACTACTTTTTTTTACGTAATAGCTACTGTCTGTGAAAAGTCTTGTCAATACAAAACCAATTTCCGCTGTTCCGTGAAGATAAAAGCTGAAACTAGCACTTAATACATTTTGAGAAATAGAGTCTGAATAGTTCCGATAACCTTCTATTCTGAAGTATAATACTTTAGGTAGTACTGGAGAGTTGATAAATCGCGGTTTTCCTTCATCTACAAGCGGTGTCATAAAGATATTTCTTGCCAAAGGGCATACTGCATTACTGGTGCGTTTGTTCAGGATCATTTACCGCTATGGTTATAGGTTCTTAATAGATTTTATAGACCGCTGAATTTATGAACTGTTTCATGATCGTGTGGGATACGTTGTCTATTAGACAGTAGGTTACAATCTCGTGTGAAAATAGACACATATAAGTCATTCATGTCTATTTTGCAATAATCTTGCTCTATCGTATATTTTTCTGGTACAAATTTAGGTAATTTTAAATATGAAAAATGCATAATAAAGTAAGTTAGTTCTTTAGGATTTTAACAAACTGCTTACTAAAAGATTAACAGTAAATCTTGTAGTCAAATGAACTCTGCAAACTCGCTTTCAATCACTAGTTAAAGCAGTGTAAATAGTACATAAATAAAAGCAACATTTCGCGTAAACTCACTACCGTAAACAGCACAAATCCTACTTTAGTGGAGCAAACAGTAGTGTTAAACTTCAATATGCGCCCGTCGCCTGACACACTTAAATCGTAAACTAAACACAGTTGGCACATATTACTTCATAAATAAACCGTAAGCAGCGGGAGGAATAAATGAGCGTCCCCAATATTCAATATTTGGGCCCAACTTTAAATCGGATCTCGGCGGAGCCCGGCGGCCCTTAATTCGGTCGGTTACTGTATCTGGCTGTCCGCCAAACACCCGATAATTTACCATCGACGTGCCGCATGCAAATTTGAGCTCTAATCCTCATTTTTTCATTGAAATTCAGAAGGGATTCACCCTTTCAGCCCCGAGTTAAGCCTTGTAAAAGTTCGCGCGGTAGTGCGGCCTGCCGGATTTGAATGTTTTAAACTGGACTGGATAAATCGGATCATAGTTTATGGGTCAGTGAAATGTGTTGCCATTGCCTGTCGCAACTGCTTGTGTTCACAATTTTTAGTTTTCGATAAGACAGTAAGATTTCTATGATGCTTAGATATTTTATTTTTATTGTGAAGTTGATATGAGTAAAATATAAGTTTATTTTAAATCTCAGTATTTAGTTTTATGAGTTTCATCGTTTTATCAGTACAAATACTACTCAGGTGACCATTATTAAAATGGGTTTTCAATTTAACATGCAGCATCAGCGTCGTGTGCATATTTTTATACAAACTATTACTAAAACCTAACTGCTTTCCGTAACGAAATGGTACTAGAATTTATCTTGACTCTAATGTAAGTATATCAATGATTCCCCGATTCCCAAATGCATTGGTAAAGTCAACGAAGCTAACTTTTTAAACTAGTAGGCCACGCGCCGATGTTAGCCTACAGCCTTCACACATGGATTCAAGTCAGGGTAAGTAATGATCAAAATTCCATTTTCACACTCCGCTACATTTGGCGTCATCTCGCCACGTTGTGCCATTCACTGAATTCCTGGAAGCGCAATTTCATTAGTCGCAAAGAGGTCGTGTCGCGAGACTCTGCTCGTTCATTAAAGTGATGTTATTTGCCGCTGGCTCCATGACTATTTGTAAAGAACTCCCTTTGAAGCCCCGGTCTTACTTCGCACTTGGTCATGTTGCTTACATGGTGCAGATATGAGGCTGCAATTGTTTCTTTTTTCACGTACGGTTAGGCAACCATTGAAATTTTGTTACGAGTCGTGTTGACGTTTTATTGTGTCCGAACTCCAAATATTGACCACTACGACAAGGGTTATTATCAAATCTTCAGTCTTAGTAAATCTTGATGATTATATAAGTGTGGATGCAAACCAACATTTGCTGTGATCGATTTTACAATAACAATTTTATTTTTATATAATAAAACTGATTCACGAAGATCAATGATTATAATAAAAAGCAATAGTGAGTAATCTTTGCTATAAATTTATCCACAAAAAATATCCAACCGAAATAGACAAACGTATTAGAGTAATCTTAGTAGGTCTATACGTAGAGTTATTAAAAGGAACTATATTTGAAAGACTGCTTCTATTTCAGATGAACTTCGTATAACTTTATTCTAGCACTGACATCGTTACGGTGTGGCGGCAAATTACTTAATTTACTTAGTTAACTTTGGTTTTACTATATTGGATTGTGTGATTTGTCTTCAATGTATCTTGTTTTGAAATCTGACACTCTAACAATACAAAAGTTTCTTTTCTATTTTACCGTAAGTAACTAAATGTCCCTTAATTCTATTTGAGAACAATCAAATTGAACTTAAAAAGTCAATATCAACAAATAGAATTTCGTTGTAAATATTTAAAACCAAAAACAGTGATTTCATGAAATATTTGACATTCATATTTGCTCATAATAATTTTAGTGGTACGACACATTTAAATTTAAACCATTAATTAATGCAATGAAACCGAAATAATTGTACTATTCCAATTTATTTAATGTGGAATTTTCTAGCACCATATCTCATTATGAAAAGCAGACGGCAAGTAATAAAATACCACTGGAAGCACGTCCGCATACCATTTAAACATAGCTCTAATTAATTTTCAATAAGATTCCAATAAAAGAACGGTGGTATTTCCCATAAGAGCGACCGGTTGAATTTATTAGGTATGCCAGCCTATACGTTTGGAATGCAAGAGAACAGTAAGGAATATGCTGTGTTTATGTAGCAAGAGTGGCTTGGTTAGTAACACCATTTTGTTTTAATGTGCTACGGTGCTACGGAGCTACGAGATGCTACGCTATACCAAAATGCGCCGCGGAGCAGCTACGCATTGCTTTTGAACCGACTTCAAAAAAAAGGAGGCTATTTATCAAGCCTTCTGAAAGTTTTTTTACGGATAAGCTTGCGTGGAATAATTAAATTTTCTATAAACTGACTACGTTTTACACCAGTTAATAGATGGTTGGTGAAAGGTACCTAGATAAAAATTGTAGAAAAAATTTTAGTCATCAAATTGGTTTAATGATCAAATTTCATCCATTTCGTTTCGGCTGATTCATCGTGAAGAAGTTAAAATAACCATAAAGTTTATTACGTAATATTTTATGAATAATTCACTTTTTGCTGTATCATGTGAGTACCATTTATACTATTCTGTACTGGGTATACGTTGCAAGGTCGTCGTGTGAAGAGAGTGACCCCGGTCCCTTACTGTTTATTTAATGTCCTTTGAATTGGACCCGGAAGTCGAGGGATGGCGTCGTCTATTTGCAAAAGAGAAGTATAAATTAAGAACTAAAATACAAATGTCCAGCCGAAAATATACGGATATGAGCGCGCGTTTTATCTTTTCATGAGATTGTTACGTAAAACTAGGTCTATATGTTTTGTAGAAATGATATATTCTTGGTATCGCGCTGGGACAATATGGAAATCTCTCCCGCTAGCGTTTTGTCTCTTCAAGTGAATTATTGTTGGAGTCGCTCGATGATAGATTGACACAGCAGTCTCTTTGATATATTTGCTTGAGTAAAATAGTAAAGAAATTGAATAGAAATAAAATAGTATTAAACGTTCATAGCGAAACACTTTTTTACGGATGTGTCTTTGAGATGCAAGAAGTAATTCGAGCTATTTTGTTCTTAACATACTCTTATCTGTAGTTGTACAACCACAAATTTTGTAAATAATACACAATTTCTAATATTATGATTTGTTATTACACGTTACCCTTCGATTGTATGAAAAGTTTAATAAAATAAATGCTAAATTAACGTTTTAGATTAAACAACTGTTTTAAGTTGTTCAATTTAACTTATAATACAGGTTACCTATCACTCACACAACATACATACATACATACATACATATAAACAACACAAAGCTACAATCAAACCATATTTAGCCAACAAACGTATCGCAACCATTCCGTAATCAATTCCAACTTGGGTCGTCCAAGCTGCAGAAATTAATGAGGAAATAATTACAAATGGTAACGAAGCCCATCTGTTGATATCATAAACAGGCGCCCCAGGGTGGTACGGGTGGACGCATTTCTAATCAAGTCGCTTTACTTACGTGCACGGAATCACAAGTATGTGGGTAAAGAACAGAGGGGCTAATCCAAGCGTGGTTGTTGTAAATATTTATGTAAGTACCTGTATTGTGTAAGCTGATGAGTATTGGGCGAGACTTTAATAGAAAGACAAAAGGTAAACGCCGAGAGAAATAGCCTGTATTAAAATAAAATCTAAAAACATTTTGATGGTAGGCGTTTCATCAAGCTCGTGGTTTAGTTTATTACTTTTTAACTCGTTTTACAATATGGCTATCAACTTATTTAAACTTATATTAAATGCGAGACAATTTATCTATTTTGTGTCTTATTATTGTCATCTAAAAAGGCTTCAAACTGTTAGATGTAAATTTATGTCTACACATGTACATAATCTGTGTTGGTTTTGCGCTTAGAAGAGTATGAGTATATTAAAATGTCATGTTTTTTTGATGAAGTAAAGTATTTTGTAATTTTAACTACTGCTACTTATTAAAAACTATCTATTATAAAGAAACAGCTAAACTAATACTTCGATATATCTCCCTACATATCGTCATTACTCTGATATATATGCTATTATTTTTCTACTGTCACCATAATATATTGTTTGTATATAGATATATATTTTATCTCTATGTATTAGTTTATTTTTGTACCTATTCAGTATGATATGTATTAGGATGTTTGTTTTTATGTTTATGTACATTATTATAACTATGATTGTTTGTGTTATTTATTTTATCTCTTCTATTTCTATTGTAAACCACGTCCTCCGTTATCCTTTATTCATTTCTCTCCATCCGATGGTTGCCTGGAAGAGATCGCTTTTAGCGATAAGGCCGCCACTTGTGGCACTAGTATAATAATAAAAACGTTTATTTGACCTTATTAGAAAGAAACAGGTAAGTATAGCAGTAGTGAACATAAAATTTTACTATGAGATAGGGCTTATAACTATACAATAGTTGGTGAACCCTGGACATCAAAGTAGGTCATCACCTGTGTGATGATGTCCAGTTTTTTCTAATAAACAACAACAAAGCTAGTTGTTATATTAAGGAGGAAAGTTGTGAGTTAGTGTGGTTTTACATTGAGCAAACTTTGCACAACACAGCAACAATCTTTCCAAAAACTTTTTAAACTACTGAATGATTGTGTGCTTAAAACTAAGTAGGTACCTGTAGTGCCTTGATTTCAATCCAGTAAACACTATAGTTAGACACAGTTGTTAATTGTTGAATCACAAACAAGTTTTAGCAAAACAAGGTTTGGTTTGGCCTGATGCCTTAGTTTTACATGTGATTCTTCGGCAACACAAACTAATAACATAATGTTTAGCAAGGACACAGGCATAGTTTTTAGTAAGTAACTATTTACATGATTAATTTTAGTGAAAAACATAAAAACAACACATTCATTGAATTTCTTATAAGGTTACATACAAGTTTTGTCGGTACTTGCATAAAAAAGTGAGTGAATTAAGATGACAAGTTAAATGTTGCCAGAAGGCTGTTTATACCCTGCCTACTTCAGAAATTGAGTAAATTTGTGAGTATAAACTTCTGTATGTATTATCATGTACTTAATTAATAACATTATAGACATTATTATTTGAAAGCTGGTATTAATATAATTAATTGCTAGGGTACATATAGATAGTGTTTGTTTATATAAATATTATTAGGTAGTAAAAAAATATGTAATATATTATTTATTGATAAGATAAATGTTGGTTCAAGTGAGTGAGAATGTATGAGTATATAGATAGATGCGTACTTATATATAATAGATAAAGGTGTATATAATATATAATTATCCATGCCCTTAAAAATAAAAATTTTAATTTCTGCCTGAAAATGCTAGATGGAGATTACGAGAGCTTAATTAGGAGATTTTGAGAGATAAATAAGGAGATTTTACACGTCAGGGTTTGGTTAAGTTTCATGATGTTGTTATGTATAATATGATTAGGTGGTCTTTGTATTGGGGTCTTATTTAGGGTGAATAAGTAAAAAGTTTTTGGACCTGAGCCTCAGCCAGCCAACACACCTTGTGTGACTTAGTGTATAATATATACATACTTTCTATATTATAAGGAGCTGTGTCGATACACAACAAGGGTCATTGGCTAGCTGGAGTTCAGGCCCATTACTGTCATATCATAAATTTAGGTTTGGTGAAGATTTTTTCAGTGTCTTCATAGCCGTGTGTTTTGAGCCATGCCGTGATTACTTTTTTGCAAACATATTTTGATAGGTGGAGAATGTGAAGTTCACGATCAGCTTTTTCATAAAGATTGGGCCCTTTATATGAGAAGGCTCGGTGAGCGAAGTCAGTTCTAGTATGCGGAGCACGCCACACGTTTTTTCGAGATGATTTTGTGACCTCAAGTAGTGCTGATTTATGATATCGAAGAATAACCGATTGAATATAGAGCTGGCGTACTGTTAAATGGTTCGTGCATCTGTAGAGCTCGTCAGTCGGGAACCTGAACGTTTTCTTGTAAGACACTTTGAGAACGGCTCTTTGGGCTCTTTCTATGTCTATTATCTTAGTTTTTACTGCTGAGCCCCAACTAGCGATGCAGTAGCATAAGATAGACTGGCATAACGCCAAGTATACTAGCCTCACTGTCTGAGGATCAGCAACAGTTCCCAATCTTTTGAAGATGTGCAGCATCTTTCTCAGGCGGGTACGAAGCATCATTATATGTTTTTCAAAATTTAGTTTACAGTCAATTGTGACCCCCAGATACTTGATGTTGTCAACACATTCAAGTTCAGGACAGACGCAGTTTGAGTTGGAAGCGGAGCCACATGAATGTAGCCTAATTGTTAAGGGCTTTGGTTTTGTTCTCTCGGTAATTCTGAAAGCAATACATTTCGATTTGCTAGCATTTAGAGTCAGTAGGTTTCGTTCAAGCCAGCTTGTTATCTGGGCTAGTCCCGTTTGAGCTACATTAGCAACTTCAGTCCAACTGTCAGAATCAAAAATTATTGCCGTGTCGTCTGCAAAGCAGTATATACTGGCATTTGTTAGCTTCAGGTCACATAGGTCATTGATGTAGACTAGAAATAATGACGGTCCAAGGACACTGCCTTGTGGCACTCCAAAGTTGACTTGGTTATATTCGCTGTACTGATCTGTCAATTTTATTCTTTGCTGTCGGTTACACAAGTATGATTTAAACCAATCTAGGGCTATACCACGGATGCCAATGGCTTCTAATTTGCGGAGCAGGATTGGCCAAGAAACTGTGTCAAATGCCTTGGCCAAATCGAGAAAAGTACCCACAATTTTTTTTTTTCGAGTCTAATAGATTTGAAATTTTGTCTACCAGCGATATTACAGCGTCCTCAGTAGACTTTTTGGCTCTAAAACCAAATTGGTTGTCGGACAATATTCCATTTCCCTCTAAAAATCCAAGAAATCTTTTGTTAATAATTTTTTCAAGGATCTTGGATAAAGAGGGTAGTAGCGAGATTGGTCGATAGTTTGTTACGTCTGAAGTATTTCCCGATTTATATATGGGGCATATATCTGCAGTTTTAAAGCAATTTGGTACAATGCCTTGGCTCATACTCAAATTGCACATATGTGCAATTGGAGTCGCCAGGATGTGAGTGGCTCGTTTTAATGCTTCATTACTGATTTTGTCACAACCTGGTGCCGAAGCAGTTTTAAGACCTAAGATTAGCTTAGAGACTTCTGCCTCATTTGTCGGGGTCAAGAAGAGAGAACTCACTGGAGAATGTTCTACCCGGATGGATTTTGTAAGGTCTGCTTCAGTCTGATTGAGTTTCTGAAGGATACTTTGGGCTAAGTCATTACCAACATTAGAGAAAAAATAATTAGCATGATTGAGCGCATCAATTTTCTCGGGCTTTGCTTTAAGTAGTTGCAATGGATCAGAGTTTGACACTTTCATCCCACAAACAGACTTCACAGAGTTCCAAAGTTTTCGACTGTTATTTTTATTGGCCGAGATACGTTCGGAGTCGTATTTAGCTTTTTGTTTCTGAAGGAGTATACGGTACATGTTTCGGTAACTTTTGTATTGAGATTGCACAACTAAATTTTCAGGATTGCTCTTGGCCTTTTGATGTAGTGAATCCTTATGTCTAGCACATTTCAATAAGTTTTTGGTCATCCATGGAGTAATAAAAGTATTCGAGTTACTCATTTTTATAACTGAGGTACAATATTCGATGGCTTCACGAATCTTATCTACCAGGTTTTGGGCTGCAAGATTTACATCCGTGATGTTATAGAAGCTGGTCCAGTCTGTATCACTAAGAATTTTAACAACTTGATCATAATCTGTTTTTTCGAAGGTTTTGGGTTTGGAAGATCGATTGCTGTTGGACTTGTTTATACCAGTTATGACTGTGACATGATCAGTGGTATCGGAATCAGACACAATCACGCGAGTGTCTTTTCTTGTCTTGATCATGGAGTGGTCTAAACAGTTCTTGCCTCGTGTGGGCAAACTATGTCCTGGTATAAACCCTTGATGAGCAGTCATTTCAAGATAATCCGGGGCCATTGCATCCACCGAAGAAGGTTTAATATCGATATTTATGTCGCCAGTAATAATACATGACTCAGTTTTGACGGCAGATATAGTTGACTCTAATGATGTTACAAACGAGCTCACGTTTTTGAATGACGGGCTGCGGTATATTGCGATGATAGTCAAGGCATTATCAAGTTTTAGCACCAGACAGTTAGCTTCATAAAAGAGGGGCTCAGTAACTTCAAAGTTTAATCCACGCTTTGAAAAAATTACTAGCCCATCGTTTTGATTCCTCAAAATGGTTGACGCATAACAGTTATAGTTTGGCAGGTCAAGTTTTTTGAAATTGTTGTCAATCCATGATTCAGATAGAACTATTACGTCCGGCATAAAGTGAAGTCGTGATAGGTAATGGAGAAATTCGTCAAAATTTTTGTTGATGCTCCTTATGTTTTGAGAGACAATTGTTATTTGGTCTCCTACTTCTCCTAGAGCACTCATACAATCCTCAGGAAAGCTCACTCTTGAGTTGCTGATAAGAATTGTGTTGTCAATGTCATGTATTAGGTCAACGTTATTCATTCCCAAAGTTTGGATGAAAACATACACAGGATAAATACCTGTGTACTTTTGGCCTTAAAGGAGTAATTCGACATTGACAACATTATTTCCCACAGCAACCCAGTTTTCCTCCTGGAGAACATAAGAGTCCAGTACTCTGTAATATTTGGCATAAGTGGTTCAAGCAGCAGAGTTATAATAGTTTTGAGTGGGTAGGATGGATAGTAGATGCAATTATAGATATTTTTCAATACACATATATAATAGATAAAAATATAAATAATAAAATATGTGGTGTTGGTTGTTAGAATTGAGGTGTTTAGTGTAAATGTGTTAGTGAGTGTATAGATCGATGGATGCATAGACATCATGGACAATTGGTAAGGCAGAGGTTTGATATACAATGCAAATCGTAAGAATAACTTAAAATAATGTGAGTCAATAGTTACTGAAAAGCTGTTATGATGAATCCTACAAACTAGTCATTTTGAGTTCAGCTTTGCGAGGTCTTCTTCATTTGAGATTTTGACTTGGGGCGAGCCTTCTTGCTTTCTTAGAAAGATACGCCCATAGGAGGTCCAGCAGAATGCATATTCATTGCGCTTGGCGAAGTCTCGGGCTTGAAAGAATAGTTTTCTCTCATGTGGAGTGAGGTATTCCGATACATATATCGGTTTAATAGGTCCATCAATGTTGAGATGTGTGGTGCAGAGCTTATCCTGTTTAAGTTCCTTGGTCACTTTCTTGAAGGAAGCTAGAAGATTTTCTTTTGCATCAACAGTGGTGAGATCTGCAACAATCGGTTTGCTTTCCGATTTTGTATTTCGACGGTATATATCCTTGATTTGTGATTGTTGGATTGGTACTTTAAGGTACTTTGCTGTGTTGATGAAGATTTTTTTCAGGTCGTCTTTTGTTTCCTTTGGTGCTAATGGTACATTTCGAATTTCAAGACTCGTGCTGCAGAGTTTGTGCTGAAGTGATTCAACCTGATTTTTGAGAATATATATTTCTTTCTGGCTAGCAGCATCGTTCTCCTGCAGCTTTTTAATTGTTTTATCTTGTTCCGCCAATTTAGTTGTGAGAGTACTAACAGAAGCTGCCACTCCATTTACTGAGTTTATAATTAAATCAAGCTTATTATCCTGTTCAGCCTTGAGCAGCTGAAACATTTCCAAAAATTCCGTCCTGGAGATGTCATCTCTATCTACTTGTTTACGCTTGGAGCCACGTAGACATTTTTTAGTGATTTTCTTGACCTTAAAGCCCGGGTCACTCAGACCAGAAGCCGCACTAAGGCCTGCTTCATGGCCGATCTCAGTTTCACTAGCGTCAGAAGGATAATCCATTGGGGTCGCAAATGTGGATCCCGTTTGTAATAAATTGTTTTGTGGCGGAGTGTGCTGGACTGACATTATTATTGTTGGTATTTATTTATTTAATTTTACCCGATGGCAGGGTAAATTTTTTGTCACTGGCAATCAAGTAAATGGGCCAAGTTCAATAATTATACTCGTAGTTCACTCTTGTCGTGTCCTTCACTCCCAATAAAGTTGTAGTTTTTATAATTTCAGGTAGATATTTCGTGAGCTCACAATAATAAATATCCCAAAATTAAGCTATTTGCCACACTTTCCTTAAGATTTTTGTTGATCTGAACTTCACAAATTCACTGTGCATTCAATTGCAACCAAAATTACACTCTGAAACTTGTTGATTGTGCGAGTTTGAATAAATTAAAGTTCCCGGCAATGTTGTGTGTACTGTGACAGATGAACGAAAGGTGAATGATTGAATGATTAGTCAATGACTAGTATAAGTTTATGTTTGATCTATTTCTTTGTATTTTATTTTTATTTCGTGTGTTACAATAAAGAATATTCTATCTATCTATCTATCTACATATTCCTACTAATACCATCGGTCTAGGATAAGAAATAGTGCCTGTAAGCCTATATATCCGGGCGTTATCTTTTTATGTTATGGATAGTAAACAGCGTGGGATGCCTGATGGAAAGCGGTCCGTGCGTGTCTATTCCGCAGTTCATAAACTTAATGTATGGGATTAAAGATATTTTATAATAAACTAGTGGACGCCCGCGGCTTCGCTTGCATTATTACAGGATAAAAGTAGCATATGAGAGTCTCCTAAGGCTTCATACTACCTACATACCAAAAATAATGATGATCCGTTGAGCCATTTTTGCGTGATGAGCGTTTAAATAAACAGAGACACCGATAAAGAGATAAACAGATATATAGACAAAAGTTATAAGAAATGCTGAAGCGTGTTTTATTATTGATTTAAAGTATACACAAACATTTTTTTTCTAATATCTTCTGTGTTCAGATTTTTTTATCTTTAGCTTTATAGGTAATATGTATAGATTTGATTTGACTGCTCCGTTAGCTTAGTTGGTAGCAAGGATTTTTTATATCATCCCTCTCTTTCCCTCTGGATTGATCTCTCTTTTGTTTTGTGAAATAGATTTTATACGAATAGAAACCTTATGTTCTTATACTTAAAGTTTATTTTCTATAAATGGTAAATCGGGGGTGAGAGCGGTCAAAAATGAAAGGCATATAGAGCAGGCTGTTGTCTTGCTTCAACAGCTTGCCAGTTTAAAAAATAATGTGTGATAAATGTCACTGTCAACTTAAGTTTTATTTCAAAACTTTTATTTAGCAATTAATAATATTATTTAATTTTATTTATTATAAATTTTACTCGACACAAAGAAATCTGAATTAATTTGTGAAATTAACACAAAATAAAATAAGTAATAAATTAATATTATATTATTTTTCACACAAGCAACATTAAATTATGATGACATTATATGACAAAAGATGGCGGGAAAAAAATAATTTGATTTGTAATTTGTAAAAATAATTTAAATGTATTTTATAGTAAAAAAAACAAAATGGTAAGAACTTGTAGTGTACCGGGATGCAGAAGTGAATCTTATAGTGGTTGCAATATATCTTTCTACAGGTATGCTAAAGTTTAAGTAAGATTACATTATCGGGACTAAGGTGACCATATTTTCTCGTGCTTGAAATTATTTGTGCAATATGATATTTTTTCAGTTTTCCTAAAAATGAAAACATCAAAATAAAATGGCAAAAGAACTTAAATATTACACGACCTATTACAAAATTCTCCAAAGCTGGCAGTCTACACTTAAAAAACTAAAATATATATATATATATATTTATAAAATACTAACTATGTTAAAACCACTATATTATATTAAATTGTACCAATACTTTTCTCCGCCACATCCTGCACAATCCGTTGGCGATGAAGAAGCACATGAGTTGCAATTGATTAAAGTCCTCGCTATACCATACTTAAATTTGAAAATGTTTAATCAAGCAAAATTAAATTCATTAAGAAACTTCGGTAATAAGAGAGGCCTCAGACAAAAACTCCATAAAACTATTTTATTAAGCCATGTTTAATTATTAAGTAATATCTTTGTCTGCTGTTGTACATAGTTTAAACCATTTCTCGTGTAGGTTAGTATATCAAAACACAAGGAAAAGGATTATATTGTTGTACATAGTTTAAACCATCACTCGTTTTGGTTAGTACATGAAACACAAGGAAAAGGATTATATTGTTGTACATAGTTTAAACCATCACTCGTTTAGGTTAGTACATGATACACGAGGAAAAGAATTATATTGGTGTACCTACACCAATCGAGTGATGGTTCAAACTAACCATCACTCGATTCAGTTAGAATATGAAACACAAGGAAAATGATAGTGTAAAAAAATTAAGGATATAGGCAACTACCTATATGCAATTCAAATGTGAACTTGTAAATAAATATTGTAATTACTGCAAAATGTTTATGATTTTGATTACATTGCCTCCCAGTCAATTAATTGAATCGATACCTACTATTATAAGTTACAAACTAAAGTGCATTTTAATTTGTAAGTTTGTTGGTGTTTGTTACTTAACGCGTCAATAGAGCTAGGGATCATCATGACTGGCAAGATGCAGGTAAAATAGGACCCCAAAAGAGACTGCTCCAGATTTGGTAAGAAGATGAATTGGTATATCCTAATTATATAATTTATTGTCACCCTAGTTAGAAAAAGACAACTGCCTGTCATACTTCGCCTCGCTCTGCTCATATTGGATCAGCAGTAATATTTCCCTATATATTACTTCCATGGTTGGTAGTGGCTCTGCCTTCTAATCTAGGGGTGCGGGTTCGATTCCCGCATGGCACAAGTAATTATGAATTTTAAAATTTGTAATTATTTTGTCAAGTCTGGTCGTTTCTATGTATATTAAGTATGTATTTACAAAAGAAAAAGTATATATGTATTATATCCGTTATCTAGTACCCATGATACAAGCGTAAGCTTAGTATGGGGCTAGATGGCGCTGTGTGATATGTCCTGAAATATTTATTTTTTATTTTTTATTATTTGGCAGGTTTCCGTACTTAGCCCGTTGAGTTGGTAAGTTGACAGGTAGGTTTGGACATATAGGCATATACATTTACCAAATAAGTAACTGTAAAGTGTGAACCGTGAATATTTTTACGTAGTTAGTTTTAGTTATTTTTATGGTTAAATGAGTTTTATCATAATAGTGTTGCCACGAATACACTTTCTATATTTTATAGTTCAATCTCTATATCTGTTTGCTTAATAAAATGAGTTTTTGAATTCCACGCCAGTAAGTATTGTAGTTGTTGTTATTGTTGTTGTAGCATTTTCGTAGTTTGTTGCTGTTCTGAACTTTACGGGTTATTGGAGATAAGTTTCTAACGTTTATGTACTTATTTGCCGGTTCATTTTTAACTACATAGGTACCTACAACAGTTATAATTTTGTTGTTACAAACTGCTGATTATGTTTGTTTAGTAAAGCTATTTTTTATTGTACTACATGTCGTAACCGATATAATTTTATTCTGTAGACGATGTAGCCCTGAAAGTCGATTTTATACGTAATTTTTACAATTAACTTATACCTCTATGACTATTAAAATTTTCTAATGTATATTTCGTTTTCGCTCCAAATATCTTCTTTCTCCGCTACGAGAGTTAAACTAGTGCAATTCACCTTTTAGATAAGATATTGAATCAGGCGTTACTTTGCGGAAATCCATTGTAAATGAAATTCTAAAGAAATATATTATAGTGTTTTCACAAAAAAAAAACACTATATTTCTCCAGAGTTTAATTCACCTTTTCACAACAAACCTATACGTTATAGATATCGCATTACCCAAATGACTAAAAAGCAAAATAGGACAAAGCGGGGCACTTTTAAAATAAAACGGGCCCTTTTTAGCAAACGTTCCATGTTTATGCTGCTCACGCGCCAGTTTGGCATCAAGTCACGTAGTTAAAGGGGTGAGGTCGAAAATTCGTTGAATTTCTCTAATGGCTGTCGACACGACCACCTGCTTGATAGCTTCGTTAGCTGTGGACGAGACGCGGCCGTGGATGGTTAGGAAGAATGGCTGATTGGATGTGCTAGTAGGGTTTTTTGTTAGTGTTACATATTTTGGATGGATGATGTAAGCAAATGGTCTAAACTGATGGAATATACAAGTTAAAGTGTAGGCAAAGCTGTCGGTAAGATGATAATGATTGTAACACACTAATTAATTTTAATGAGTTTTCAATACTAAGTAAACCAAATAAATAGAGTAATATTTTAACGCAATCTGAAATTCGTACAACGTACCAGTTACCAACACAAAATAGCAAGAGAAAATTAAATGTGCTTCGTAATAGTTAGTCCACGAACCAGCCTCCAAGATATTAACATAACATTACTGCACCGAAACCTACGAGCCACGAGCAAATGAAATTATATATTAAAAACTCTTTAAAACATTACAATAAACCCCTCGAACAGTTATTACGTGCTCGAAGTCTCGAAACATTATGTTAATATAACGAAATAGCAACACATTTGGAGGCAAACTCCGGAATACTCTGTAAACATTTGAAGGTACGCATATAAAGAGTCAATATCGGCAGCCCGCGAATAAATGGAACATAATGAAAATATATTACTGAACCTGCCCTCGTAAACGACTGCGGCTCCACTGTTATTTAAATAAACATTACTCAGATCGAATGTCGTCACGAACTTGGCTGATATCGTAAAATTTATAGTCGTGCAAGTGTGCACATACTTAGTACATACATATGTATAATATACACAAATATATACAACACACGTCGGTATACGCCCGTCTGACTTGCAAGGTCAAATGGCGGACCAAAGGGTAATCGTGGGTAAATCTAGACCATATTTACTCGGATGATTTATATGCTAGAACGTTTGCATGCATAGGTAATGATGCCCTTTGCTATTTCACTTTAAGATATTGGGTGCAATGACTTGAAATAAGTTCTAATATGAACGAGAGTGATAGTGCTCGTACCTTTTATTGATGAAGCAAATTTAAAGTTCTCGTAGCTACTTACAATCAAAACATATAACTTTTCTTATTAAAATTCAAGTTTAACCTAAAAAATAAATATAAGGCATAAGCGTGCAGATGTTATGTGATAAAAGGCACAAATGAATTATAGTAAATTTTACAATTTTAACGCCTGCTTGTAAGACATAAAATATTTTACTTTGGACGTTTACTTTTGATTTCAGCTGTTTTAAATTGTCTTACGTACATTTTATATTTAACGTGATGTTATTTGCTGTTCTTACGACAGCGATAAAACCATTTAAGTCAATTATGACGGCTTCGTTCCATAAACTGATAAAATGTGCGAATATGAATCGTCTGAATGACGAGGCGGCATCGAAGACAAACGGCCTGCATTACTCAGCTACAAGGCAGACACGGATCTAGGAGTAATTTTATGTTATTATATTATTACTACATTTTAATCTTAATCATTTATTTACACTTAAATAACTAGTTACAGATCTTAATGCTATGTACTTGTAAATGTAGGTACCTACTTAAAGTAGAATACAATATTTAACAAGATAAGAATTACTACATAGACATTAAGCACTGGGTGCACTACATTGCACACTAAGTCGAAACTTGTGTCGTGCAATGTAGGCTCTTTCCGTTGATTCATAGATGTATATGAAATAAAAACTACAAGTGATAATAAAAACAACAAGTATTACCTATGTACTTGAGTTTAGTTCTTAATAAAAAAATAAAATAAAAAAATAAATAAACTAACTAACAGAAATTAGTATAGCAGCACAAATTCATCAAAAACATATGTACCTACCTACATACATAGTTTTGCTTAGATATACACATTTATGATACTTTATTTATTAACTAAGACAATCGCAAGACAAATACAAAGAAAAGCATATCTGCACAAAATTCATGACATTAGGTACATGTATTATATTATGGTATGATGTATTTTTCAGTACTTCCGGGTGAAAAAATCATAATAATAGAGGCACTTATGAACAGCCTCTTTGCCAATCGATTTATTACTTTAACTATGAATAACCACCTATATGGTGCTCCATATATGTAGGTGAAAAAAGTTTATAAATTTGAGCGTTTCCGTAGGGCAAATAAAACGTAAAGTTATAGTTTCCAATGCACATGTTTGTTGTCGTCTTCTGTCTATAAAACTTGTATTTTGTGTTGGTAGTTGCTACGTTGTACGAATGTGTAGAGTTGTAACTCTACTGATGTTAGGTAGCGTTATAATCTACAATCTAGCGCGCTTACCTAGAAGCAACCGATTCACTCTTGCCTTGAAGACCGATAAATTAGATAATCTTTTTGTGTCACAGATTCAATTAATAGTCTGGAAAAAAATACGATTTATAGCCACTAGAGTTTGGTGTGTTGGAGTTTACTTTACTTCAGAATCAGTGTCCGTACCCGTTCAACGAGATAAACGCCTCGCTTTCGACGTAAGTGTCTGATAACACACAAGATGTATAGCAATAGTGATGAAAAAGGATCCGACACTGGCTGGGCCGTGGCTCTACTATCCATAGCAATATACTCATAATATGCTAGATAAAAAATGGTTTACGGTTGTTAATCTACTTGTTCTACTTTCATTCCGCAATTAAGTCGGATTAAAAAATTGGTCAAGCAGTAAGTTTATTTATTAGGCTAAAAACAGGCAATTAGCTATAACAAAAGTTCTTTAGAAAATATTACATAATGAAGAGCGCTTACTGTCCTTTAGATGTCGTCTTAATTATAAGTTTTTATCTGGCATGCTAAAACACTTGAGTGCTTATATTTCTATGAAAAAATATTTAAACAGCGTATCGACAAATATCTATGGAAACAGCCAAAACCAAAAATATGATACGAAAATTTCCCTCGTATGTACGCCGAATAAGATGTTTAATTTATTGAATTCACAAAGTTGCAAAGTTTCAAGGAACATAAGTTGGGGCCGTCTGGGTTTTGCGGTATTTTAGGGGTAAAATATATTCTCTTTTATTTTTGTGAGAGTCTTGTAACCATATGGAGTTTCAGAGAGCATTGAAGGGTTGATTATTATATTTTACTCATATACTAATGAAAATATTTTAAACTTTATGATAACTAGCTTACGCTATGTGAAATGTCCCTGTTTTTTTTATTATATGAGTATTTATTTAACCTAAATAATAATACTTGGTTCTAACTTTGCTACCATTTCTTGGATAACAATGTAAACCTAACATACATCAATCATAATATTATGATAATTAAAAGCTTTATGCACGCATTTAGTTTTTATATTATACTAGCTGGTTCCTGCGACTTTGACCGCGTGGAATAGTTATTACCATAAAAACGGGTCTATTGAGTTAACCTTAAAATATAGACATATACTGTTGCAGACATTTTGTTAGATCATTTCAAGAAAAAAAAATTCTTGAATACATTTTTTGATATCTTGAACCGTTTACGCAGCGCACGCAACGGAAGCCCTCAGAGATGAATGATGAAGACGTGATGTTATATAGCCTATAGCCTTCCTCGATAAATGGTCTACTAAACACAAAAATAATTTTTCAATTCGCACCAGTAGTTCCTGAGATTAGCGCGTTCAAACAAACAAACAAACAAACTCTTCAGCTTTATAATATTATAGTATAGATATCGAAAACTATTTATAAAAGGAAATCGTTAACGAACGTAAACGAATCGAATTCGCATCACATTGCGGCATATTTTGGGAGTGGCCACATTTCTACCGCGGTCACGGCTCGATGGATTTATTATAATTAATTATGGTAAGCTCTATTATTGGATTTCTTTGTTTCTGATCGGTGGCTAATGAACTGAAGAAATGGAGACAGATTGCAGACAAAATGCGACCTTGGTAAGGAAGCAAAAGGTGATAAAATAGCAAGAAGTTTATTTCGTACAAGCGTGCTAATTAATTAATTTATATTAATTAATTATTTAATATGGTACACAAACAAGAATATGTTCTTAAATTAACTTTATATATTATGTACATTTTAAGCTGGTTTCGATCCAGAACAAAATCCAAGATATGTGGACACAGCTTGGTCTAAATGTGAATATTAATAGTTACAAAAATATAAGTTAGAGAGAATACAATATAGCTACATACAATAATGATAAACAAAGAGACATATTTACAGATTAAAATTTATCTAACAATTAAGTGATTATTTAGAGTTTTGCTTTAAAATAGTAAATTGTGTAGTAAATTGCCCAATGTACCTTGGTTAAGTAATTTTACTGTAAATTGTTTTGTATTTTTGTTTTCTGGTGTACAATAAAGCTATATTGATTGATTGATTAATTGTGTTTGTAATTGTGTCATCTAATACAAAACATACAGTACATATTTCATAATTTTATAATATTTTATTTCTAATTGTTGGAACGTGTTCTGTTATCAATTCTAAGTATCTCCAAACTTTTTTTTCCAAATATCTTTAATGTTCAGACTTTCGATTCTCTACAGTTTTATTATATGTACATATGTATAGATAGTATAGCCAATTAATCTAAACTGAGACAATAATTATTCTTCTTCATGTCAATAATAAATTACTACCATTAACATTTTCACCAGAATCGCTCTTATTATTTTACCGCATTTGAATTTACTAGTAACACTGACCACTAATGAGTTATAAACTAACTAACATTTTAGAGATAGTAATCATAAAAAAAAACTCTTAGGTGTTATAGTTATTTTTATGAACACTACAGAGAATCGGTTTTTATTTTTATTGCATCGGTTCTTATCGGGTAAGCACGCTTCATCTTAGGTCATAGCCTTTGCTTACTATCAGGTAAACTATGGCGTAGTGCAAACCCGAACAAGTAAAAAAAAAAAAACAGAAGCGTGTACACATACAGTCACGTTATATATATTATTCTCATCATATTCATCATACCTATATAAATATATAAATAAACATGATAATAACGCTGATGCAAGTCAATCAAAATACATTCGATTCAAGAACCAGAATAAGTACAGTAGAATGTTGGTAAGTACTTATTGCTAACGCTTACCTATGCTTATGGTTTTCCAGAAGCGAGATCTTTGTGTAGATACCACCAATTTGAGATACAAAATCATCAGTAAATTTTTGTTACTTTTAGAGTCTGACTATACAACAGTTTGTATGGCACACGGGCGACTGCACGTTAACACGTTTAAGCATCTCACAACGTTGGTACCAAATCAAGTTGAAATTTCCAGCTAGCCCTCACAACATTATTCTAACAAAGTTCCTACATCTCTTGTGAATCTGGAGTTAGGTTGTTACTCTTATCTCCGTTGTAAGAGCCGGTTGCCAATTTGCATAATATCCCACCTACCTCCGGCCATTTGTAATTCAATTCAACTGCTAGACTACGTCTTATCTCAACCATTTGTCTTTTATTAGTTCGTTTACTGTGAAAGCATTGTAGATACTTTCTTTAGAGACAGACGTATTACACTTTGTAGACTACTACTGTGTTCAATGTGAAACGTTATTATATTTGAGATAGTAGTTACAAGATGTTTGGGGTTGGAAAAAATATAGTTATTAATATTCATTTTATGGCCATTTGTGTGAATGATCATAAATAAAAACACCCATATTTATATTATAATTAATACTTGGTTCTCTAAAATTACCTGTTAAAACTAGCCTATCCAATTCAGCTCAAAAACGCATAGAAGTGTTCTTTATAACGTATAGACTCAATTTATTCTCACACATAAACAAAAGGAGCACATTACTGCTCTTATTTCCCTCACAATTTGGCGGAAACAGACACTAAATCACGTAGGAGCATTTTACCCGTCAAACTAGTATATCATGAGGTCAAATGAGGGCAACTGAGGCGAGGTACTTAATAATGCTGGGCTTACTGCTCGCCCCAATTAAACAAGGGCCAGATACCGACCTTCGTACAGAGGCTAGATCGAGTGCAGAATACAAACAAGAAAAAACGCCATAAAACTTTTATCACAAGATCAAAAGCAGATAAAAGGAGATTAAAACGAATATCGCTGAAACGGTCTAGCTAAAACGTTTTTATGGGGCTGTTCCGGGACGAATTGTAGGTGTGCTAAATTTCCGAATGACGGTCGTGCTTTTAGACTTTTAGCAAATTGGGTTTGCGTTCTATATATGTACCTACCTATACACATATATATACCTACCTATACACGTACATATAGCTAAACATGACAAACATACATGAATACATTCATACCGTATCTCCATATAAATAGGTAGGCCTACATTGCGAAATAAAAACAGTTGGATTACAAACAGAATAAAAACGCAATTTTACAAACGTCCGCATTTACAAATGTGTGATCTACTAACCTCGTAATACGTATGTATACTTTACAGGGTTCCTTGGAACTAACTTGAAATCTTCAGAGGCAGTTCCCTACCAACAATTTCCAACAATCCGAGCTTTGTGAATTTACGAAATAAGGACTCGTGAGTTAGTATACCAAATTTTGTGATGGGGAAGGAAAGAGTTTGCAAAAATATGTGGTTGATATTAGCGTAAGCAAGTTGGTCTTAAGAGGATTATCGTTATCAATATTTTCACATCTAAATTTGTGTATATTGTTTCGCGTTTCAGGGTGTCACCCATCTTCAGAACGTACGTTCTGGGACTGCCGCAGCGCGCAGACTGGTTGGTTAGCATTATTTCATTCATAAACTAGTAAATAGCTTAATTGTTAGCATAGTTTCGAGACATTGAGATCACAATGATTGGTCGCTCAGTTGGTCCATATAACCGTAACAAACAGACCAACAAACTAACAAACACTTTCGCTTTGCCCAAGAATGGGATAAAAAATTCTTAACAAAAACGAAAAAAACAGCATATTTTTGACCATCAACCCTGTACCCATAACTCTATATTTTTCCCACGCATTCACTGGAGAGTCGACCGCAGCTGCACTCAGCTAAATAAACCGAACATGCGAGAGCGCTAAATGTGCTGCTCGCAGGACGATGATCAAATGTGGTTTGCCGGTGACACGCGCCGACCAAAACAATGAAACCGTGTGATGCCACATGCTTTTATACATCATTTGTATAGGTATTGCCTTAAGTAGGTAGGTTTACTTAACACAATGATTTAAAAATGCATTTAAAATTCAATTCACATTCAATAGTGTAAAAATATAGAAAATATTACAAAGATCTAATTTATTATTTATGATAAATAAAAAAATGACAAATTATTATAGTTACTTAAGTGTATACATACTATGTGGTATATTAATATAATTTTGTAATTTGACGTGTAAAATCTGTTTATAAATAAATGACTACGAATTATGACAAACATAATTATCCTATGAGTTATTTAAGACATTATTTGTATAGATAATTACAATTTTGGAACCATGTACAGACTCTACACTAAATATTATGATAATCAGTTGCTTAGTTGAGCAATTATAAGTATAGTGCATATACTTTTTTCAAAGTCATAAGAATCAGCTACTTCTTACAATAAATAAGGTATGAATCTAAATTAATATCACTATAATATTTGCATGCTATGTGGCTTACAATATGGCGGACAACAGCAACAATGTACCATCTTTTGTACCACTATTACCCATGTTCTTGCGAATAAATGATTTGAGTTTAAGTTTGAGTTTAAAATAAACAGAATATTTAGATATCTAGGCTTACACGGCTTTGTTAGTAGCATTATTCTGATCTGTGATATACATAGCTATACAATACAAAGATACATATTATACATATTGTATACATACAAGTCTACGTTAGTTATTCTGGTTTGTCAGTGGCTTGCGCAACGTCTAGCTAGAGTTACCTTACCTACGAATCTGTGGTTTTGCTTTGTGATTCTAAACTAAGGTTTAGTTGATATTTATTTATTGATATTAATTTAGTTATTATATAATAAGAAAGGTCTAATTCAAATGTTTCTGATAACGTGCAAATTTTAATCTTGTGGGTGAATGTGAATGATTTTCTTTGCATATTAGATCAGCTTTTATTTAGTACATAAATCTTACAATATCTTTGAATATAACTAAGTATAGGTCCTCGAATCGATAATTATTGGGAAAACAAAGCAAATATCGGTACGGTGCATTCGTAAGCAATCTGGACTTGAAGGATATTTTTATACTTTCCAATTTGGTTTTTCACATACGCCACGACATGAATAATTCAGTGGTGTTGCATATTTTAAAGCGAAAAAGTTTTTTAATACGAATATCCGGCGAGTTGAGCGCCTGTTCAACTTACGTCGTGGGATGGAAGGCCTTAATTATTAAAGAGCGGGATCGCGTTTACAAAATATCATGATTATCCAACCCTGTTTTAATCCTAAAACTGAGTCAGAGTTGGAATAAAAAAAAATGTTACACCATGGTAAGTCAGCTAATGGAGGCACACGCATGCGATTACCAATGTCAAGCAAACGTTGATGCGGTCAGTCCTTGGATGGGTGACCGAAAAGTGGCATTCCATTTTGAGCGATTTCATGGGTCCAATATCACGTTTAATTGTAGGTCCCGGCTGTTTGTCTAGTACGGCAGCCGTTAAACCTTTTTAGGGACCCTTAGGGTGGCTTGATAAACTTTTGACACCAGAGTTGTCCACTCTCATTCGATAAGAAGAAAACCATGGTAAGAATGTGTTCAATGTTCATTAATTCATACTCAAGACCATGAACATCAAAACTAGTTAATAAACGTATTTTTTTCTATCTACGACTGAACGTCAGATAGTCCGTTTCCTCTGTACATAAAATCCATTATGTCCCTGAAAAAATATCACATTTGTATCAGTGCCATTGCATGTGTAAATGTATCTGTAACATATTTTTGTGTCGTTGTTAAACCACTACAATACTTCTATATAATGTCACAAGGGTCAATTTACTGTTTTTAAACAATTATACTTATAACTATGTTATCTGCAATCTTTCAATACATAAATGCAATTTCAATGACTACAAAATTCATATATATAGGTATATATGTATTCGTACCTTAATTTCACACTTGAAAGCTGAAAAAATAAGCTGGATTACAAACAAAATTGAAAATAACAAAAATCTTACGGTGACAGTATCAAAGCTAGGCCTTCCTTTGTTTCTGCGGCAACAATGCCAAGCCCATGCCCTCAATTATCACCTCATTTTTCAAAGTCGGTCTCGGATTGGGATCCGCGGAAATTTATTATCCCATTTTTCTTCTTAATACACTGTGTAGTGACTAATATCTTACGTAGTTCTTAGGTTCTATCGAGAGTAATATATCGGTACAAGCTACCTATTTTAAAAGACAGAAAAAATCTCGTGTGCTTATTTCTCATAATTTTCTTTAAAACTACTACTAAGTACACCACTGTACCTGATACTTGACTGCACCTAGCAAACTGTGTTCCCAATACGTGTAGACCCAGTACGTGTTAAACTAAGTATATTTTTTTTTGTCAATAAAAAATTTGAATTTTGAATTTGAATATATCTTTGATTTAGCTTTTTGCCTAAATTTATCTATTTATACCGTTTAAGTGAAGCAATCGTATCTAGTCATTTATTTGTTATGTAAAAATTTACTTATAAATAAATAAATAAATATGTCATCAGAACTGTTTGCATTCATAGTTTAATTTTTCTGCTATATTTTGCTAACGATACAATGTCAATAAACAAAACTCATCAAATTCATTCAAACTAACGTCCATCATTACGTTATTCGTCCACAAAGTGTTTAGCTTACCAAATAGGAAGCTGATTGGATGGCAACCACTCCTGCGAACTGCGTTTCAAAATCCGCAGAGCGGCAATAAAGTGGTACGCAATAAATAACTGATACAGCGCCGAGGGCTGCCGCTAGTCTATGCAGGCTGTACTGACGCTAAGAATAATTATAATGGATTTGTTAGCATTTTTTGCGTAGTGGATGTATCTGTTGATTACAAATACTTTTGTCTCTATCTCTAAAACGTGTCACTTACCGTACGACAGATAAATAATTGATAGGTTTATCACATATACGAGAAACATAAGATCAGTTATTATTATTTTGCAACATCGAAGCGTATCGAACTTGCATTACCTTAACATATGATTTAAACATATGAATTGAGAATAAAGATGATGATAATTTAATAAATGAGAAATTCTTTGTATTTTTTTATCTCCTTCATATTTTTTTGCACATGTACAGTGAAATACATATATGCATTACTGTGTTGTTGAACTTCAGATTACTCTCTTCTACTTTACCACACCACATGCGCTCAAAACTTTTTTAAACTTTTTTGTATTAGTTTGGTTGTGCAGGTGTCCGAAACTTTGAGAACACATTTTTGCTGTGTGGTTGAAGCTTTTAAACAAAGCTTTTCTTTATTTTCTAACATATGTTTTCGAGTGTGTAGTTTAAGCGTGAAAAATTCCATAGTAAGTGGTATTTCTTCTTTTCTTTTCTTTTCATATATTTTACATTTAAACTTTGAATATATAGAAAACATTAATGTCAATGAAAGTTACACACACTGGTGAGAAGAGTTTAAGTTTAAGCCACTCAAAGAGCTTGTTATTCACTGATATGACTGAACATCTATTCTGGAAGAAATCGCTATTAGCGATAAGGCCGCCAGTTGTGGCATTATTTTTTAAGTCGTTTGTGTTTCTGTTTGTCTTTATTTTTTTTCAATGTGTGTTACAATAAAGAGTTTTATCTATCTATCTATCTAAGATCTACTAGTTACTATGTAATAAATAGCAATGAATAAAAAAAGTACGAAAGCTGATTGATTACATCTTTTTACTTAAATAAAATTAGAGGTTCTGGATGTGGTATTATTATTGGATAGACTATTCCATTCTGCGATAATAATAATAAATAATAAACGTGACTTGAATGCAATTACTTATATCCTTGTTGCATTCTGATTCAACCATTACGAACGTTTTCGTCCAATTGATTTGGAGTAGCTCTTACGAATAACAAATTAACAAAATGAAAAAATAACAAAACAATTAGATTTTGGATATAAAATTGAGAACGATCAAATATTGAAATAGGCTTGAAATTGGACAAAATTTCCTGTAACTTTGTATAAGTAAATACTTGGAAAGCTAGTACGATGGAGGCAATAAAAGTTCTATCAGATTTCACGATCGATGCAAAACTTTCCCTTTGACAAGGCAAAAGTAATTTAACTTTACAAAAGGTAACTATTTGTTGAGAGACGTTTATTTTCTTAATGAACCACTTATTATTTCACCACATAAAGTTGTGTGGCCATGTCATTAAAACTAGTTTATAGTGTGAGTAAATTACAAAAAGTTTGTTAAACGAGTGCTTGCATTATTACTCTAGTCACACACTTTGTAAGCTAGGCTCGGGCTCACTAATTTTTTAACACTAAATAAAAAACAAGACTCGTGACTGATGGTAAGCAACACGAAAGTTCATTCAAATGCAGTAAAGCATCGAATTCTTCTAAGATACAAAACTTACCATGATACTTATGTACTCGTATCTATGCTCGTCATAGCAACATATACATACGAGTACATATGTACTCCTAGGTTCCATCTTCAAGTCCCGTGATTTTCGACTAAAATACTTATATTCCTTGCTAACTGTTTTTGTATTAATCTATAAGATAATTAATCAGCCTTATCGGCTCAAAAAATATTATGAGTTAACTATGGGTGCTTGCGGCTTCGCTCAGATTAAGAAGTAAAACTCGCATCCCCTATTTCACCCCTAAACCCCTGCCAAATTTCAGCTCAATCCATCCAGTGGTTTGGGCTGTGTATTGATAGATATACGTCATTCAGTCAGTCAGTTACCTTTAAGTTTTACATTCATATTTAGATAGGGTTTTTCCAGTATCAGTCGAATTGCATTGAAATCTATCGCCTTGTTCAGAAAGCTTAAACTGTAACTAGCCTTCAGCAACAAACTTAATGTTTCATTTTTATTTAAGCATTGCATAGTTATCAACTCATCTACAACATCTGATTCATATATAATAGAAAAGTAATTAACCTAATCAAACTTGTTAATAACATATCCAATTCATCAAATCTAAGTAATTAATTATCTTAATTAGTCCAAATAAATCATGTCTAAGTCGAAACTTAGGATCTACTCAAAATAATTATTTCACTCCTATTGACTAGGTAAAGTAAGGATCTATTAATTAATTGAAATGTAGTTATATATCTAGATTTGATTAAATTAGATATCATATAAGACAATTGACCACATAAATGCAATATAACATTAATTTGTTTGTAATTTTCACTTTCAAAGTACTACGTGCTGTGTGTATACATTTGTGTACACATATGTGTTTATACATTTTTGTGAAAACATGTTTTCTGTTTATGATTGTTTTTATTGATATACTAATTTCCATTTAAATAAAAAATATAAAATATTGTTTTCATATTTTATTCAGGTTTTTGTGTATGATTGTTTTAATTGATATAACAATTTCCATTGAAATTAAAATTGTAAAATATGGTTTCCTCAGCATGGTTTGCCAAAGAATGGTTTGTTTTGAAAAATATTTTACAATATTTGAATATTCAAATGCTACTAAATAAATCACCTCACTAGTGCTAACTAGTTTTACAGGAACCATTATAACTTTGACCACATTATCACCCCTAGTTGGCTGGTAAGGTGTTGGTTTTTCTATTCAGTAACAGTCACTGTTAGCATTGAGTCATCTTTAAGCGATACAATTCTACAAATAGATATTGTAAAATACATTTATTTTTCCTCGTTTCTAAAGTTTTTATACAAAAAATGTGCGCTTATGCCTAAACTTTATCATCATAATTTATCAATAATGACTATAAAGTAACAACACCAATTTCCCTGAAATCTTTCAAATTGTAACACACAAATATTAGTTTATTCGAAAATTTAAAGCAGCTACGCTCCCATTTTCAGGCAAAACATCGCTTCCGTACACATTTTATGCCGAGCAATATAACAAAGAGCTAATAAAATGAAAAATTATTATATTTTAAAGACTTACTGCAGTAAGATATTTCTCGTCGGCCCCGGTAATTTCTGGTTCGAAGATAACACAATAGGGGACGATAAAAGTTTATTTTATAGAGTGTACAGGTCTTTGCTTTTCTTCCTGTACGGGTTTATGACTGTATTAGAGATGATGGGGGTTTTCATGGGAGACTTTCCGGAGGACGAGAAACGAGACTGCGTGACTTTTACCGTCAGTCACACCATAGTCCTCATGAAAATGTTCTGTTTAATTATCAACAAAGACCGTATTAAGTCATTGAACAAGAGAATCATAGAGAGCTGCAAGATGTATGAAGAAGATGCGTTAATGGTAGATAAGTATAAGAACATGAAGAATAATGTGATTGCTTATTTTGTGATTGTCTATGGATCTGTGATGTGCTTTATTATGGAAGGACTGAGGAAGTGGTATGAAGGTAAGTAATGTACTCTACTTTATTGTATTTTGTTTTACTTGGTTCATTAAAGAAATTAATCTTAAATGGCGGCGCTTATCATGTTCTCTCGCTCGCACACTATCTTCATCTTTACTCGTTCTCGCGCGTACCGTATGCAGAAAAAAAATCTGTTTCCATTGAAATAATATAAAAAAAAAATAAGTATTCTCAAACTTAAGTTTAACTTAACTTGATATGCTGACCGTCCTATCTGTCAACGCAAGTACATGCCGCCATTTATGATTCCTTTCTCTAATGCACCGGCTAATAAACACGTTCTTTGGTGTCACCTTCCAAATACAATACAATACAATATAACTTTATTGCACACCAAAAATAAATTACACATACAATATGAAATGAACTTACTATAAATAAATGCACAAGTGGGCGGCCTTATCACCAAATGGTTATTGACACTTAGTTATTATCGACAAGTATATATTTACATATATTTCATTAGATTTATTAATTTCTTCCTAGATATCATCACTGAACATCCAAGAACAAAATTATTTCTTTCGTTAACAATAATTATAAATATTCCGTGACTTTGCACACAGTGCCATCTAGTCCCACTAAGCAAACGCTTGTGTCGTAGGTACTAGATAATGGATATAATATTATAAACTTTTATTTTGTAAATACATACTTATTATACATAGAAACGACCAGACTCAGAAATCTGACACTTAAAGAAAAATATGCAATAATAAACATACTATTTCTAGCTGCTAAATGATAAATTATGTTAATTTGATTTCTCTGGTATCTATTTCAGGTCCCCATTTCGTCACTGTAGTCACCTACTACCCAGCATACGATAACAATTCAGCCACGGCATCTTTTGTTCGTGTTCTTGGAACCATCATCCTATGTATGATGATGTTGACAATGATAATATCAGTAGACTCATTCACCATGGTTTATCTGATCATGTACAAATACAAGTTCATTACACTAAGATATTACTTCGAAAAGATTAGAGAAGATTTCGATAAATTAAATCGGATCGGATTAAAGAAAGAAGCGGCGGAGAAGTTAGCGCTCAGGCTTGTTGAAGGAATTATTATGCATAGCGAAGTTTTACAGTAAGTTTTGTAGTTTTTATTCGATCAAATTATATCTGAGACAGTTTTGTGAAAGAAAAACTTTCATGAATATTTTTTTTTACTAGAAATGTATGTACAAAGTTATGTGACGATAAATAATAAGGGCATAAAAATAACTATTTCAGACATGGTATGTTAACTAAACGGTTTTCACTCACGTGTAATTCGCGTAGATGGTTGTCATAACATCCGAAACGCGTAAACAACATACGTGAATTACATGTGAGTGAAAACCGTTTATTTAATATATTAACAAAATGTCTCACGAAAGTTTAAATATTAAAATGGTATCTATTCTTGTTAATACTTTTTATTAACCTTGTATAAATTGGAATTGTTTAAACAGGTTATCCAAAGAGATAGACAAGGCATTCGGGATGATAATTGCGTTACAAGTTTGCCTCAGCTCTGGTACAGCAGTCACGCTTCTTTTGCAATTAGCTGTAAGTATCTTACTCAGTTGTGTTAGTGTAATTATAGAAATATCTTTATTGAGACACACACAATACAAGTTAAGATTGTGATGCCCCAATACAGCCGCAACTCAGCCTAATGCTGATGGTACAGGTCCACCAGCGCTGATATTCTGTTGCGGCTGGCGGTGAAGACACGCACTCCTAGTGCATATACAAAACAAAGATATTTACAAAATAACACATTTACAGCTACAGAAGACAAAATAGATACTAAAATAAAATTTACTATAACACCAACAGCCTATTTAAACAAACAAAAAACTTAAGTAGATAATTAATGATATACCATAGCAACATACCTTGCTAAGCTTTATAAAAAACTAGTAGGTGCTCATGGCTTCGCTCGCATTAAGGAGTGAGACTTGCATTACTTATTTCTCCCCTTTAAATAGGCATTACCAAAAATCCTTTCTTCCAAGATGTACCTACGTCGTAACATCTACCTGCATGCCAAATTTCAGCCCGTTCCGTCTTGCGGTTTGGGCTGTGCGTTGATTAGCAGTCAGTCAGTCACCTTTAATGATTAATTACTTAGATTATGGGGGGATAAATAACATGATACAGTATGAAAGTGGTGAACTCTAGTGTCAGAATAGATATAATGTAAGGTAATCATAAAATAAAAATAGCTTAAGCTAATATGAAACTGATTTTTTTTTTAAAGTTAAAGAGTCGAATGTCGAGTTTAATTCTTATTTTTCAAGCTTTCAGATCAGCTTACGTTTGTGGCAAGTTTGAAGATAATATTCTTCGTAGTGGCACTTTTCTTTTTGCTCGCATTGTTCCTCTGCAACGCAGGAGAAATCACCTACCAGGTAAGACTCATGAGTACAATTACATACATACTCGTATAATATGTAATTCTGTGTTGTGTATATATATAATATGTACATCCCGGTTGTTTAACTTAAACTGCCTAAATAATCACGACTGGCAGGATTCAAACCTGCGTATTTCTGATCACCATCCAGAACGCCACGTTCTACTAACTGCCAGCCGTGGAAATCTACACTTATGTCCAAACACTTCAAACTAACAAGCACCCATATTAAATATTAAACGGATAATAAAGTTGTGTCTGTGTAAACATTTAGAGAATTTTTCATTTTTTTAAATCAAGGTTGGCTCACGCTTTACTACAACTCGCCTGATGTTGAAAAATGTTGTAATCTACGATCTAGCGTGCTTGCCTAGAAGAAGCCGATTCACTCTAGACTTGAAGACTAATAAATTATAGTTCAAGGGGAATAGGGTATCCGGCAAGGAGTTCCACAGTTAGGCAGTTTGCACGATGAAAGTCGAAGCAAAACGCTTTTTTAATTATTAAAATACTGCCAATCTGGACACTGATACTCGAATTATTTTAAACATAAGTAATACTAATATTTACTAACTTTTTACAGATTATGTAATATCCCGCAACTTGAACAATACCAAATATTTTTTACGAGTAGACTCTATAAATTTTGTCTCAGTACTTCTATTTTTTTTAACAAGGTATGGGTTTTCACTTGACCGTAATTCGCCTGATGGTAAGCAAACATTCCGGTCTAAGATGGAGCGTGCTTACCCAGTAAGAACTGATTCATTCTCGCTATACTTATTTCATTCTGTCTTCGTATTTCGAGTTATTTTTCGTACACTAATGACGTTATTTTTACCCTAATCTCAGCTTATATTATCTACAACAGTTGGCAGAGGAAGCTCTTTAACAGTCCCTTATTAAGATGAAGCTAAGCACTTGGCACCTATCTCAGAACTTGAGGAAAATATTTCAAGAGGGCGGAATTTCTTTACGATAACAAATCGTAACCAAAACCCACAAAGTTTGTGATTTATGGTGATGGCCTTATGTCGTAACTTATTTTTATATATTGTACATACTTTATTGGTGTCTTTGCATCCGTCTGTTGTTATGTTCGTATTACTTTTATAATCCGTTTAGTGCTAACGGTGGCGATAAAATGTGGCGTATCTGGAGACGTCAATCTTATATAAATCTTGAGAATACGATAAGGTTTACTGCTGGACTGATAGTACAATACAGATACGAATGTGTCTTTTGGCTCTTCCATAGATCGGAAATTTCTTCATATCTTAAACGTTAGTTTAAACTCAATAAAATGTATTTTATTACTAGTAAATATATTCCCGTGGCTCCATTTTAATGATAATGACCTTCTTTTTTTGGAGTCGGTTAAAAATAAACCGACTTCAGTTTTTATATATTAGCTTAGTCTTACAAAATCAATAAAGAATAATGTGGCACGTTGGACAGAAGGCCTATACTCAGCAGTGGGTGAACACGGGCTGCCATAAAATAATAATTAGCCAAATCTTTTGTTTCAGGCATCTCTTCTCTCAGATGCGATATTCTACAGCGGTTGGCATTTATGTCCGCCGCGCGTCGGGCGGCGCCACTTGCGCAAGATCGTGCACTTGGCTGTCATGCAAGCTCAGCGACCTCTCGTCATGAAGGCGTTTAAAATGCTGGAACTCACTTATGGGACTTTCTTATTGGTAAGTTATTTTCATAATATTGAATGACTCTGAATTTAAAATTGATGGAAGCGCTACGTGCGTAGCATTGCTACGAAAGCGTAGCACGTAAACAGAACGGCTACTAACACAGTAGCGGAGGCATTCGCATGCAGTTACCAATGTTAAGCTGCTTAGTTTGACTGCTCTGTTAGCTTAGTTGGTAGTGGCTCTACCTTCTAATCTAGGGGTGCGGGTTCGATTCCCGCATAACACAAGTAATTATGAATATTTAAATTTGTAATTATTTGTGGTGAGTCTGGTCGTTTCTATGTATAATAAGTATGTATTTACAAAAGAAAAGTATATATGTATTATATCCGTTATCTAGTACCCATGACACAAGCGTAAGCTTAGTATGGGGCTAGATGGCGCTGTGTGATATGTCCTAAAATATTTATTTATTTAAGCAAAGGTCGACGCGATCAGTCATTGTATGGGTGACTCAAAAGTGGCATTCCATTTTGGGAGCTTCCGTAGGTCGGATGACTCGTTGAAGGTCCCGGCTGTTTGTCTAGTACGGCAGTCGTTTAACTCTCGACACCAGAGTTGGCCATTCTCATTCGATAAGAAGAAGAAGAGCCAAAAAGCAACAGACAGCCATGAAACCGTTACTCCAAAAATCTATTGGTTTTGCAACGGCAATATACATAAGCTTAGTAACGTGTTTATTGAGTATTTTATATCTTTGACAAACGTCTTTGAATTATTATCTTGTATATTGACAAATACTCAATAAAGTCAGTTTTTTAAACAATAATACATTTAGACTGCCTAAGAATAACCACTTCACTAGAATACGCTCAAGTTTATCCAATTAAAACTGACAACTTTTTATTTTCTGTTCGCAGGTTGTCCGCAGCACTTATTCCGTATTCGCATTATTCTATGCACAAAACAAATAAAACAAGTTTCAGAAGAAATCATAAAAGCAACAATCTCATTTCAATCAAGTAGTTGGAAGCATAAAATAAAGAAGCAGATAGTCAATTATTGTTTGTCATTTTCATCACAAATATTAAATTACACTGCACTATTCAAAACAGCAATAAAACTAGGGATAGTGGTTTATTGTTTTAGTGGTTTGGGATGTTAACCCGCGGATTTACATGTTTTTAATATACATATGTGTTTTAATGTTAACGTGTGTGATTGTCTCTAGCTAACAAGTAAACAAGTTTTTTTCTGATAAATAACATGAAAAAATTAGTGCAATTTTAGTGCTCCAACGCCATTTATTTTTACGTGGGTTTACATTTGTCCACAGCCTTCCTGATGTTAAGCAATGCTGTAGTCTAGGGTGTAACACGCTTACCTAGAAGATATCTATTAATTCTAGATTTGAAGACCCCTAAATTGTAGTTCGCAGCAAACATAAAACAAACAACTTTCGCAGCACATTGAAATTTTATCAATCAACACTATGTATTAAGAATAAATTTTCCTTACCCAAAAGTGCTGTATGTATAATCTAAGTCTTAAACTAAACCAGTACCATCTGTGGTACCATCAAAGGTCAATAAACTTGAGAAGCCAGACATAAAGCTCATGAATGTCAAAGTGAAGGCCAAGTGCTTGTAAAAATAAATCAATTTTATGAAACTGTGACTCGTAACATACTGTACTCGTATAAAGCTCATTTCTGGTTACATCGAGCTTATATTTAGATACTAGTTACGTTTCATAAGTTTACTTGCTCTTGTTTAGAGTATTTTAGTGTGTGTAAAGGTAACAAACATTTGAGGTAGGTCGATGAAATGCATCAGATAATACAGACAGTAACAAAGATGAGAGTGGGTAGCTCTAGAGCCGCGTAATTTCGAACCACCTTTTACCCCGCACTCTAACCAAATAGTTGCTAATAGCATCCTCTACGTTAAAAGGAGACTTAATCATTATATTTGTTGCTAGTATGTGAGAATTGCCACGTTTAGTCACAAGCTATTATTTTTTTGCTGTCAATATTTTGCTGACTCTTCAAACAGACGAAAAAACATAAATGTGATTGTTTTAGTTTCCGACAGATTTCCTAAAGTTACTATAAATAGTCGCACAAAAAAAAACACACGTACATATTCAACTGCATTTTCTTAACATTATTTTGTGATATGTTCTCTCAGCACGCACACATAAACAGCAGATTGCAAATCCTGATAAATCTGTGTCGTTAAGATTTGCGTATCACATGCGTAAACATGTTCGCCGATCGTCTCGATATCTACGTATGCTGATCTAATACGCTTGATGCTTCTTGCGTGCGCTGAATATAAAATAATAATATAAATAAATATTCCAGGACATTGCACACAGCGCCATCTAGCCCCACACTAAGCTAACGCTTGTGTCGTGGGTACTAGATAACGGATATAATACTTATATACTTTTCTTTTGTAAATACATACTTATTATACATACAAACGACCAGACTCAACACAAGTCATTATAATTTTATAAAGTATATAAATACTTGTGTCACGTGGTAATCGAACCCGCGACCTCTAGATTAGAAGGCAGAGCCACTACCAACTAAGCTAACAGGCCAGTCAATATCTATGTACAGATATTGGATAAGTGTTTACAAATAATGACACATTTTCTATTGCATCATAACTGAGTTATCGGCATCTAAGAGAAGCAACATGGGATCGCAGAAAATGCTTCAAACTTCTGTATGAAGATGGCATGATGATTATCTATACTAATATTATAAAGCTGAAGAGTTTGTTTGTTTGTTTGAACGCAAATCTCAGGAACAACTGGTGCGAATTAAAAATTTTTTTTTGTGTTAAATAGACCATTTATCGAGGAAGGCTTTAGGTTTTATAACATCACGCTGCAACTAATAGGAGCGAAGAAACAATAGAAAATGTGGAAAAAACGGGGAAAATTATTCATCTTTCAGGGCTTCCGTTGCGTGCGCTGCGAAAACGGTTCAAGATATCAAAAAAATGTGTACGAAAGAATTATTCCTCTTGAAATAATCTAACAAAATGTCCGCAACAGTATATGTCTATCTTTTAAGGTTAACTCACTAGAACCGTTTTTATGGTAATAACTATTCCACGCGGACGAAGTCGCGCACCAGCTAGTAGAAGATATGGCTGCAGTTTTAGATGTATATATAAATAATAAATGAACATGTGATAAGTAAGGTCACTGGTACGAAATGCAATAAAAAATAATGTAACTAAATCACAACTATGTCAATACTTCTCATGAATAAATTAAATACTGCTACGTACAAGTTAAGCATTTTTTTTAACTAAACCACGTTGCACTTGGCCATACTTTGCCTGATTGATAGTAAGCAAAAGCTGTGGTAGTAAGAATTTTTATTTAAATAATTATATATGTAGTAATGTTAATTTTTAATTAATTGGTGAGGTAAATAAGTTATTCTTATTCTAAGTACACTGGGTGTTTTAAAACTTTCTGCACATTTAATTATTTATAACAATAATGTTCATTTAATTTTTACTAAAAAACTTACTAATCATGTATTTTTTCGTGTAATTCATTTAAATGTTTAACGACTTAGAACCCACATTAATTATGAATGTCACGTGTATGGTACTTTTAATTTAGAATCGGCGAAATGCAAATTAAAAGGCAGTAAAGCTCCGAGAGATGACACAGATTTCGTAAATTTATATCAACTTGAGCTTGTTTTGAAGTAACTAGGAAGACATTGATAAATATTGAAAAATAGTAGTTTATGCAACTGTCATATAATGAAGGGTATTAAAACACGAGTGTGAGTTTATGAAACGAGCGCAGCGAGTTTCATAATAGTAACGAGTGTTTTAATACCCGTGTTATATGCAGTTGCATACACTACTTTATCTTCACTAATGCAATTAATCAAATAACAAGAGTAAAAGCTGACAATAGTTTATCGTACGTGTATTGTCACAGTGATTTTGCCGCCATTAAAATCTAACCAATGAGAGCGCAGCTGCGCGCATCAATAAAACGCGACCAACCTGATTGGCCCTGCAATCAGGTTGGTCGCGTTTTATTGATGTTATAATGAGATATTACGATATCGATGTGGATATTATACCATCATGTGAAATTGCTTAAATTGAGTGTTTTGTTGTCTGCGCTATAACAGTAGTAATTATAAGTCAAGTATTGGAAACATAAGTAGAATGTTACAACATTAGTGTAGATAAAATGTTTTAAAGTACGCAAGTATGCATGTACATGTAGTAGATGTGTGCGTAGATCCATACAAACGTACAAACACATGTACATAGAGCTTATTACGTGTAATTTAATGTAAAAACTAATAACTTTTTTCTAATTAGAAACCATTTATTTAATCTGTTTTAGCAGATAATTAACTTTTATACTGATTTTTGACGTGGAAAGACTTAGATTTGGGTTTTCGTGTAACGTAAGAATCATCGCATGCGTAGTAGATGGTAGGATAGGTAATCTTCTTTTACTGTTAACCTTAAACTCAGGTTTTATGTAAAGATAGGCCAATAAATTCGCTATTCTCCAGCTTTATTTCCGAGCTTGTAAAAGAAAGGCCGTACGTAAAGGCTAGATATAAATATAATAACATAAATTTAGGGCACACTTCAACGTGAATACGTTATCAGCTCATCTTCATGCGGTCTCAATCGAGTAGGTATCATATCATAACATCAACTCACAAAGGCCCGACCACTCCCGATGGATTTTATCTCAGATAAAAATGAACCGACTACTAATGTTTTCATTCCTCGCATCCTCGTATTCATAGTAGCTCCCGTATGCCGATCACGTGACAGGGTTGGGAGGCGCGCGAATCTTTTTTCTCCTGCCGCGAATAAAAAACTTTCGCCTCTATAAAAGTATATGAGTTCGTCCCAATACTGCGTCGATGACTTCCAATCTCTCTGTAGCGTGTCCCGACCCAACCCTGGAGATTACTTTTTCTCCTTCATCCAGTAAATTGAATTAAAATGAGAAGCAAACGGATAAAGAAAAGGGTGCGCGCCGATTTTCGCGAAAGTTTCGCGCTTAACGTTCCGTGCGTGCAGTGTAGGTGTTTCTCATTGTCTTTCTATTTCGGAAATCGTGCATTTTTACTGAGTAAACTCATATTGAGTTTCTTTTCATGTTGTTTTATTTGTTTTGCAAAAACAGTCGGTTTACATTACGCCCACTCGTAAAGTTACGAGTCGAAATATCTATATAGAAGTAAATGAAATAAAATATTACACAAAATAACGTGTTTTTGCTGCTCTTTTTTCGTAACGCGTGGGTTGAAGTATTCGGTCTTAAGTGTTGGTAAAGTTTCAAATAACATTGACCGAATGCCTTGGCGTGAGACCTCGTGCCAGTAAAGCTGGGAGTGGAATGCTCCATATGCCATGCGAGCGAGTCTGTGAGTTCTCCCGGTTCACGGCCCATATCGCGCGCTCCACCGAATTACCTTCCGGAATAACTCTTTCTAACTCATTTAAGAGATACCATTGTTACGTAAACGTTGGAATCTTACCAAATGAAAGCTTAATTCAGACGCTGCGACTTTACGAGAGCGCTAAAAACATGCCTTGATTAACTTATGAGCGCGTACTGCGAAAGCAAAGTGTAATGTTGACATTAATTAATGTTCATTAATATAACGGTCTTGGAATGTTTTCTGGCGTTCCTTGTAATTAATTACGCGTTTAATTAGAATATACGAGTCTACTAATTAATCGTTGCTGGTTACTCGAAGCAGTTCTAGTTCGGTTTAAGACTTCTTTAGTACTATCATATATCTGCCCGGATATAAACCATACTTGTAAAGTAAATTATGCTACGTGCAAAATTAATTTATTATGTCATAATTTTTATAAGAATCTATTTTCATAGTTATAATTTTAACCCAAATTACATTTACTCAAAAAATAAACTCTAAGTGCTAAGGGCGTCAAAACTCTAAAATTCTTCTTAATTGAGGAGTCTAAAATCAATGAATTAAAACGATATTTAGTCTAATCTATCTTAATATTCCTTTCGACAAATCTGCTCGTACCTATGAAGAAACAAAAGTGTTCATCGGAAGTCAACCGATTAATCGACTTATAAGAAGAAGGAAATTACCGAGTGGACCCGACAACATTGGAAATGGCAATGAATAGTTGAGGCCAGTTTTATTAACAAACTTCCACGGATTGTTCTCAAACACTAATTAGGGAGGTACGGCCGAGTTAAGGATTCAATCGGGCCACAATACTCGCGGTCGTTTTTTAATGTAAATAAACTAGCAAAGTTTCTCTAATTTAATTAAACTGGAGTTGCGTGTGGACACCTGCCAGGTAGGGTTACCTGTGTTTACACTTTGCATTAAGTATTTTGACTGATAAATATCAGGTTGGGTAAATGGCATGTTAAGTTGGTTATGTAGGAAAACAAGGTTTTTTTTTAATGTTATTCGTTATTTGTTACAATTAATATTTGAGTTTTATGTGATTTAAGTTTAGAGTAACGAGCAGTAGTTTGATAAAATGTAGCAGACAGGCATTCTGTTACAACAAGAACTCCTTACAACTGGGCATATTATCATCTGACTTCACTGGTGCAATGGTCATTTTAAATGGTTAGGGCTGATAACAAAGTAATTGTTGACTGGCCTGTTAGCTTAGTTGGTAGTGGCTCTGCCTTCTAATCTAGGGGTTGCGGGTTCGATTCCCGCTTGACACAAGTATTTATGAAATTTAAAATTTATAATTACTTGTGTTGAGTCTGGTCGTTTGTATGTATAATAAGTATGTATTTACAAAAGAAAAGTATATAAGTATTATATCCGTTATCTAGTACCCACGCCACAAGCGTTTGCTTAGTGTGGGGCTAGATGGCGCTGTGTGCAATGTCCCGGAATATTTATTTATTTATAATTAATCACTGCCAAAATGTATGACCATGCACTTATTCAAACCTCCAATTAAAACATGATGAAAATCTAGTTTTTTATCTAAATATAAATATAGATAAAATAAAGAACAAAACTCAGTTAACTACGCTAGCAATTCTGAGTTCCCGAGTCGCGGCCAAAAACACCAACCAGCTGGCCATTTCTCAGCAAATGAGATGTAAAACAAGAAATCTTGGGATGTTTTAAGACAATCTCTTAGTTTCCGGACGCAAACAAACAAATTGCCCAAACAAAGGACTCACGCCCAATAGACGAGTCAATAAGGTAAATAATTTAGAGACACGTTTGTCAAATAAATTTCATGTACACAAATATCACAAACAAGATGTTGGCGGTTCCGCCATCGCTTCTTAAAAGTGGTTCATAAATCACTTTCAAAACTAAACTAGTACCATATCTAATACCGTTCCGTTGCAGTGTAAAATAGGAACAAACATGCAAGCATATTTTTGATAAGTCATGGTGTGATTATTTGATCCGCGTGATGATTGATTATAATGATTGGTCCGTGGCCGCGTGATAAATTTGCTAGCTAAGTGGTCAGTGTCATATAAGAGTGACGGAACGATTTGTATAGACGTATTTTTCCATCATCTAGATATATAAAACTTCAAAGGTGACTGACTGACTGACTGATATAGTGATCTATCGAAGCACAGCCCAAACCACTGGACGGATTGGGCTGAAATTTGGAATGAAGGTAGATGTTATGACGTTGGCATCCGCTAAGAAAGGAATTTTGGAAATGTCACTTGGAAAGGGGTGAAATAGGGGATGCAAGTTTTACTTCTTAGTGCGAGCGAAGCCGCGAGCACCCACTAGTAAACTATAAAATCCTTTAGATATACAGTTAGTAAGACGTTTCTAGTAAACTTAGTCGATGATCAAACGTCCCGGTTCTCTGGGAACACATTCCTCTCCAAAGGCGAACAACTTGAATCTTGGCATTTTATTTTAAATATTTTAAGCGAAACATGGTCCTTGTTTATCCTTTCGAGAAATTATATCTGTTTCAAGTCTTTTGTTGGAATATTATATTAATATCGGTCAGGTCGTTTACCTCAATCTGTGGAATCACCTGAACTTTATTACTTTTTTGAACGGTTAAAATTTGTATCGATTAATATCATGTAATTAAATATTTCTTGGACATACCTAATGTGATCTTACATTAAAATACCAACACTCAATTTTACGTCAATTCGACTGAGTATGGCAGTCGTTAGGCTACGACAGAGGTCAGTTTGAAAACTGTCTACTCCATTGTTAGCCACTATCATACAAACTAACTTTTCTCAATTTTATACACAAATAAAGATTTTTTTTAAATAAATTTCCCTGCCCTACTCTTTGATCACTGTGCCAGGGAAGTTAGATAGGTAACGTCATCAGTATTGTCAGAGTCTGCATAATAATTCCGCAGTGCTCGCTGTGATTCCGTCCACAAATACTTCAGCAGAGTAACTGAACTAACGTTAGTAATTAGAGTCAATATAAAATATTGTACATTAGTGTATTGTTTTGTAGTGGACCTATTCAAAGAATATATTTTGACCTGAGAAATGCGCTTATTTGAATAAAAGCGCTTAAATCTTTTTATTACTACGCCATTAGACGAGACCTAGATTCCCTTTCGAAGAGCATGTTTCCCACGACACTGGGTAACCTAGTGTGGGGTTCACAGTCAACATCATTTGATATACCCTGTACCTATATAACACAACTTCAAAAATAATATATAATTTTTCGTTTTGTTTACAAGTATCAAACTTATTTTCACTAAGTACAAATGATTTATACTAGGCTAAGTATTTTTGAAACACTAAAGTAAGTTACTAATAATATTATTATTATTAATTCAGTCAGTCTAGACCACTGTAAAGATGGCATAACGTCACATCGCTGCGTTTCCGCCGACAAATGCTTGAGCAGATTGAGCAAACGAAACGCCATGTAATAGGTAGTAATTCAGGCAGTCGTTAAAAGTTTTACGAGCGATCAGTGTCCCGCCCAGCTCGATTTATCAGCTCTCTCCCATTAGCGTGAAGTTTCCGATTTCTTTCGGAGCCGTCATTAAAGCGAATGTTAACTTGAACGATAAAACGATTAATTTTTATCAAACAACTCGCTTGTGAAAGCGACGACGTTTTCAGAGCTCGTTACTCTTATCATCTGTTTTATTGAGATTTGTCCGTATTTGCACTCGAGTAATTTGTTATGAAATTACTTAACAATATAAAAATAATACGAGACTATAGATCAATTTCAGTATCTTGGATCTACAATAACTAACAAAGGCAGTAGTGAACCCGAGATAAGAAGGCGCATTGGAATGGCCAGGACAGCAATGACCGAACTGAGTAAGGTGTGGAAAGACAGGAATATTACAAATCGAACCAAAATGCACCTTGTTCGCACACACGTCTTTCCCATCGCCCTCTATGGGGTAGAAACGTGGACTATCAAGGCTGCCCTCAGGCAGAAAATTGACGCCTTCGAAATGTGGTGCTGGCGCAGGATGCTGAGGATACCATGGACAGCCTACCGCACAAACATTTCTATACTGAAAGAGCTAAAAATAGAAAATACTCAGCGACTGTCCACAGTCTGCTTGCAAAGGATTTTGCAGTTTTTTGGCCACATTGCTCGCAGAGATGCCGATAATCTGGAGCGCCTAATAGTGACTGGGAAAGTAGAAGGAAAAAGACCGAGAGGCCGGAGTCCCATACGGTGGTCTTGTAATGGTTCCAAGCGTAGGTACCAATTTTTTTGTTTTGTCCTTCTTCGAATTTTACGAAGAATTACGATAGTTTACAAGTGGACAAAAGCCCTATCTGCAACATGTGCAAACCATCAGAGCTGTTTCAAGAAAGTGATTTCATGAGAAACGTCCCATAAACAACCCTGATTTATATTTATGACTGCGCCGGTTATTCAAAAACAAAACGCAATAAAACAAAAGTTTTTAGAAGCATTAGTTTTTCTATATCTATTGTGTCTTAAAATTGCTAAGCGCGGCAGATGTGAGCATGTTAAACCGTTGGAATGTTCCTAGTAAATAAGGCATAATATTTTAAGTGCTTCACTAGTAAATAATGCTAAGCTTGTATAATATATTGTTGCATATATAGGTATGTTCTCTTTCAGGTACTTATTGTTACATCTTTACTCTTTATATGTATATCACATATGTAAATATGAATGAACAATTCCTAAGCGTGTGTTAAAATACCCAGTACATCGTCACAACTGGTCTTGTACATGTCTTTAAATGACTATGGCTTTTATATGCATACATAATGATTATCATCATTAGGTAATCAACTCAATCACAATCATTCCATTAATAAGCCATAAAAGTCACGCATTATATACATCTACCATACATACATCTCGATAGAATAATATACAAAGACATCCCAGTTGATCCGACATACGATGCGGACAATGTCCGGTCGATTCTTTAATCGATACACCATTATGTACATTTCATTTTCATATGCTCGAGACAACGCATCACATCCCTCTACGTGGGTGGACTTCACTGTCTGCGCGGGCGCAACCCTCCGAGCTCTACACGAACCAATCGACGACCAGCAACCCCCATTGTTTTGTCCGAGGGCGGGACCAACATCTTCGAGGAAGAATAGCGACAAACCCTCGGCAGTCTGATTTTCGCGGCCAAAGAATCAACATTTCTAAATTTTGGGAGCCTAACTCCATAAAACACCCACATGTTGGGATTTTTGACTGATAACATGTAAAATAGTTTATTAAATTCTTATGTGATTGTGAGGTGTAATCAAAGAGGCAAAGGATGGCGCATTGGCGCTAGGCAGATGAGACAGGCGGCAGATGCAACTTTGTAAAAAAGTTAAGTAATCACACAACTGTACACTGTTTACCTATTGTTGCCATTTATATTGTATTTTACTAAACTGATATTCACGTTCAACCGTTATTGTGCAACATACACATAACTATTATATCGATACTCATCCATTTTATCTCATTCAGTCATATCTAAGCGTCATTTGATAACGATATATTTAATTACTAATTTTCAATCAGTAAAATATCATACTCATATCAAAGTCCTGAATCTAGTCACTAAACTTGTATAAAGCCACAACATAATTGTACAATCCAAAAGACTAAAATATAAGAAAGTGTCTCCATGGTTTCTTGCTAGTTCTTCCATGGGTGTACTAATCGAACTAGATAAATAATATATACATATATATATTATAAGTAATCTTTTATTTGGATAACTTCCCCAAGTACCTATATGTCCCTTTATAGGCAGGCACTCTATAAACTAAGCTATCACTTCAGGGATCTTTTCAAATATGTTTGGAATGATGATGCATATTAGATTACAATAATTTTATGCTCTATTATTCTGCATCTATAATATTTTAATTTTAGAGATCATTGTTTATCCGTCCAGGCAGGAATAGATAGGCACTAATAGTCAATACACTAGCCCGCTAGGTGGCATTAAGATCCCATATAGTAATCTCGTACAGGATTACGATATGATGTCCTGAAGCCTGCATATAGGTATACATACACACATACATATAGTGTAGTGCTGGTCGGCCCCATACTTTGAAGTAATCTATCTGAGAGCTGCCACTCTATCAGCGCACTACTCTGTCACACGGTTATTATTATGTATGCATACAGAATTATTCTATAATTCAATAATCGAGCTAAGGCTCCAAGTACCCCGGGGGCCGTAGTGACCACAGGATCAGGCAAGTTTTGGGGCTATCTCAAACACTTTGCAGGTACGGTCTAATTTAGCTAAGTTGGGAGGTGTCCCTTTTCCCAAGCCGTGTGTTGGGTGAATGAGTGAAGCCTTAAGAATGAGCCTTTGATCAGGATGACGAGGGAAAAGTAGTGGCGCAAGGGCTCCACACATGTACTGTATCGCGAGTCTGACACCGCTCGTGTGCACTGTATGCATTGTGTTTTATAAAGGGGTTCGACTCAGCCTACTCAGACTCTGTCTAAAGACACATTTAATGGAAAGTAAGTGGAATATTGAAGGAGCTATAATAACTACATATATGCATAAACGAATATGGATCAGTAAGTACTAATTATATACTATAGCCATATCTGATCCATCACATGTAGTGCCGCATGACCAGAATTCTAGATTTACAAGCGTCAATGTTTTCTAATAAAATAATCATCTAAATAATAATCTTATAAAGAAAACATTACCTCTAGAATTAAATTTCCTGACAATTATTACAAAACTAAACACAACGTAGAAATTCCAAAGACGATCACAAAAATAAAAAAAAGCACAACGTAGACATAAATTTATAGACGATCACAATTACTACATAAAATGTTGTTACTCATTGACTACAACACAAAATACCGATGCTTTTGCCAACTTACAATGAACATTATCGTATAAAGTAACACAACTTAGAAACTTTAAATACGATCACTTGATACCTATTTTGATTTTTAACAATTTTTGATTGGACGATATTTATTGAAAATAACACAACGTAGAAACTGTTTTAATGGAGGCATCGCAAAAATTCAATAAAACATTATGATGCATTTTCCATATACTATCTATAAATAATTAATTTTGTTTAATTTTATAAATAAACTAAACAGCAATATCTTGTTCATATTCAATTACAAATTTGCATAAAAAAATTGTAAATTGAATGTATTTCTCTGTCATTTATTATGGAATGAGGTCATAACAAAATGATATAACAAATGACTTATTGATTTTCATAGATAAACTTAAAGTTTTAAAACTTGTAACCAAATTTTATATCAGCTTTGTGTGAATGTTATGTTTTTACGAGAATCACAACATAATTATGCAATATACATATAACTTATTTGAAAGTACCTAAATATAAATCTAGGTTTTATAGTACATATTGCATCACGACAAACTGAAGCCATGACAATTTTAATAAATGATTTTTTTTTTCCCTGCTACTATAAATAGCGTTTCAACACGGGTAGTACCTAACCCTCCTGGACAAACATAAGGACTAGTAAGATTGAAGCGCAATTAAACAAAGTCATAAAAATTCAACAATACAAATGACTTAATTATTCTAATAGCTATATCTCTTTTTATGTTCTTTTTAATACAGGTAGATGTAGGGAATTGATTTCTCATAATATTCTGGCCAAATGTTTGAGAGATTAATTCCGTGATAGGATGTGCTTGTGCTTGATAATTTTAAGGCTTTGCTTTGCTGTTGGGTTATGCTTTGCAACCGAAGGTTTAACACGACACACACTGCTTTTTCGAATTTGTTTTGATATTTTATTCATTAATTTCGTTGAAACTTATTTCAAAACTGTTCAAATGATCCCTCAAATTATTTGAAAGCTGGATAATCATCAATATTGCAATGCGATTGCAGACAAAAACCGGTGTATAACAATACCTAACTACTTAGTACAAGTTCTGCCAATGTTAAAAATACACCTACTCAATTGATGATACATTACACAGTTTTGAATATTATATAATTATCATTATGTAAATTAATTAAACACAGATGTGCACTATTTTCATTTTTATCTAAAACATTGTTTATTTACTACATAAGAGCACCACTCAAGTTTTTCAAATGATTATAAGTATGTAATACATATATTTAAATGGCAATTTTAGAACATACATACTCAAAATTTTAAATCGAGTTAAATATATAAATTTCATATTATACAATACAGATGGGCATTTTTCTCTTTTAAACAACAAAAGTTCACAATGATGTTAATTATTAGGTACAGTTTGATTTAGACGTGTGAGCACACATTCTACCATTTCAACCAAATTTTCATGTTAATCCGTGTTAACTATCTGAGAATCAGAGGGTGGTAATACTCAAAGGTAATAATTTCAATCACGGTATGGAGAGGCGTATGTAATGTATTTGTTCTTACGATATGATCATAGGTTTATGTCGACATGCTATAGAGCACTATCAGGGAATAAAACTTAGGAAAACTATGTTACTGATATCCTGATGTTAAGGTGTTATGAACCTTGAATAGCAAGTAAGATTTGCAGCTAACAGCATTTGGTGAACTCGGTGTGGCGAAATTAACGAGTTACAGGTACCATTGTTTTATCGGCTGACATGGTCAATATGTTTGTTTGTATTTAAATAGATCAACAAAACTGACAACAGTCTGAGGGTGGTAGATAAATACATAAGTGATGGTGATACCGCAAGGAGACACAAAATGGGAAGTATTAATAAAATTATTTTTGCCAATAAAGTGTGTATGTAGTTTTATCAACTCGTGTATTAACTGTGTATCGAGTCGGAGCAGAAACAAAGAACCAAACCGGGCGGTCGAGAGTCTGAGGGTGGCTGGTGATTTCAACAGAATGGTATGAATTTTAAATAGCAAGTGTATACATCTGTTTAAGATGATGATGATGATGAATTAATTCGGATCAGTTTGATCAAAAGAGGTAAAGGAAAGAAGAGGTCAGAGGGTGGCATTGTGCCTATATGAGATGATGATGATATAGAACATTTTAATTAAATAATTCATAAGTAATCAAATATTAGTAGATAGTATTTTTTTTTACAATCTAGATAGACCATTTTGATGCTGGCGACGCAGATGATGATGGTGAATTGCATAACTTTACGAAACTACGTTAATTAAACAGGTAAATGGTACTGAAGGCAGAATAGACTGCATAATTTATGACTTTTAGTTTTATTAAACCTAAATCATATAAAATATATTGGGTTCGAATCCCAGTAAACATTAAGTTTAACTTTTCTTGGCTAATTCTGCATTAGTGACGACAGATGTTAAGCAACAATATTTCTTGCATATTATATTTTTATATCCTAGAAGTAATTCAAGTCCAGTCTATGATAAGAGAAAGCTTTATGCCACCATAATTAATAATAACATTATTAGTTGTAAAGACTTGTTCGAGTACCGACGGCGATTTACAATGTAGCAGTAAAGCCGCTGACTTCAACACTTCTCATACGAGAAGATCAACAAACAATAACGACAGGTTCGACCCCTGTCTAGATTAATGATATTTTCTCATGTAAATATAAATACAAGCATTTATCCAGCATTAGCGAGATGGAGAGCGTTTAAGAGTTGTCAACGGAATAGCGAAACAGCACATCATTCAACTGGTTGGTATATGGTGGTTCTATAAACAATATAATATTATATGAATATGATTGACATATGCGAACACATAAGTTCCCTGATGTATAAGCAAGTTATGTTTTTTTGGTTGTATAAACAATATAATATTATATGAATATGATTGATATTATCGAACACATAAGTATCCTGATGTAAAAGCAAGTTATGTTTTTTTTTTTCATATTTCTTTTGTATCATATTGAGAGTAGGTATTCATTGATAATGAATTCGCATTGACAGACTTCTGCATCACAACATACTACGAGTATGCATTTAGCAGCAAGGAAGTAATACCAGGCCCGTACTATACAGCTATATTAGTATTTGGAGAAAAAAATTAGTGACGTTTACTTTTATTTTTCTTGCGTGAATTATAGAAATAATTACTCAGACTAAGTGTATCTGAGTATTATTTGAGGGTGGCATGTAATGGTTCCAAGCGTAGGTACCAATTTTTTTGTTTTGTCCTTCTTCGAATTTTACGAAGAATTACGATAGTTTACAAGTGGACAAAAGCCCTATCTGCAACATGTGCAAACCATCAGAGCTGTTTCAAGAAAGTGATTTCATGAGAAACGTCCCATAAACAACCCTGATTTATATTTATGACTGCGCCGGTTATTCAAAAACAAAACGCAATAAAACAAAAGTTTTTAGAAGCATTAGTTTTTCTATATCTATTGTGTCTTAAAATTGCTAAGCGCGGCAGATGTGAGCATGTTAAACCGTTGGAATGTTCCTAGTAAATAAGGCATAATATTTTAAGTGCTTCACTAGTAAATAATGCTAAGCTTGTATAATATATTGTTGCATATCGACGCTGGAAAGCGTAAACGCTGTAACCCCGAAAGTATGAACTTTACAGGAGAGCCAAAATACTTTCGAAATTTTAGAAAAAAAATCATAACTCGTGAGCTGATACGCCTACAAGCATGCGGTATTTAGCAATGTTGTGTAGTTTGTGCTAACCTATAATAAAATCATTACCGTTTCTTCCTAAAGTTCCCTGGAAAAGATTTAATAAGGGTTACAGCAAATGGAACTTTTTTTTGAGACCATGAAAACGCTGTATCTATATTAAACAAAGTATGGAAAGTTTATTTTGTCATGTTTTTTGGGAAAGCATAAACGTCGTAACGAGCACACTGTCTATTTTTCAATGCTGTAAACAGATGCAATAATTAGTTTTAACACAATAAAGTGCTGTAACCAATGTAAAAGACAATACACAAGTATCAGTAAAGTATCGTAACTATGGTAGAAGTTGAAATAAAAGACGTTTTATAAGGTAAAAACTTATATTTTCACTAGGAACTCTCACTTACAAAATTATGAAATTAAAATTTTCCGATTATGTTTTATTACTCTACTATTAATAACAATTATTTATTTTGTCTACTGGAAACCTCTCTTATAAATAAAAAAAACTCTTTTATCTTTTTGTTCCTCGTTAATCTTCTAAACATGTTTATTTATATAACAGCTTTAAATCAGCTTCTTTTCCTAAGAATCTTCAAAGAAATAACTTAAAAATTAAGTTCTAAAAAACTAAAACCAAAAACGAATAATTACAACTACAAACAAAATAGTACTCTTCAGGTAAATATTATTTATACTTGACAGCAAATAGTATTAATACTTGACAGGCCATCCCGACACGACTCTTCATTGTAAAATCCTTAATAAACACTTGTCTTAACACTTAAGAAATTAATTAATCCCAATGAATTTTAGTTTATTTTAATCATTATAAAACACCCTTTTTGTAGATATAACTTGGTAATTGTAAGTTTAATACTTTTTGAGAAAATTTAATCAGAGTTCCGGGTGCGAGTGGCCCGATTTATTTGCTATTTTTTCACTGGTAGGTCAATAATAAAACTAATTTCTTATCCTAGTATTGTCATTATTTTCGATAATATTACTATCTTCCTCGTCCGTTTCATCTAAACGATCTTTTACTTTGTTATTTGAACTTAAGTTCAAATATTCAGCGGCGTAAACAGATGGTATAACTTTTTTGTCTACTAATTTTTTTAGATCCATGTATTTGGCCTTTGATATAGGCAGACCAACTGGATATAATTCCTTTTTTAAAGCTACTTTCTTGCATAACTTGCTCAAAGGTATTTCTTCGGCCGTTTCCTGCAGCATCGAATACTTGATCTCCATCAAATTTGGTTTTTGCTTGTTAAATGTCGCAACACACACTTTTGATATGAACATTTTCGGACTGTTTTTGAACGTGTTGTTTAAAATATCATCAAAACCTAAAAACTCGTGACCTTTCAGAACTTTTACATTGTATTGTGCTGGTTTTTGTCTGGCAAATTGAAATAACGTTGGCCACTGGGATGGGGCCCAAACTAAATAAAGTCAAATAAGCAAGTGCTGATTTCATTGGCACCACGATGTGCATCAGCTTCGGTCCATACATAGCAATGGCCTGCACGAGTTACACTTTCATAAATTGTAAAGCTGTAAACTGACAACTTGCGGCTATAGTACAATCTCATATCATTACCGTGTGGAGTATTCAACACCTTTTGCATGTCAAAACTACAACATAGTATAGATTTATTTTTCTTGTGTACCTAATTCCTGGTGACATTTAAAGCGCTCATATGAAGCATTTTTTTCTTCTATGTGTTTTGAAATCTTTTCGTTATTGTCTGTGTTTTCATTATCCTTGTTGCCACAGATCATACACTTATCTTTTTTTGGTTGATGGAAACCAATGTTGAAATTATCAGTAAACCACTTATTAAAAACTTTAAAAGACATGATGCCAGTACTATGATTATTCTTGCAATGTTCTACATAAATCCGATAAAGATTTGAGACGTTCCTAAATTCTTGTGGTAAATATAACCGCGTCGAATCCTTCCTGCAATAGTGTGAGGGGACAAGGGGTAGAGACATTATAAATTCATTTGCATAATCAAGAACAGTATCGGGTGTTTTATTATAGCCACCATGTTTTCCTCTGCCATCTTCTTTGGCGAACCCATCTACTGTCTCCTCTAATGTATACAAAATAAAACGTTGTGTGACATCTAGAGTACAAATCAAATACTTCTGGCAAACTTTACGACGACCTTCTCCTTCATTTATATAGTGTTCATAGGTACAAGATCTTGTGGGTGTAGATGGGTTTTCTAAAAGTTGGAATTATTTTGACCACTGAATGCGTTATTGATTGTCTTGGCGTGGTTGCAGGCTCTACTGCGTTCAATGGTTGACGATCTTTTGCTTCTTCTGAAACACTATTGTCAGTATTAAAAATTTCTATCAAATTTCCGTCTATTTCTTTATAGATTTTTTCATTGAGAATTTTTATTTTTATATTATTATCATTTTTAGTTTGATCTGCTATTTCACTATTCGAAATAGAATTACACTGTAATTTTAAAGTTTCTCACCATAATCGACGTTTCGACGACATCTGAAATGACATTAAAACATATTATTACTTAATTAGGTATGAACTGTTGGTAACTAGTTTTGTGCATGCCACCGCGCCCTGTATAAGGAAATGGCGTTCCTTCGACTTCATAAGTATATTTACCATTATAATTCGACCATTTTACAAAAAACTTCAGCATCAACTAGACCAAGTCACAAACCTAGGGCAAGACCCAACCAACATTGTTGAAAACCGCAGCCCAACCCTTCGCATTACTCCTAGCGTACAAACTCAAGGACAGAGACAGATCAACGAATAAAACAATAATAAATATAAAATACCTATAAATAATACAATAATTATGTTGGAGTAGCACACAGCACTACCCAGCCCCAAACCACAATATAGAAATTAATACAGTAGGACGACATGCCGCCAACGTCTAAGCTCTAGGCTTGTAATACGTGAGCCAGATGGTTGATTATGCATACTTAAATATTTTTTTTTGTAAATAAGTACATACTTAATATACATAGAAACAGCCAGACACGAGTAAATTCAATTCATTCAAATTTTACGTAACCCGCAACGGGAATCGAACCCGCGACCTACGGAATAGAACTGACCACTAGACCAAACCGGTCGTCAAATAATAATAAAATAAAAATATTTAGATTACTAGTACTTATGTAGTATGTACTTACCTAAATTTTACGTAACAATACTGGCTACGTATTAATTTACCTACTACCGTTAATAATAAGTGATTAAAATATTTTGTCAATGGATAAATGACTGTATGATCCATAAAAAATATATTAATGTTAAAAACATACCTTTAAACAATCGACCAAATGGCGGGAAGCTCCAACTTACAACAAAGACAACACCTCACTTCAAGCGTCACGACGCGACTAAAACGATTCATCGTATGCACAAAGGTGCCGCGCGATTGTAGTACAAGACGGTAACTTCAAAGGGTTGTTCGGCGGATGATATTTTCAAACGATGTAAATAGCTTTATTTATAGAATTAGTTGATTTATAAATCGCTGTTACTGATTCAATAAGTTTAATTATAAGTAAAAAAATGATTTAAATTAGTAATCTCCTCATATCACATACCACGTAATTGTTGTAAACCTTAGCGTGAAATTATTTACAGACCGCATAAACGCTGTATCTTGAGTGTATCTAAAAATGTTGTACCGCATAAACGTAGTAACCATGGTCACAATTTAGATTATGATCCATCAAACGATGTAAGTACCTGCATTCCAAAAAACACGAGATTTACGGTGGGTTACTGCAATATAAAGTCTGAGACATTTAAAAAATCACCAAAATTTTACGCTGTGCAAAATACTTTTTTTTTTCCTAGAGCAACGAGAGTCGGTTCATTCGACGCAGATTTTTTTTCTGATTCTGACGGTGTGAAAAACATATTTTCGAGTTTTCAAGGGTTACAGCGTTTATGCTTTCCAGCGTCGTCGACGCTGGAAAGCGTAAACGCTGTAACCCCGAAAGTATGAACTTTACAGGAGAGCCAAAATACTTTCGAAATTTTAGAAAAAAAATCATAACTCGTGAGCTGATACGCCTACAAGCATGCGGTATTTAGCAATGTTGTGTAGTTTGTGCTAACCTATAATAAAATCATTACCGTTTCTTCCTAAAGTTCCCTGGAAAAGATTTAATAAGGGTTACAGCAAATGGAACTTTTTTTTGAGACCATGAAAACGCTGTATCTATATTAAACAAAGTATGGAAAGTTTATTTTGTCATGTTTTTTGGGAAAGCATAAACGTCGTAACGAGCACACTGTCTATTTTTCAATGCTGTAAACAGATGCAATAATTAGTTTTAACACAATAAAGTGCTGTAACCAATGTAAAAGACAATACACAAGTATCAGTAAAGTATCGTAACTATGGTAGAAGTTGAAATAAAAGACGTTTTATAAGGTAAAAACTTATATTTTCACTAGGAACTCTCACTTACAAAATTATGAAATTAAAATTTTCCGATTATGTTTTATTACTCTACTATTAATAACAATTATTTATTTTGTCTACTGGAAACCTCTCTTATAAATAAAAAAAACTCTTTTATCTTTTTGTTCCTCGTTAATCTTCTAAACATGTTTATTTATATAACAGCTTTAAATCAGCTTCTTTTCCTAAGAATCTTCAAAGAAATAACTTAAAAATTAAGTTCTAAAAAACTAAAACCAAAAACGAATAATTACAACTACAAACAAAATAGTACTCTTCAGGTAAATATTATTTATACTTGACAGCAAATAGTATTAATACTTGACAGGCCATCCCGACACGACTCTTCATTGTAAAATCCTTAATAAACACTTGTCTTAACACTTAAGAAATTAATTAATCCCAATGAATTTTAGTTTATTTTAATCATTATAAAACACCCTTTTTGTAGATATAACTTGGTAATTGTAAGTTTAATACTTTTTGAGAAAATTTAATCAGAGTTCCGGGTGCGAGTGGCCCGATTTATTTGCTATTTTTTCACTGGTAGGTCAATAATAAAACTAATTTCTTATCCTAGTATTGTCATTATTTTCGATAATATTACTATCTTCCTCGTCCGTTTCATCTAAACGATCTTTTACTTTGTTATTTGAACTTAAGTTCAAATATTCAGCGGCGTAAACAGATGGTATAACTTTTTTGTCTACTAATTTTTTTAGATCCATGTATTTGGCCTTTGATATAGGCAGACCAACTGGATATAATTCCTTTTTTAAAGCTACTTTCTTGCATAACTTGCTCAAAGGTATTTCTTCGGCCGTTTCCTGCAGCATCGAATACTTGATCTCCATCAAATTTGGTTTTTGCTTGTTAAATGTCGCAACACACACTTTTGATATGAACATTTTCGGACTGTTTTTGAACGTGTTGTTTAAAATATCATCAAAACCTAAAAACTCGTGACCTTTCAGAACTTTTACATTGTATTGTGCTGGTTTTTGTCTGGCAAATTGAAATAACGTTGGCCACTGGGATGGGGCCCAAACTAAATAAAGTCAAATAAGCAAGTGCTGATTTCATTGGCACCACGATGTGCATCAGCTTCGGTCCATACATAGCAATGGCCTGCACGAGTTACACTTTCATAAATTGTAAAGCTGTAAACTGACAACTTGCGGCTATAGTACAATCTCATATCATTACCGTGTGGAGTATTCAACACCTTTTGCATGTCAAAACTACAACATAGTATAGATTTATTTTTCTTGTGTACCTAATTCCTGGTGACATTTAAAGCGCTCATATGAAGCATTTTTTTCTTCTATGTGTTTTGAAATCTTTTCGTTATTGTCTGTGTTTTCATTATCCTTGTTGCCACAGATCATACACTTATCTTTTTTTGGTTGATGGAAACCAATGTTGAAATTATCAGTAAACCACTTATTAAAAACTTTAAAAGACATGATGCCAGTACTATGATTATTCTTGCAATGTTCTACATAAATCCGATAAAGATTTGAGACGTTCCTAAATTCTTGTGGTAAATATAACCGCGTCGAATCCTTCCTGCAATAGTGTGAGGGGACAAGGGGTAGAGACATTATAAATTCATTTGCATAATCAAGAACAGTATCGGGTGTTTTATTATAGCCACCATGTTTTCCTCTGCCATCTTCTTTGGCGAACCCATCTACTGTCTCCTCTAATGTATACAAAATAAAACGTTGTGTGACATCTAGAGTACAAATCAAATACTTCTGGCAAACTTTACGACGACCTTCTCCTTCATTTATATAGTGTTCATAGGTACAAGATCTTGTGGGTGTAGATGGGTTTTCTAAAAGTTGGAATTATTTTGACCACTGAATGCGTTATTGATTGTCTTGGCGTGGTTGCAGGCTCTACTGCGTTCAATGGTTGACGATCTTTTGCTTCTTCTGAAACACTATTGTCAGTATTAAAAATTTCTATCAAATTTCCGTCTATTTCTTTATAGATTTTTTCATTGAGAATTTTTATTTTTATATTATTATCATTTTTAGTTTGATCTGCTATTTCACTATTCGAAATAGAATTACACTGTAATTTTAAAGTTTCTCACCATAATCGACGTTTCGACGACATCTGAAATGACATTAAAACATATTATTACTTAATTAGGTATGAACTGTTGGTAACTAGTTTTGTGCATGCCACCGCGCCCTGTATAAGGAAATGGCGTTCCTTCGACTTCATAAGTATATTTACCATTATAATTCGACCATTTTACAAAAAACTTCAGCATCAACTAGACCAAGTCACAAACCTAGGGCAAGACCCAACCAACATTGTTGAAAACCGCAGCCCAACCCTTCGCATTACTCCTAGCGTACAAACTCAAGGACAGAGACAGATCAACGAATAAAACAATAATAAATATAAAATACCTATAAATAATACAATAATTATGTTGGAGTAGCACACAGCACTACCCAGCCCCAAACCACAATATAGAAATTAATACAGTAGGACGACATGCCGCCAACGTCTAAGCTCTAGGCTTGTAATACGTGAGCCAGATGGTTGATTATGCATACTTAAATATTTTTTTTTGTAAATAAGTACATACTTAATATACATAGAAACAGCCAGACACGAGTAAATTCAATTCATTCAAATTTTACGTAACCCGCAACGGGAATCGAACCCGCGACCTACGGAATAGAACTGACCACTAGACCAAACCGGTCGTCAAATAATAATAAAATAAAAATATTTAGATTACTAGTACTTATGTAGTATGTACTTACCTAAATTTTACGTAACAATACTGGCTACGTATTAATTTACCTACTACCGTTAATAATAAGTGATTAAAATATTTTGTCAATGGATAAATGACTGTATGATCCATAAAAAATATATTAATGTTAAAAACATACCTTTAAACAATCGACCAAATGGCGGGAAGCTCCAACTTACAACAAAGACAACACCTCACTTCAAGCGTCACGACGCGACTAAAACGATTCATCGTATGCACAAAGGTGCCGCGCGATTGTAGTACAAGACGGTAACTTCAAAGGGTTGTTCGGCGGATGATATTTTCAAACGATGTAAATAGCTTTATTTATAGAATTAGTTGATTTATAAATCGCTGTTACTGATTCAATAAGTTTAATTATAAGTAAAAAAATGATTTAAATTAGTAATCTCCTCATATCACATACCACGTAATTGTTGTAAACCTTAGCGTGAAATTATTTACAGACCGCATAAACGCTGTATCTTGAGTGTATCTAAAAATGTTGTACCGCATAAACGTAGTAACCATGGTCACAATTTAGATTATGATCCATCAAACGATGTAAGTACCTGCATTCCAAAAAACACGAGATTTACGGTGGGTTACTGCAATATAAAGTCTGAGACATTTAAAAAATCACCAAAATTTTACGCTGTGCAAAATACTTTTTTTTTTCCTAGAGCAACGAGAGTCGGTTCATTCGACGCAGATTTTTTTTCTGATTCTGACGGTGTGAAAAACATATTTTCGAGTTTTCAAGGGTTACAGCGTTTATGCTTTCCAGCGTCGATATATACATATATATATTATAAGTAATCTTTTATTTGGATAACTTCCCCAAGTACCTATATGTCCCTTTATAGGCAGGCACTCTATAAACTAAGCTATCACTTCAGGGATCTTTTCAAATATGTTTGGAATGATGATGCATATTAGATTACAATAATTTTATGCTCTATTATTCTGCATCTATAATATTTTAATTTTAGAGATCATTGTTTATCCGTCCAGGCAGGAATAGATAGGCACTAATAGTCAATACACTAGCCCGCTAGGTGGCATTAAGATCCCATATAGTAATCTCGTACAGGATTACGATATGATGTCCTGAAGCCTGCATATAGGTATACATACACACATACATATAGTGTAGTGCTGGTCGGCCCCATACTTTGAAGTAATCTATCTGAGAGCTGCCACTCTATCAGCGCACTACTCTGTCACACGGTTATTATTATGTATGCATACAGAATTATTCTATAATTCAATAATCGAGCTAAGGCTCCAAGTACCCCGGGGGCCGTAGTGACCACAGGATCAGGCAAGTTTTGGGGCTATCTCAAACACTTTGCAGGTACGGTCTAATTTAGCTAAGTTGGGAGGTGTCCCTTTTCCCAAGCCGTGTGTTGGGTGAATGAGTGAAGCCTTAAGAATGAGCCTTTGATCAGGATGACGAGGGAAAAGTAGTGGCGCAAGGGCTCCACACATGTACTGTATCGCGAGTCTGACACCGCTCGTGTGCACTGTATGCATTGTGTTTTATAAAGGGGTTCGACTCAGCCTACTCAGACTCTGTCTAAAGACACATTTAATGGAAAGTAAGTGGAATATTGAAGGAGCTATAATAACTACATATATGCATAAACGAATATGGATCAGTAAGTACTAATTATATACTATAGCCATATCTGATCCATCACAGTCTGACCAAGTAACAAAAGAGCTGGAGATGCCTATAAATGTTGCAATGCACCAGGCATCAGAACGCAACAAATGGCGACATTTAGTACATAAAATCAGAAGGAGTCACGATCCTCAGCAGTGAGGGATACGACTAAGAAGATAAAAATAATAATGAAATTTTTACAAAGGTTGTCATATCAAGATGTTGATGGAAATAACGGGAAAATTGCTGTAATTTAAATCGGTATATGACATCAAGCATACATATGTATGTTGAACAAATAGTAAAGTTTTTTTGTATATTTCGTACCTTCATATCGACAGTGTTCATGAAATTCCATTACAACATCATAGGTATCCAAGAATTAAAATAGTATTTCTTTTTGTTGTGTACTCTTAAAAAACACTGTAATTTAAGCGTTCATAAGAAGTGTGTAGTTGAAAAAAATGTAAATGACAACTACCGAGATTAGTTTTATTGCATATTATTTTCCTTCCTCCTTTCCTCCTTAATATAACAACTAGCTTTGTTGTTGTTTATTAGAAATAACTGGACATCATCACACAGGTGATGACCTAGTTTGATGTCCAGGGTTCACCAACTATTGTATAGTCATAAGCCCTATCTCATAGTAAAATTTTATGTTCACTACTGCTATACTTACCTGTTTCTTTCTAATAAGGTCAAATAAACGTTTTTATTATTATTATTATTATTTTGACCCTATTCTATTATTTTATTCTCAACAAAGTGTTCTTAAAATTACATTATAATATCACAGTGGACCGAGAATTTTGTAACTAATATTTTATTTGTATTGAACTCAAACCGTTGATATATATTATGTACTTGTGTATCTAACTATGTGTAATTTGATTCGGCAAATATATCAAGGGTTTATAAGAGTACCGAAGTTTATAATAAACGACATTAAAACCTATTGTAAATAAAAACTACCGAGACTGAGCGATACTAAGAAATAATTACAGCGTCCACCTTAAAATTTCATCCATTTAACTAGCATCTTTAAGGAAATGGGTAGCAGCTCCCAGCCAGGTATATTCTCATAGCAAATTAAGCAGGTAAAGCAGAGTCGGACGGGTCGCAGTAATTTATTTTCTCAGTAAGATTCCTAGACTGACGATCTGCCTTCAGGTGTTTTCTGCTTAGTTTCTCATTATTTATTCTGCTGCAAAGAACCGTCTAGAATTCCCAGCAGCGTTAGTGTTTCGCATCATTAAGGGAGATAGATGACATATTGCATGGAATTGTTCTTGGAACAAGGCGGGTGTTTTTAAACAAGATTTTGTATTAAGTTTTAAATAGATAGCAAACAGATGTTTTTTTTTTAGTTAGTAATACTATTGTTTAGTCCGTTTACAAAAAATATATATTTATGTCAGTTAGCAAAAGAAATTCAAAGCTATAATGACGATCGTTTTACAAAAGTATGTAAGTACCGATTCTAAGAAGATGAGTACCTAATATTTATTAACTTTTTTGCACTGCATTTGAAAGATAAAGAATTAATAACACCACGTTGCTTTGTTTCCGAATATCAAGTAAATTACTTTTATTGTAAATATTACAGCTTTATTGTAAATACAAACTAGTTGGACAGCTAGGAACTAAAATGAAAATTTTGCTAGTTTCCAACTATTTCTAACTCAATATTGCCTTTCATAAGGATATGAATGTAGCCCAAATATAATTGAAACTCTGGTAATAGCAAGGCAGTAACTGCTATTACTAGGTACGTATAGTAAGGTATGGGTTTATTGCTAGTTATGTTTAGTGGCTCAATGTAGAAATGTTTTTCCGAATACTGACAACATGTACTCGTATAATATATGTTAGTTCATTGCAATAGACAAGTTGATTGTTTTTTTATTTCCTTATTAGGTTATCGACTAGAATTTTAGTGAGCGATGATCAACATCGGAATAGTAAATTAATAATTAAACAATCACTTAGCAAACTCGTAACTATTCCAAATTTAAATAAAAGACCGACGTCTCATCCAATTGTTTGTTTTACGATAAAATATGTTAGTTTGTTACCAAACCTGACTCAGCTAACAACTAAACACCTCTCTATCTCTTTTAGTCGTATTTCTTGATGACTGAGGGTCGTGACTCCCCCTTATTATTAATTAATTCGTTAGGGGAGTTTTCTTGGGCAGATACATCGTGGTGGGCGCCCAGGTCCTTCCACGAAAGACAGTTGTCCTCGGATTTTGTGGTCCTCAAACATGTCCGTTTCCTCACGATGTTTTCCTTCACCGTTAAGTGAGTGCAAATCCACACTTAACTTGAAAATACAAGTCATTGGTGTAGGGCCGGATTCGAACCAGGGTGCGTCTGGATGAAAAACAGACACTGGAACCGCTGAGCCACACTAAAAAGCTAGTAAAATAGAAAAAAAAAATACAACATTTTAGTTAACCATTCCCTAAACCAAGCCAACTATAACCGCTCGTAAGGTGACATTTTTCCCCGACCTTGAAATAAGACCACCCTATTAAGTACTCTAAAAGCTTTGGAAAGTGTTCATTTACATAATGACTTATTCAAATTCAGGGAAGTTAAGCCCTCTGTAAACGCTTTTCGTCATGCTCTCATATTAAAAAGCCGAGTGGCTGTCAATAACTGTGTTACATAAAAGGGATGAAAGCATGGAGTTGCCTACTCATAGATTCATTGGGACCCGGAGACTCCTAAATATAAATAGTATATATTCCAGTCAGTGTCATCTATCCCTAAACTAAGCTAACGATTATGTTATAGATTCTCTCTCTCTTCGAGTCGCATTTCCTCGTGACTGAGAGTCGTGACCCCCCCGCAATTTTTTTTTAGTTAGGGGAGTTCTTTTTATGATTTGATACATTTTGACACATCGTGGTGGGCGTTATGGATACTATACGTAAACACAAGAGAAATATATAAAATGAACACTAAGACTACTAAAATAGACACTGAGTTGTGGGATTCCCTGCCCGACTCCCTGTTCCTTTAGTTCAAAGTTAGCACGTAACAAAATTTACTAACATATTTATTTTCTAATCTGTGGTACAATTTGCTGGAATCTGTATTTCCTGAGAATTCTAGTTTGTGGGTTCAAGAGTAAGGTATCTTCCAAGTGTTCAAGTTGTATTCTGTAGTAATGTTTTTCAATGTATCTGCATACATACAATTAAGCTTAATAGGGTTGAAAGACTGAACATTGAAAATATATAAAAAAAAATGTTAAGAAATACTTCAAATTGATAGCAGGACACGTTCTAACAATTCATAAAAAATGTCTGTTTATTTGTATCTCTTTTTGTCTGTTTATTTAAGCGCTGATCACGCAAAAACGGCTGAACGGATCATCGTGATTTAAGGTAGTATGAAATCTTAGGAGAATCATAGGCTACATTTGATCCTGAAATAATGCGAGCGAAGCCGCGGGCGTCCACTAGTTAACTATAACATTTGTGCCTTTACTAAATAGCTTTTTTTAATTGAATTACATTAAAAATCGTCATATTATTATGTGAACCAATCAGCATCCAAATGCATCTAGATGGATATTAATATTTTACCTATAGGTATAGGTGTCTACCTGGTTTGCATGTAGCTCCCTCTGTATGGGAGTATTTGAAAGGTTTTGAATAGCTACTTCAAAAGGATGGCGTATATTGCCGAGTATACTCGCTACTTGCTACTTGTAGCTACTTAGCAGTGCATGCGTGTGTGATAGCACTGCTGCTTCAGGAGATGCGGGTCCTTATTATACATATATTTCTTGTTTTTTTTTGGATAAGATAATATAGTCCGTTTCCTTATTACGTTGAGTCGAGTACATTTCTAAACAATTTTGCATGTGTAAAATATATCTTACAATATAGGTACTAAATCATACTGTAAATAAGATTATTATTTTTCAATCAATTTATCTATTACTTTTACTTAACTTTATTAGCAGATCCAGCATTTTGATCTCACAACTCTTTAACATTATGTTGTGATAGTATTCCTGTAATAATAATTATACAAAACCAACAACTATTTATTATAATGTCCTCTTACCATCAATTATGAAATGTCGAAAATAGTTTCCAGTTGCATACAAGTTAATCAACATTGCTCGAATTTCAATGTTAATTTGTAGTTAAAATTTTAATTGCGTTATGGTAATTTAATTAATTGAATCATATGTAAATTGTAACAAGAGCTTGTTTTTCGAGTGTGTTGACAATTTTACTGCATTTAAATTAATTATTTGTAGGGTGCTATCAAGATCTACGCTAAATCGCTTATTATAAGATAGGGAGATTGGCCGCCTTAGAACATTCAATATAGAGTTAGAGTTTTGTCTGTCATAATTATTTTGTCATATCTGTCTTGCATGGCGTTAATAATAAGTTTGTCCACTGGTATCTGGTTGCTTCGGTACAGGCTTAGTGAAGCAATCGATAGATACCCCCTTAGCATGTAAAAACCTTTTTCGTAAATAAAGATATTTTTAATTTTTCAGAGTTGTTACATGTAGCATCTGTTCTAGAATATTCACCGCAAATATATAGATAGAACTTCCACAAGAATACGTTCGCCGTTGTCAAAATTGGCTTAGCATTAGACCGACTAACATATGTAATATATTTAGTAAATATGTTAAACTTCAAATAAAAAAATATTAATAAATATATTTTTTTAAATATGTTTAATTTTTAGGTTAATTTGTATTCCACATCAACGCACACCATGCCGCCAGTAATACTTAAATTCACTATCCCACTCAAGCTAGCTACTAAAATACTTTCCTGGTACTATTTCAACAAACTAAAACAAAGCATCCGCCGCAGTATTGAGATAAATTCCCCTCATCAGTACCCATAAAGCTGTACAAAGGCGCTGACCACTCCGCCATACTTCGTTAGAGGAAAGGCAACACCTAAAAATGTATCCTAGTCAGGTTTAGTAGCCACGGAGAATTTTAATACAAAGTGCTGTAAATTGAACGTAAAATACAAAAGCTAAGAGTTTGATTCCAATAAAAACTATGGGGTTTTATATTTTTCAATCCAACATATTTATTTAGCAAGAAGTAGGTACAAAAACTAATCAACCATCCAATTTGACTGTCAAAATCCAAGCTATTTTCAATCACCTTTATTTGAAAATAGTCAAAGTTCGTCATCAATACATCTATCTAAAGTGTTGGAACATTCCATCTAAGAGTTTGTATAAAAATCCGCTTGCTGCCCCTCTCCTTAAAAGAAAAGGCACCACCTAAAAATTTCTCCTATTTAGTTTATCTCGGGGCCGTTAACCCTCGCGTGCTGAGGAAGTGTTAACAGGCTTACAGATTAGGTATTAGTTAGTGTGGTCTGGGCGGGCCTGCGCTATCTACTATCTTGTACTATTGCACTTGGTTTACTCCCCCAGGGAGTCCGCGCGCGCTGCGTTGGCTCGATTCGAGCACCGTGTAAAATAAGTGGCGAGCGCTGACGAGATTTATACGCGATTTCTATGGGGAGATTAGAATATGCTAAGTGAATATACGGAGTGCTTTGTAGTGCTGCACTTATTTCACTTTACCTGAGCTTACAGATAATTCTAGCCATTCTCTGTAAGTTTAGTAGGTTAGGTAAAATAATAGGTAACATTTAAGTATCTCATCATAATCATTTACATGTAGAGAATATTAAGTATATATGTGAGATCTTGAAATTACTTATTATTAATACAATAAGTAGTCTCACTAGGTTCTACCTTATAAAGGCTCTACTTACAACTTTTTTATTCTAAAAAAAATCATAACAGAATTTTAAGACTAGTTTAGTTCAAAAATTTCTTACGCAAACGAAGGAAGACAAGACTTACCTGAATATGTGTGGTGTTCCTGCAAATTAAAGGTATAGTCTACGCAAGATAACTCATCATTTGGTTAAAATCTGAACTGATAAGTCTTACCAGACCAGAGATTTCTCTTTAAGAACATTACTTGACAAGTGCTGCCACAGTTTTACGACAAGTTATCTTGTCTTTCAAATTTGTGTCAGCCTGAAGTGAGAAGACAAAACTTCAACTAAACAGCTATTAAAATTAATAACGCAGGTAGCAACAACGGTGATAACTTATAATGGGATGTAGGTACACGTGGGGCTAGTTAGACCACCCACTAATAGATAAGGTAGAAACTACAGCTAACTCATACATAATGTTGTTAAACCAGCGAGAGGTTTGATGTTTTGTAGATATTATCAATATTTCTTTCTAGAGTCAGTGAAAATGGGTTGTTACAAGTGGTAAGATCTAAAGGACCATATGGTCAAAGCGACAAATGTTTTGTGGTGATGGTTTGTTTGGTCTCATAATATGGGTAATAAATTGGTAGTGCAAAAAAGGTACAGCATTAAAACCTCCACAAGTAGATACAAGGAATTTGAGTATTTATTCTAAAAAAATCATCTGAAAAAAGATCTAAAATTGAACATAACTGAAACCAAAATCACACCCAATATTAAATTTCACACTTTCGCCCTCGAAATAAATTGGCATTCTGAATTAGTCACTAAAGGGCAATATCCATAACCAGTCAACGAGGCGAGCAAACTTTCTTGCTCAGCCATAAAACCGACTCCAATTCGGCTTCAGTTCGGTAGTTCGCGCGTAAATTAGGTTAGAACGATTGTTCAATCGAAATTAGGTAAATTATTACTCGACCAAGCCGTATAAAACCAAAGGGGCTCATTACAGAGAACTGGGTACTAAATTACGAATGGGTGCTGGAATGATGGAGTCTGGGTTAGGGCTAACGTACATTGACGCTTCAATTTGTTTATTTAAATGCGCTTAAAAATGAAATGCCACTTTGAGCGCAATAAATAAATAAATGTAAGCGACAATCTACGCTAGCCCTAAACCAAACTCCATTATTCCGTGGATCGGATGACACGTTAAATTGTAGGTCCCAGCTGTTTGCCATAGTACGGCCTCGTTAATATTTTTTTTTAATTATACACCACGATCTTTATATCTGCTCAGTAATGAGGTATACGATACGACTCAAAGCGGAGGAGACTGTAATGATGTCTCGATATTTCGCGAATTACCAAGCTTATACCGATTTCTGAAAAAAAAGTGCAGATTGTTAATCTTATTAAGGCTTTGCTATTAATAGGTATTTTAACTGTGAGTGTGCCTGCCTTGTAAGCATGAAGTTGCGAGTTCGATTACTGCGGTAGAATTTTTATGCTAAGAAAAAATAAGTTTGGGTAAATATGGCATGGTTCATGGTTCTTCATTCGTGGAAGTACTCAGGCGCGCACCACACCTTCTGAGGGTGAGCCCCAACCCTCAGTCATGAGAAATATGACTACGGAGACGAAGGAGTTGACTTCATATGCGTCATATGTCATCTATTCATAATATGTTGGCTAACTACCCCTTATCATTGCAAGAGCTAAGCGATTTTTAGGTCGGGAAAAGGGCCCCTCAATGTGCCCGAAATTGCCATCGGTGGATAGATAGTTAAGACTGTAACTAGTTTCAAGTATCTTGGCCATATCATAACGTCTAATCTATCCGACAACGAAGACATTGAACGCCAAAGAAGAGCTTTGTGTGTTGTAGGAAATATGATTGCTAGAAAATTTCACAGAGTTTCCATGGATGTCAAAATGTCTTTGTTTAAGGCATATTGTCAGTCTTTTCACACGTGTCAACTCTGGACCAATTACACTATAATGTCGCACAATGCAATAAGAGTAGCCTACAACAACGTCTTCAGGCACCTGATGGGCCTGAAGTGGTATTGTAGTGCCTCGGAAATGTACACGAATTCGCGAGTTGACTCATTTAACGCTATCCAAAGAAAACGCATTGCATCCTTCATGTTCAGAATTTATACGTGTAAAAATAAGATTGTCTTACTTACTTTTACTTCTTACTTTTCTGAGTGTAATATTCATGAATGTTAGTGTTATAATATCGTGTTTGCCTCACATATATAAAGACATATTTACTTCGGCCAAATCTTGCCTCAAAATAGAGAGAGAGCCGCAATCATGTCAACAAAGTCATCGAACGCTCTCACTTAATTTTGGAAGTCAAATCCAATCACGGCGTTTTAATACATTTACTCGTGTAACATAAAAGGATCCCGTTAATTGGTTCCTTTCAAAATAACAAGACCCAGTAAGTGCTACGCAACGTTATCTAATTGATTTTGTATTCAAAAATATTCAAAGTAACCAAATTTGGCGACACCTAGATTACAGGACAGGGAGGTTAATGAACTGCAATCCAGAAGTGGAAGGTAAATATTAATCAGAATATTCCAGAAACAGGGTCTAATGAAGCCCGGTTGGGGCCTGAGGGCACGGCAAACATTTTTAATCCGAGGCGCATCTCATAAATTTCAACCCCGGGATAAAGTTGCTTTTGTTTTTCTTGGCGAAAGAAATATTTTTCGCTAAATTTACAACAACGCTTAGTTGCGGTATGTCGCCGGTCCGCGACCAATTTTGTTGTCGGTGTCTTTTTATTGCCGTCTCCATTATAATTGAGATGATGTTTGGCTTCTGTTGGAATATCTTTGAAATAGCCGTCTGGAAATAGAATTTTATTAGACCTCTTCAACTTTGTGGGAAATTTCCAGAAACTACTTCTATTTATGCTCAACTTTCCACGCCTCCGAGAAATATAATATATACCTACCTCTGTAAGTAGGTACATGAATAAATCTGTGGAAAAAAATCAGATTCCCGTTTAGAAGCTTGTTGGGAAGGTAAACAACTATCAGTAATTGAAGCAGAATGTTTCAAGCATAATTTATGGCCTGAATTGATACTTCAGGTGCTTGCTAGTCCCAAACTTTACCAATAATTTTGATTTATTGAAGCCTCAGCGCCCTCATATCTAGTGAAAGTTTTCCTACTCGAACAATCACTTTGGTACGGCTCGTTACAAAATCTAATTTTGGACAAACTACACATGTGCAACTTATCTCCGACTTAATTTATTCAAGCCTATATAGGTTACCCGTCCCTTTATTTATACAAGTTTCTACAAACATGTATCTAGACCTCGAATGGTTAATTGTTTTTAATATGTAAATGGGTTTTAATCGAATTCTGTTCTTATTTGACTTTGTTTACCCAACAACCAAAACTAGATTAATAGCATTAGTTGAAGTGTAACTTCTAGGATAAGAATGTTTGAATATCGAGTGCTTATTTGGAAGACATATTGCCAGAACTAAGACACTCTTTACTACTCGTAGTTCCGAAGTAGGCGAGTTCGGAACTGCTCATACCTCTAGGAGATATAAAGTTTGGAACCGTAGTTTTTACTGCAGTTTGGATTTAGTTTTTGTCGGAGACAGATGACGGTGGAGATTTTATGAATAGTATATTCTTCGGTTGGAGTGCTCGGGCGTCAAACTTGGCTAGTTAACGAGCGGCGTAAACTTGCAGCTCTTTCAGCGGGTTCATTCCGGTAATATGATGACATTTTGTACGCAGTTCATCTTAGTTATTTACTGTAAATGTTTGGCGAGAGATCATTTTTTAAGTTATTTCGAAGTATTTAGTTCTCAAGTAGTTGTAGACTGAATTGAAAGGTTATTTGCTGTTTGACCGCTTGTTAGAAGAAAAAAACCTAAAAGTTTTAATAAAGGTTTCGTAGTCAAATAGCTAAAAAAATTTTTTTGAATAAATGTTACATAATAAATGTATCCTTTTATGATGATTTTGATGTTATTTGCTACAGAATCAACCGCTATAAGAGCTTTGTTACATTTTTACTTTGATATTATATTTTCGTTTCACAGTATTTTTTTTTTGCATTTTCTACGAAGCGAGTGAAGCCAGCAAAGCATTCCTGCATTGATAGACAAATTTTTTCACGTGTTATTTTTTGTCAGCATATTACAGTTTAAGCGATGTTAAAAATATTTATAGTTCCGGGACATTTCACACAATTACGCCAACGCTTGTGTCGTGGGTTCTAAACAACTACTTGTATATAACCTACACTGATGATTAAAAATCAGATTGAGTCTAACAGTAACCCATTTATAAATACTAAGTTACTAAAAAAATACGCCTATTCTAAATAAAACCTCAATCCTTGAAATATTTGAAATAACATAAACCGTGACGAATCCCGTTGCTAAGCCGTTCAAAAACCGTTCATTCATTAGCAAGCACCTCGCAAACGAGCTACAAAATTTTCTTACATCGACAAAGTAGTACATAAGCCCCATTTCTACGATACCGATCTGTCCCACCTCGTGGCCATTAGGGCCAGGCGATGGCCAGATATGCCTCCAATTTATGCACTGCATAGTCAAGACTATATAGCGTGATAGTGTATTGCAGTAGTTGAGATTTATGTTTTTTTTTAAATGCACGAAAAAGAAGAGTGTTGTAAGTTATTGGACTGTTAATTAATAAGTAGCTATGCTTCTTTTCTCAGATATAGTCCGATTTTGATACTTAAAAAACTTATGAATAAAAACGACGATATCTAATAATGAGCTGGATTTAAAATGCGAGTCATTTTCAAAAGTACGTACAGTGTTAATCATGAATGGCATTTATTTTTTAGGCTACATGCATTAATTACAATGATTTTTGTTCTCCTTCACCCGGTTAAAGTGTGGGTAGTTTTTGGTATCATTACGTTGTTTGAATACTGAATGTAATGTGTGTGTGTGTGTGTGTGGTGAATTGCCATGTAATTGGTGTAGTCCGTGTGTGTGAGCTGAATGGGCTCGTTCGTTTGAATCTCAAGCACTCTTACAGCGAGCCCTAAGAGCATCGTATTTACTTAGTTTTTTATAAACCAAGATCCTTATCCGTTCCGCAAAATGCTCACTGGCTTGGACGTTTCTAAGCAAGCTATTGTGGCCCGTGAAAAGGCAGGGTTTTCCTTTTGTATACCGTTGACTCGGAGATTACTAATGGTTCTTGGACGATTCAACTACGGCGTTGCTTATGAAAAATTAATAAATCAATCAGAACGTTGTCTAATTTTCACGGTTTCGAAGCGGTGCTCGAAACTTTAAATTAAGTCTTCATTTCAGGGCCTCGCAACCGGTTAGATGAAATTGAAACGCGCCGTCAACCGCAGCGGAGTTTTCCAAATTAATTTGTTTACCGCTTTGACGCCAGTTTATGTCTACTGATTTATAGACCGCATTTACCATGATGTATAAAATTGGGGTGAAATTCTTTCGGACTTTTACGAGCGAGAGCTCACGCGATGAAGTAGAATATTTGAGGCGTTTTATTCTGTTAAGCGTTGATGCGTACGTGATCCAATAGTATTGACGTATCAATTTCGATGATAAATGTGGTAAGACGTGCGTTGCTTGTCAATTTATCTCTATATACTTCTACACAAGTTTGTTAAGCTACTTATATGTTGGTAAAAATATAACTCACGTCTAATGCATATGTTTTATGTTATGCAGGGGTTTTCAAATCTAGAGTTAATAGGTATCTTCTAGGTAAACGTGTTACACCCTAGGCTGCAGCAATGCTTAACATCAGGCAGGCTGTAGTCAAACGTAAACCTATCCAACGTAAAAAAAAAAAAAAAAAATATGTGTAAATTTAACATTTACGGGGTTTATAGAACTTTTTTATGTTAAAATCCTTCACTCCATTAAATTTAGACAAAAACTGGGTTAATCGAGTTGAAACGCAGCCAATTAAACATGGGTAACAGTTGTCATTATTTACTCGTAGATGCTTGAGATTTGGGACGTGCCAAGCAATTTACATTTTATATTAGGCCAAGCTAAGCCTTGAGCTTAAGCTAACGTTTACTACCGTATGCTTCAAGCTGTAGGCATTTAGAGCTATAAATAGTATAAATGTAGCTAAATCTACTGCTTGTACTTCAAGATGTTATAGCATACCTACTACTGTTTATTGATTCGTACTTGTAAGTTTCCATAAAGAAGAAGATAGATATATGCTAGAATTAATTGTACCTACACACAACATATACACTAAAAAACAGGACATTGCACACAGCGCCATCTAGCCCCACACTAAGCAAACGCTTGTGTCGTGGGTACTAGACTAACAAGTACATCTATACAAATTCATGTACAGTGTTCACAAAAGGTTCTCCGAGAGGTTGCAAGGGCCTCTTACGTTGCCGCTACGGGGCGTAAGGCTTTGGGTTTAATTTCCGGTGCACAAGTGTGTATTTTCGCGCCATTAAGTAACCGGCCGATTGCAAACTATGCTTAGTACAGCTGCACCTAGTAATTATCCAGCTTGATTACAATCGCTTTGTAGCTTCCTCCGCCTTGATGGTATCGCTGAGGTAGATAGATAAGGCTATCAGCGCTTTCCTGTGTATTAGAGTTATGGATCTACTATAGATTACGGTGGTTGGTGATGTAATGTATTTTGATACCTATAAAGTTTTCTACGTAGGTAAGCAGAAGCGTCAGCCGCAGTAAAGTGGTGCAAACTTTCACTGATTTGAAACTGGCTCTCAAAAGAGACCACCGTAACATATCATCAGGCCATAGATGTTAGAGTGACAGTCAAATTATTGATGTTTTTATTGATTTTATGTTTGATTCGCCACAAATGACATAAAATACTTGGAACATGTTTTTTTTTGTAATTGCAAAGAATATAGAATAAAAGAAAAATATATTTTTTTCACCCAGACATGTTTTGTTGCTATGAATTCGGACATTTAATTCATACAAAAAAATCTAATAGATCAAACGGTCAAACCCATCTATCTATCCTAGATACCGAACAAATACGTCAACATCATCAACAATTTATATTTCACAACCACATTTCTATAGCCGTGTTTCGTGACATAGTTTTGAGCTTTGACAAAAATAGCGGAGTGCCGAGTGGCTTAGCGTGTTGTGGCCTTAAACTTTGCATTCAGCGTTTTATATGTAGCACCCTAATCACCATTCCACCCACTTTTCCCCTTATCTTGACCACCACTGATAAAATAATTGTAGAAAACCTTTATTTTTAAACACGTAAGGCGTGACACACTAAAGTTTCAAAGTAACGCTCTGGAAAGCAAGGGAAGTCGGCAAAACGTAAATAAACCTGGCCGTCGGGTGAAAACTGTAAAATGAGCATCGAAAAGCTGAGAAAAGCAGACGTTGGGAGTTGTCAGTACCTTGAACGACATAGTTAATCAATGGATAGTCCTTGTACACACGAAATATAAACAAAAAAATCATGAAGCATGTGCATGTGCATATTACTGAGTGAAGTTACTCTCGCGGAAGGACCAGGACCCACACTACAATGTATCCGCCCAAGTCACGAACTTTAGTCATGACGAAACACAACACATGGAGAAGTTCAAGTATTACACTTATTTTTGAAAGTGATATCACTTAAAATAAATTAAGAATTTAATATTAGTCATTTTATTCAAATTACATCCATATTCAACATACATACACTAATTTATTTCTTATCATTTTATTTCATACTCAATTTTCTTTGAAAAAAATTAATTTGTTTTAGCCAGTCTAAGTTTGTATAAGAGTTCTATATGAACTCCTACCCCCAAGTCTGCTTGCAGTGCACAGAGCACGGCTCGCCCAGCCGAGCAAACGTGGCACGACACACGAGGGAGTCTTGTACATTTCTACACTTTAAACTCTTAGATATCCTCACCTTAACCTGGAGCTGTTTAAATTATTGATGTAACCGGTACTTTGTGGATCTTTGATGCATCTATTGCGGATAAAACATGGACTCGATAAGTGGTTGAGAGAGGCGAAACATGGGAATAAGTAGATAAAATATTACAAGTTAAATTGCAGGTCCCGGCTGTTTGACAAAGTATGTATGACAATCACTTAGCCATGGTAGAGGCCCTTTCAGTGGTTTGAAAACTTCGACACCAGAGTTGGTCATATAAAATTACTTTCTTTTAGTAGATTTATATTTCCTAAACCAAGAACGATAATCTCAATTGAAACAAGATAATAAATGTTATTGTTATAGAAATTTGTAAGAATTGGTTTTCTTTTCAAATCGGGATGTAATGGTAGGTAACAGAAAGTTACATTTATAGCTACGGTTATACGTGTAAGTTAATTATCAATCAAAAGAATATAATAAAAGTGCTCAGTTTATTGACAAAACATTTCCATAACATATTTTCATCAAAAAGCCAAATACATATTTTACTGACAACGTGTTAATGTTGTTTTATTTTCCAGCCAGTGTGGTCAATTCGTCGACGCCTTTGTAATTAATACTGCAGGTGAACAAAGTGGCACTTTCCATCGTTCTGTGGCGACGATATGACAAACAATGGACGCTTAACTATGGTGAGATTTTTTCAGCATAATTATTGGAAATTAACGCATTACCTACGCCCAATGTATGTACATTAAATTAGTTTTGGTTTCATTAAGTTTTTTTCGTGTGCATTCTATCTATCTACCTTTCAAGGGTGGCTTTTCAAATACTAAAGCCACTCTTAAAAGGTTACGAATTAAACCACCAGTAACCTGTATAAGTATTTAACAAATAAATATACCTACAGAATCTTTGTCACAAATAAAAAACATCGAGTTATATTATAGACCGCCATCGTCATTGCAATAACGTTAAACAGACAAACAGATACACAGAGAAACAGACACAAATTATAAAAACACTTTTCTTTATTTATTTTTTCTAATATCTTCAATGTTCAGATTTTTCATTCTCTTCAGCCTTATTATATGTATAAGCATTGCCATCCAGCGTGGTAATGCGGCCAGTATGCTGGGCACGCTGCCCTCTGGTAGTGGGCTGGAGCACTTAGATTATCTTTAGGCTTTTCTAAAGATTTTCTAAGTGCCCCTATTTGTAGTAGTTAGAAGTAGTATGTTTAGTTTTTCTTCCCTTGTTATTATATTTTATTATTGTATAAGATATAGATAAAGATGTCATTTCCATTGTTCTTCAGTTAGTTGTCATTTAATTCTATTGTCTGTACTCCGCACTTAATTAGCATAAATATTCACTTGAACCTTCGCTACGGGCTACATATGCAACACAGGAAGTTGCGGTTACAAATATTAAGCATGAGTAACTACCTTTATGATGTAGCGGTTTATTTTAAAAGTATAAAGCTTCTAACTAATGAAGATATAGTATCGTGGAAAGTAGTACGAGGTTCTTGTAATTATTTCAGAAAAATATTTCTTTTAATATAAATTTTACTTAAAACACTAAACAACATAAACTTATATAACACAGGTAAAGATCGACGCGGTCAGTCCTTGGATGGGTGAACAAATAGTGGCATTCCATTTTGGGCGCTTTCGTGGGTCGGATGAGACGTTAAATTATAGGTCCCGGCTGTTTGTCTAGTACGGCAGTCGTTAAGCCATGTCAGAGGCCCTTAGGGCGGCTTGATAAACTCTCGACACCAGAGTTGGTCACTCTCATTCGATAAGAAGAAAAAGACACAGATAATTTTATAGAAAGAAGAAAGAAAGAAAGAAATATTTATAAAAATCATATAAAAACTTAGCACACCGCCCATATTTTCGTCAAATATTGTTTTAGGAAATAATATGTTTTTCACATGCGTCTCAAATACAAACATTTTAATTTGATATAATACGCGTTTTAAGGCATTGACACATAAAATATCTTGCAATGCAAATTGCTGCAGCTGGATATTGTGCAACAAAACGTGGTATTGGAGTCCATATTAAAGCTACGAATACAAAAAATATCTCTCTATGCATATTTTTTATAAGTCTATAGTCATCATCATCGTCATCTTCAGCCTTTGTCTAACCACAGCATGGTATGGCATGGGCCTCCTCTCCTAGGTGCCATTGGTGTCGGTCCTGTGCCTTTCTTGTCTAGAAAAGCCCCTCTGAATCTGATGCCAGATGGCTGGTGGATAATTATGATGATATAAGTCTATAGTGATCGAGATTTGATTTGTTTTGTTATTTTCAGTTGCTGATTGTTCGATGATAATGTAGCCTACGTTATAATTAAAAATATTTGCAGGAATATTCCGTTCTGAAGTGCTCTTATAACAATTTCCTGCAGCACTCCAGGTAATCCCATCTTAACGAAAGTAGAAAAATGTAACCTTAGAAAGGAAAATTAATTATTGTAGTACTGATTTTTAATACGCTTGCTTCTCACTCAGACTTACATATACATATGTACATATTTGCATACCCTATCAGGGTCATTGTTAAGTGTTTATATCTTTACAATTTGCAAATAAATGATATGACTATGACTATGACTATGACTATGATAATCGAGGATTACGACTAGTATCCAATTAATAAAGATTTTTACTCGTTCCGTTTTTATGTTGGTTATGTAATGCTTTTACCTCAACAAATTGTTGTGCATGTTATTTTTGTATACATTTTACGTAATGTATGCTTTGATCAATTTATATTGAATTTTAAAATAATATAGATAACCTTCGACCCAAAATGGAGTCATTCTCAGAAGAAACATGTTATGTTTGTCAAATCAACCATTTTCTTAAATAACAATGGCGAACAATAAAATATATATGTACCTTTAGCTAAATAAACAGACAAACAACAGATTTTATTATATTTTCCTCATAAAATAAAACCTGTTTTTTTCCCGTAACTTCCTTGCACCTCTCATCAACCATCCATCGAGCAATAACAAAAAATTAAATCGTATCCAATCCAAGGAAGCATTGACCTTCCGAACAATCAATCGGAGCGAGGCTTCGGAGTTATGGCATCATTAATGGCACATTCGGCCTCAACATTGTACTATATAGGCTCCACATTACCACTGAAATTTCGAAATAAAATATACAAAATAAATCCACTTTTTAGTGGGAGTGCAGCCTGATCTAATGTTTATAGCTTTCAAATCAACTCAGGGGTCGATGACGTGGATTAACGACTGTTACACCTATTATGACAGACAGCCTAGACTGACGTTCGGACCCACAAAATCGGCCAAACGAAAAACAACTTCTTATTCATCTACCCTCAGACTGACAGACTCAATAGTCATGCAGTTGTGTATTCATTTAATAAATAGGCATTACAATTAATTTCATGGAATATTGAAACATCGCGCAATCATCCTTTATGATCTACTTTTCTTTTTAACGTCAATCATAACGATAATGTTTGCCCCATGTAGGATGAAATTATGAAACATCAATCAATCAATATAGCTTTATTGTACACCAGAAAACAAAAATACAAAAGAAGTTACAGAAATATTACTTAACATAGGTACAGGGTGGTCTTATCGCGTAGAGCGATCTTTTCCAGGCAACCTCAGTAAAGATCGCTATGAAAGAAACATGTAAAAGTCGGTGGCGTACAAACAACAACATAACACATACCTTAACAAACATACCGAACACTAGATGATTGCTAGGAAAGCACAAAAGTAAAGTAAACATCGATAAGGATAACAAGAAGAGGTAGTTAGAAGTCCATCAGAAATATTGCCTTTGTAATTGGTACATTCGAGCCTCGACGGGCGTGCTAATAAAACCTGAATATTTCACGTATCGCCGCCGAACATTACCATAAACAATTTGCGACTCGCCCTTGCAACCGTGATTTAATATTTTCCCGTCGGGCTTCACTTGCCCGTGTTTTATTGGTGTGGACGAAAATATCGCATCTCCACCGTTTAGGCTCATAGCTACGGTGCTTTTTGGTACTAGAGGATGCTAGCGGCTTCATTCGACATGTTTCAGTATAAAAGTATACTCATTTTTATCCCATGTTGTGTGTATGTGTACCCAATTTTGCACGAAACTTAAAATACCTTTTTTATATTACTACTTGCACTCTGATTCCTGTTCGATTGGTTACCTGAAAGAGTTTATTTTTTATATTATTATTTAGCTTCAACTGCCAACAACACTTACAGTTTCTCAACGCGCGCTGTGAGCCAATCTACAAATACAAATCTTACAACTAAGAATCACTTATAATTATATTTAGAATTCTTGTAACTATGATCACTTGAATAGCAAGCAACACTCCAAAACTCATTTAAATTTAGAATAGAATAGATCTAGATCCTGGCATCTGTTTTGAGCGATATGGTTGCTAATAGTGTAACAACCCACTACCTATCTACCTATATATCTCTATTTTTTTTTGAAACTATATCTAACTTATAACTATAAATTGTAATTATGACTAATTAATAACTAACATACCGCTGATATACGTCTGATCATTGTATCTACTTTAACGAACCCTATTAGATAAGTATATGTGATGTCTTTAGTACAGCTGACCTAATTTTGTCGTCTTCTTGTTAATTAATCTTACAACTTACTTCTTCCCAATTGATATTATACTAATGTTTTACCGTGTACTCTTTCATTACCTCAAACCCATTGCTTAATTCCTATTTCTAACAATCTAGTGTTTAGAATTCTTATATAATAAATCACGTTAGTACAAACATAGAATCATACTGATAGATGTTTAATTATAATCTCTCTCACTAAACCCTGTTTATCAATGAGGTCAACAAAACTATATAGAGATTTACTTCATCCGTTCATAGATTAATAATGTTAATTGCTATCTTTATAAATGTTTATTATTTAGGCTCGCTTTTGCGTACCAATCAGTCAAGAATTTAACTGAAAAGCACAGAAAATGCTCCATTCCAACGCATTTTCCCATGGTAAACATATAATTTCCACGAGATCTAAACCCCTGACAAAAGCGGCCTTTCCTATCAATGATAACTCAATCTTTTTCTAGCTGAATGTATTTACTTTTATTTTTATTCGTTTGTTTGATTATGACCTACCTAACAAAACCTCGCTCGAACTTTTGACATGATTCCCTACGAAATGTGATCGTCTAGTTAGTTAGAACGCCTAGGTCATACGTAGCAACCCTAATTCTTTAAGGATGAACAGAAAAGAACCATAACCTAGTATAACCCAAATGGAGTCTACTTCTCAAAGAAAACTATCGTAAATATAAAGGTCAGATTAATCCTAACAAAGTTATGACGAAGAAAAGTTAAATACATTTAGACATTCTAGGTAATAATTCCTGATCTTGGCTGAGTGTGTAGTTACTCATAAGTAGTAGAAAAACAACAATAATGTTACGTCATCTCTATTATTCACTTTCCAACAGCTGGGTTCCTGGTTGGTGATAATTTTGCCAACGTACGAAACCCTAGAAAACACTTCTGAATTCTACCGTATAACAAAGTGACCGAGATTAGATAACTTATCTGTAAATAATTAGTTATTAATCTAAACAGCCAAAAATAGGAACTATACCATAAAGGTCTTCAGTAAGGTAATATTCTCATAAATAAACAATTAGGTTATATTCCCTATTTATTTTGTAAAGGTAATTGTTTTCAAAATGATATTTATAAACCATATACAACTGTAGTAATTTTATCATATTTTTAAATTTATTATTTTGTCAATAAATATACTCCCAACACAACTTCTGCCTTTAAGCAAGTGTAGCTTAGTTTACTTTTAATTTAAATCGCTTCAACATTTCCATCAGGCGCTATCTTGCGAAATAGAATAACTTACTTTTGTATTTAAAAGAGTCATAGTTTATATTTCTAGGATTGATATTCATTCAATAAATAGTCTCTCAACTTTATTACTGTCATTTAAGCATGCGTAGCTTTGGTTAGATTTTAATTGATAATTTGCTATGATGTTTTCAATAGGCAATAAAAGAACTTCGTTTAAATAACACATGTTCCAGATAGCAGCTCCCGCTGTTTATTTCAATTAATTATCCGACTTGTATTCATTATAGCGTGTATTTATTTAATGTGAACTTGTAACCGTTCATAATCATAATTTCCAATTTTAGATGAATGTTCCCTAACTACCGCAACTTCTACGTTTTATTTGATATTACAAACTTTCTTCCAAAACTCAATTATTCGGTTCACCCCTTAATAACGTCCTATAATTTAAACGCAGTCGGTTTTATTAATTCCGCTAATAACTCCGCGCTATCTTACGTCTCCGTCCTACTTCGTGAATCATACACAAACTTTCGTCTTATACCAAATTTCAAATAATTATCTACCTCCCTATAACCTATCATCCTAATCTAATGCAAATCTCTTCTCTAAATTATTCCTTACTTCTTACTTACCTGTTTCTCCCTACGCTAATCCCTCAACTAAACCTACTTATCAGAATGAACCCTAGCTTCTCCTATCCCTATCCCTGCCTACTCAAAATAATATATCAGGATACTAGCCGCCGAATAACCTAGGACGACCAGTGGAACTAGGGGGGAGGAATTTAGGATGCGGAATGATTTTCCCAGATTCCCCTAATCCAGACTCAGATTAGAGAGGGTTTCTACTAACCCATGGCCAAAGGTAGTCGCGGCCGAATCGGGAGGAAATGAAGGTAGACATACAACATTTATCCAGCGGACAGCCAGAATAATGCCGGGTATAATAACAATCAAGGGCTTTAAACCACGAGAGTTTAAAGGTATCTAATCTACTTTAGCAAAGCAGTAATTAGTCACTCAAATACTAATTACAACATGCAATTACTAGCTCAAGCGGGATCCCAGATTTAAACTTTACGGGTAAATTAACGCGTTCACTGGGTAATTTGGATCTATTATTAAACCTTATATCACATTGCCTTCGACTTTGGACGACTACTTGGTGAGCCTGACAGGAGCAGGATATGCTTCAATCTTCCCAAATCCGAACGTCAAATGTGATATTTATACCATGACTGACAATTAACTCTGGCGACCACATCGTAACACTGATTGGATCAGCCCCTTCGGAACACCCAAGCCAAAAGTCCGTCAAGATACCAGGTATATGCACTTAAATTGGCATACTTTCAAAACTAAATTTGTGACTTAATGATTTTATCAGGAAAGGAAAAGCTACCAATATTTAAATTTAATAATTTTAAAATAAATACCCTATTTTCCATTACCTTCGACTTTGGGCGACTACTTGGTGAGCCTGACAGGAGCAGGATATGCTTCAATCTTCCCAAATCCGAACGTTAAATGGAAAACTTATACCTTGACTGACAATTAACTCTGGCGACCACATCGTAACACTGATTGGATCAGCCCCTTCGGAACACCCAAGCCAAAAGTCCGTCAAGATACCAGGTATATGCACTTAAATTGGCATACTTTCAAAACTAAATTTGTAGCTTAAAGGTCAAAGGAACACTCCAAAGTTAATCAAGGAAAGGTAGCTCAAATGTTATGGATGAAAGATGAGATTTTGCTTACTCAGGGATTGGACACTTCTGTCCTCCTCGGCGACCCAGCGATGAAAGAGAGCGAACTCGCGCCCCTTCCCCCTTTTATGCCAAAGTATAACAAAGGCTTCGCTATCTCTTTCTTTCGCTTCCTATCCCGTTTCCCCTAATCCTCTCCGGTGTGGTCCCATGTGACTATTCCCCAAAATTCGGTACATCTACCTAAATAAATCATCATTGATTTCCAAATAAGTAACTAATACAATAATTTATTATGAACTCCTATTATAAAATCCTAATGGTTTTTTAGCCTTTTGATATTTATTTTAACAAACTCTTTTTTTTTTTTATTATTATAAATTAATTCAAAACAAATACTTCAATAACTTTATGTGTAATTGGATTTAAAATATTATTATGTAATTACTTTAATGTAAACATACAAACTATGTGATATCATTTTTGATTTAATAACCTCTGTTTATAAATAACTTACTATGAACTATAACACAAATTCCTGTGAATAGTTTTACTAATAAAAATTATGTTCTAACATTTCCAATTTGTACAAAGTAATTCGACCAAACCCGGTTAGTACTCGTAATGTACCGTACCCTCTATCCACAACTGGCAACCCTTTAAATATCATGCGACTTTTAATGACTATTCTTGGAAATTTGGCCTACGTGACTTTCAACACGCTAACATATTTCTCGGAACCCGAAGCCTTCGCGCACACAAAAAAACCTTCATTATTGCGCTTCCGTTCAAATCCGTCCTTAATCATGCAATGCATTTGTAACCGAAGTAATTACCCAATATCTAATATTGACAACCAACTTAATATTACTGAATATTATTTACAAGACTCTTGAAACAAATATCCTACGAAATCTCATGTCATAATAGATCAATTTTGACTAACAATTACTACTCAAACCGATGCGTCGTCCAAGATTACAACTGTCTTCCATATTACCAACCGTCGAGTAAATGGAACAATACGGCTATTTCCGTTCAAAATATTATCTTATTATGTGAAAAACAGTTCTAATTGTCTATAATTCTTCTAATGATACTCATACAAGACTTTTTTAACAAAGAAGATAATTAATGCCGATATATTTAATACCAAACTTATGTTTATCAATTAGTTCTACCTTTTTTTGTAAATCAATTGACCTCAAACTTCTTTCAATGTTGAGATGAAACCTCTTTCGTTGAATGTAGGTATAAATCCTTCTTTGTTAATTTTAACATAAACTCCTTCGTTGAATTTTTGCATAAAACCTTCTTTGTAGAATGCGAATATTGGAAAAATAGGTTAGTATTTAGTTTTTACATGTGTATTTTTGAGATATATTCATATTTGTTATGTTTATATATTTTTATTTAATCGATTGCAGAAAATGAGAGGTATGCTTATTTTTTTGGTTCGCTACAATAGGTATAAAACCTTCTTTGTTAATTTTAAACAAACTCCTTCATTGAACTTTTGCATAAAACCTTCTTTATTAAATGCGAATATTGGAAAAATAGATTAGTATTTAGTTTTTACATGTGTATTTTTGAGATATATCCATATTTGTTATGTTTATATATTTTTATTTAATCGATTGCAGAAAATGAGAGGTATGCTCATTTTTGGTTCGTTACACTCGCCCCCGAAAAGAGGATTTAATAGCGGCTAAACCTAAATAGTTGACAGACGAAATAAAAGACTCTTTTCTTGTTTAATAAAATATATTTTATTATAAGTTTTACCTGTTTACTGGTTACCTTTGAAAAACATTACCATTACCTTCTGTAAAACAGTATCATTACCTCACTTGGAATCGTCTCAAATTTCAAAAGAACCAATTTAAACTTCATTAATCTTTTCATTTCCAATTCTAAACTTTACAGAATGTAGTGTGGCCCTAGGCGTGTGGTGTGTTATTTAAACCTAATGAATAAATAAAGATAAGCTCCCGTTCCGTATCTATAGAATAGCCTGAGAATCATTGACGCAAAATGGTCCTTTCCCCTCGAAATAACCAAGGTACCCAAAGGAATGAGTTGTGAGTTCACCAACCGCTAACCAGTATAGTTCTGACGATCCATCAACCCAAACCTGATTTATCCGCTTGACCTGGGATCGACCGAACCACCCTCAAATACTTTAGTTAAGTGTTTCTGGTTCAAAACAATAGATTGCCAGAAATAAACAGGCCTCTTACAGTACAAATCGTAAGCATATCCCAATTAATCACAAGGAGTTATGTGTAGTGTTCGATGATGCCTATTCTAGCATATTATGGTAGCTTCTTGTGTAGTTAAGTCTACAAAAAAAAGTAGTAAACCTACTGTAAAACACTAACCTAACTTCACTCTCCTTTTTTGTAGACCATTGTAAGTGTGCGAGTTCAATTTTGGAAATGAATTGACCTATTCAGAAATCAGAAATTCTGGTTTTGTCAAAACGCCACTGCACTCACACTGATACATCATTCAGAACCTACTTTCGTGGTCATTCATTACACGCTTTGACAAACCCGAAAACCATTAATTTCTGAACTAGAAGATTTGGTTCAAAATTAAGTTTAAATTTTTGACAAAACCAAGCTACTATTTACCTTGCTTTACTTTTACCAAAAAGATTTATCTTACTTTTATTTTTACTATTGCGACGCCTGCTAATAAAAAAAAATCCTCTTCTTTGTTCTGTCTCAGCTCCTGATAAAATAAACTAACACGTATTATGTAATACAATAAATGAAATTCTTTTCATTTCTAAACCCCTGATGAAATTTAACTAACAATCTCTTTCTCATCTCCCTTTTCTCAATAGGCAAGTATCTATAAACTCTTAACTATTTGCGTACTTATACATCAAACATTTAGCGTAGGTATTCTCAAAGTTCATTATAAATAAAATGGGTTCATTAATCGACAAGGTCCTTCTACAGCCGCAATAGTGTGCAATCATCATTTTATTAATTTTAGACAATAGTTGCTTTATATAAACTTCAAATATAGACAAGGCCCATTTACAGCCGCTACAATAATATGTCCTAATTCTGAAATAATGTGAATAAGCTACCAATTCTAGTTTTAATTTTTACCATGCGTATGGCAATCTTAATTATGTAACATTATCTGTGAAGCGCGATGGTGCGGTAAATTTAAATTTAAAATTCTCGTTCCGCACTCTGTGGCTAACTTTATGCAATTGTAACAAACTCAAACACATTGTAGTTTTAATCTTGATAATTACTATCAATAAATCTTCTTCTCTAATATATATATTTAATAATATAGCACAAATAGTATATTTAAAAATGTAAAGTTGATTCTACCTAGAAGTAAGATAAAAACGAGTCTGTTTTGAAATTAAGTATTACTTGGTTATGTATAACTGTGATATATTATGACATTATGGACAATAAAGGAATTCTATTCTATTCTATTCTATTCTGGATTCGGATCTATTCATTGCTCAAATAAAAATGTACTTTACACATATTTTCTAATATTATAGGCTAATATTGTATATTTTAAAATGTTGTTTGTGTCAATAAATTATTTATTTATTATTTATTTATTTATTTATTATATTTAATATCTATTCTATTCTATTCTTAAAACACAAAGGTACATGGAATTATTCTAAATACAAAACATCACTGTTTTTTTTTTTATGAACCATATCTATTGGAAACTGTTTTATATACCTACAAATGTCTATTGCAGCGCCCCCTGGGATCCATCCGTAACACATGACCATATATGAATTCAAACCCAAACCACGTCACCGAAAAACGCAACAAATAAATTTGAACTGATAATCTAATTTATCAGAAAACCACGAACGCTAATTTCTACCAAAATTTATCTTACCCTAAACCATGGCTATATTAAGTACATCTATGAGTTTTTTTTTTTTTTTTTTTTTTTTTTTTTTTTAATATAAATCTATTTTATTATTATTATTATTTAATATTATTATTATTTATTATTATTTATTATTATTTATTATTATTATTTATTATTTTTTATTATTTATTATTATTTTTTTATTATTTATTATTATTTATTATTATTTATTATTATTATTTATTATTTATTATTATTATTATTTATTATTTATTATTATTTATTATTATTTATTATTATTTATTATTATTATTTATTATTTATTATTATTTTTTATTATTTATTATTTATTATTATTTATTATTATTTATTATTATTTATTATTATTTATTATTATTTATTATTATTTATTATTATTTATTATTATTTATTATTATTTATTATTATTTATTATTATTTATTATTATTTTTTATTATTTATTATTATTTATTATTATTTATTATTATTTATTATTATTTATTATTATTTTTTATTATTTATTAATATTTTTTATTATTTATTATTATTTATTATTAATATTATTATTTATTATTATTTATTATTATTTATTATTATTTATTATTATTTATTATTAGTAACTCACTTTTATGTCTAGAATACAGTTTTTTTTTTTCTATTGCAACATACCTAATTATTGTTAATAACTTTCCTAACCAACCTATATTCTTCTGCAACTGTTTCAACTAAATAAGCATCTTTGTTTAAATTACATCAAAGTCCTTATTAAACTTGATTTTATTTATTACTAATTCTAACCCATTCCCTCATAAGGTTACTCCGCTTTACTTACTCCAAAACAATATAACGGAAGAGCTGCAGACTAATTGTGAATAATTATACTTACTATCTGCTAGCCCGTATGACTGAAAAATTGAGTTACAACCACCAACCAATCCCCTTATTTTAATTCGTTAAACTTCAATGAATAACTGTTATATTATTATCCTTTTATTTGTCATTATTACTATTTGTATTATTTTGGTGTCTATCCTATAGTGACCGTATAATAAATATAATATTATTTTTATTTTCCCTCATGAATATAATACTTCTTAATTTTATTTTTTTTAAATCTTTTATTATTATTAATATTATTATTAACATTATTTTTAACATTTCCATTCGAGGATAAAACTACACAATATTTATTTCCGTAAATCTAAACGCGCGTTAAGCTAAAATGTTCTAATCAAAAAGGTTTAATTAGATTATGTGTGCAACCTCTTGATTAACCTAACATAACTGAAAAAGTTTACCTACGTAAAATAAAACCTCTTTGGTAGCATTTTTTTCCTGCTTCTAATTCTTCAAATTAAACCTCTTCCTATAAAGTTTTAGTATGCGCAGTACTAACAAAAATTAGCTATCTATCCAATACTAACAATTGATACTGGAAACAAAAACCCCAAGGATCTCGGATAGATTGCAATTTATTAAACTTATGATATCACAATTTAATGCAGCCTAATCAATTCCTAATCTTCATATATAAATATTGCTCTTACTGAATAAACTTCGTATTACTCACAAAATGATACCTACGAATGCATAAATAAATTTACTCAAACCAAAACATAACCCAACTGTTAAAACCCAACTCTGGTGAATCTAATTTGTTGAATATTATAAAACCTCTAATCTGCCACTTCATTTATCATTTTTCTTTCATTTCATTTCTAATACCTAGCTATATCTAATATTTCCGCATTTTATAATTACTTTAAGTTAATAATCACTTATCCCTACCGATGACAACTAACAACCGTTTTTACTATTATAACTCATTATTTAACCCATTCAATAAGATTTTTAATTGTAATCTAATAACGATTTAACCAACGCGTGATGTTATTAGAACGCTAATTCTCTCCTTACAACCGTTAATCTACTATACAAATCAACATATCAACCTATGTTTGTTGAAGACCAATATTAACTCTTTCTATTTTTAATTTTAAGCATACTAAATTTAATTTCGCGTATAACTACATATGCTTATTGTAATAACTATCTAACAATTCATGCACAATGAAACCTCCTTCGTTTTCAAATAACCTATTATACGCTCCCAAAAAGGTTTGCGTTTCATGCAAACTCTCTAGTGATTTTCCCGCGCAAAACCCACAATTATGTTATCTGTGCCTATAAAATTATTTCTTCTCTCGTTTTCCGCGCACGCCCACATAAATTAAATATATTCAATTCATTTAAAGAAATAATCAAACACAATGGACCCCATTTTAGCTAATTTAACCGCCCAATTTCCCATTCTTTTCGATCCTTCCGATACTAATTTCAATAATCAAGACTTACGCAAACAATCTATGTACAATTTATTAACAAAATATAATTTAACTTCTCCCACATCAATTTCTATATCGCAATTAAGACGAAAATACAAAGAACACATCCGTACAATCCAAGATACAACACACCCTAATACGGTAAGTTCCTTTTTTTTTTATATGAATTCTTTTTTGTTCTCTCAAGTACTTCTGTACTTATATCTTGTTCCCTTTAATTCCTTCCAGAATCCTATCCCACTAAGCCCCCCGATTCCGTCCGCTCCAGCCAGTGAATGGATGATCGTCTGCCTGCCTGGCTTGTCTTCCTTGCCCCCAGCAGAAAGAGAAGCCGCCAGAGCGAACATTCATTCACTGGTGGCCCTACAGCAACTATACCCGCCTTCGACGATTGTTATAACTCACCGAACAACTGAACCGGTAATAAACCTTTATCTATTTATGTATATGTATAGACGCAAAATATGTACTCCTTTTAGAAAACGATTCTACTTTAACCTACTACTTTTCTCCCTTTCCAGATTCCTACAAACTCAGCGGATCCCCCCTTGCCACCATTCCCTCTTCCTATCGATACCCGACGCGCCTATGACCCAATTTTATCAGTACGTATTTACTCATCTAAGTATTATTATTATGTCTCCATTCTACCATTTTCTCATTATTCAAGCCCCATACATAATGTGTACTTTCGATTACAGGCTCATCCATTTGTACCCACTATCTCCGATCTACCCCCGCCTACTCTGGTAAGTCTCTCCTGTCCCTGGCTACATAAAATATATAATAGCACTCACACAGTTAATAATTGACTACACCATCCCCTTTCCTTTACAGACCGATTATACGTCTCCGGAAATGGAATCTCTATTCGAAGATCTTTTCTAGAACTAATTCATTATAAATTATATAATATATTATATATATTATTATATACTAAGTTCTCCCTCTTTTATTTCCTATGTTTTCTATCTGCAACCGGTTTTATCTCTTATTTTCACCTAAAATGTTCACTAATCTAATTCAAATTTTCGCGGGTTCCAACTGTTGGTTAACTATACTATAATAACAATAGAATTTTTTTGACTTGACTATCAAATAAATAAGTTTCCTAATGACTTTTTATAATAATAAAACTTATCAAACATTTCACTCATACAACACAATAAAATTATTATATATTACTCATAACTAAATTTTCCTATCAGTCGCGTAAAACGAAACGCCTATGAAATGAAAACGACCAATCGTCCAATCAGAGCTCGCGACGTCACGTTCAATATCCAACATGTCCGGTCAAACACTATTTAGTGTTGTGGTAAAATTGAACAAACAACAATTTGAACTTAATCGAATGAAAACACAAAACTAATATTCTATATTTCATCCTTTAATTTACAAAGATGTACAGTCTCTTTGTAGTAAATGTTTATTCACTATTTTAATGTAGGATTAGTTAATTTTTTTTTTCTCTGAATAATAAAATATATAAATATTAACAAAAATATCAATTTCAAAAGAAAAAAGAAAACATAATTTAACATTCGAATAATTATTCTTCTTTTTGTAAATACAATAAAAATGTGATTGTAATGCAATTAATTAATTACGCACAAAAATCTCAACGCAATAAATCTTATAGACATGTTTTGTTTTCCCTAACTTCCAAGTACTAGCTATTAGAAATTCCTAAATTATCCAATTCTACTCAGATACCAATTGTAAATTATAATATTATCTAAACATTTTGTTATATTTATTTTATTATTATTTTTTTTTTTAAAGCGTGAAAATACAATATTCAACCATACACAATATATTGTTTCTTGCAAAATAATCGAATCCATTCAAACACCTAGCCCCATTTTTTTTTTCGATCAATTAGATAACGTTCCCATCACTAAACTCAACCAGTTGAACGATGAGTTCACAAGATGTCGCCACTTCCGCCTGCTCTCAAATTTTATGTGAACGACCGGCAATGTTTGTGATGAAAAAAATCTCTAATTCTGTATATTCCAGCACAATACAGTGTAATTATAGATAATCTAACGCTTTTCGTGTACAAACAAAAACTACCTAGTGCCACCTGCGCCCAACTACCATTTCAAACTCCAAAACAGTGCAAAAAGTAGATAAACTTTACCTACAAAATTTGTCGTCACAATTCTACAGCAAACTACTCCCATGGTTTCAAAAGGTAAGCATACAATTCCCAACCAAACTATGTTCAGTGATAATAAGTGTCAGATCATATTCTATTACCTATCTATTGCTCACTATGTCAACAATATAACCCCATCCAATCTCAACATTAATACATGAAATCAACCCAATAAACTATCCATTTTATAATATACTTGAAAAAGAAAGTGACCCTATGGTCTTGCACAAAACTTCCCACTTCTAATCATGTCAACAAACCCAATGAAATTCCTAACAATATTGTCCCTATAATCCTTTTTATGTGTTGATAATTACCAGACCTTGCACGACTTGATATAACAATATTATATTTTTTTTTTCATGCTTAGACACATAACATTAACGCCCTTACTTAGATAAAGACATAAAAATCAGTCAAAAGGTAACCAGTCTAACTTAAATTTCATGTCCCTGAATAACCTAATTCATGCCTATTGTACAATGTGTTACAAAAGATATTCCCAAATAAATAAGTACTATCACACTACCTATTTTGTAATTATTCATAAATGAACAATAGAGCTAGACACCTTTCTTTAATTTTAACATCTTATCTGATCTTTCATTGTAAGAACTTTGATATTGGTTTTGACTATGAAAATTGTGCCTTTGCTAGTTGTATAATTAACCCTTTTACCTGATATTCCTAAAATATTTTACTTTTAATTTTAGTTACACCCTAATTCTCCTCTTAATAGCTTAATTTGTATAATTTTGACATTTATTCTATGAAGAAATTGATAATTGGTATGGAAACTCTCAGAAACGCCCATATAGACTGCCCTATCTTGTTCCAATAATTATTGTTCTATAATATACCACTAATTCAAACTCTACCCAGAATATAATAAAATAATCATCAAATTACATTAATACAACCTACTAAAATAATAACTAAACCTTCTCCTTTTCTTTTTTTTTTCAGGAATAAACACTAATGCACAATGGATGATCCCAAACACCCACCCCTTAATTTGAATACCATCAACACAAGTAAGTAATTAATGCCAACTAAATTAATTTGATTTTTTTTTTTTAGAATTCTGTACACTATATGATAATTTTAATAAAGTCATAACGAACCCCAAAACCGCCCTAAGTTCCTCTAACATGGTTTTGTTATATCTTTTTCTATACAAAACAGCCGAGTCCTACAATTCAACGCGACATCCGTCCCACAAAAATGCTCATTCTGAAAACCCGCTAATGCTATTCTCAACTATTTGTTTGTGTGTTTACTTGTTTGTTCGTTCAAATTGCTACAAAACTCTAAATATAAAACCAAATTCTTCTTTGAACAATTTCTCTACTTAACTACATTCTGACCGAACTTACTTTAAGCAATAAGGCCGCCATTTAGACTGTTACAAACTCAAAACTATCTAAAGTAATTCTATATTAACACCAACTATTTGTTTTCAAATATGTGAACGGTGGCCCTTAATGTCAATCTAATTTAACCAATTCAATGTTCAAAGATAAAACCCTATATTTTTCCTTCTTTCACCTAAGCATCTTAAACATGAATTTATAATAAGGTAACAACTACTCAAGCCTTTTATGTTTGATCTATACTTTACTTTATAGAAATAGATTACTACATAAAGAATAAAATATTAATAGTAAAACTAAAATTATTATAAAAAGGAAACAATTATATTCAAGAAAACAAAAAGCTTAGATACATATTATAATGATTAACTTAGACAACCTTTCTTAACCAGATATTACATATGTGCCCAATTTTATTTAATTTCATACCATCAAATATTAATGTTTTAATGAACTTTATTTTTCAGATGCTGAATTATTCCACAAGCTGACATTTAGAATTGATGAAAATTGGAGACCCCAGCCCATTTGTATTTGTTACTTGTTTATTCAAAGGTAAAATTTATCCAAATTTTAATATTCATACTTACATATTTATATGATAGTGGATTATCAATTTTTGTGATATATGAGTCTACACTTGCTTCTAAATTTATTTAAATAATGTTTATATATAAAAGACTACAAGTATGACTAAATCCTACTCTATATTAATAATTCTTAAATATTTTTACTAAATTATACTAAATTCAGAAACATTTTTTTTTTTATATATATATATTCACATACATATTTATATACAACCTACAACTTTCTACAAAAGACTTCAACGTATGTGCTAATTTATTCTATTTATTATGGCTATATTTACAACAATAGTTTGTACAAATATCTAACATTACTATTTTTATCTTTCAGGAAAACCAACTCTTCAATAGCAGAAAGTACCAGCCTATGAAAACTAACGACTCGCCCCCAGACGTTTTAGTTTTAAACTAGCCTAATATAATATCTTATTCTAAACGTGTCCCTCTCTGTTATCCCTCCATTTCAAACAGCAACAAATGTAGCCAGACCGCTAGGTCTGACTATTTATGATGGCCAAAATCATGTCAAATAATATTCCTATTTGTAGATACTTATAACTTAAAATTACAATCCTAAAATCAATTAAATTTTAAATCCTGTCACGGCCACCCAAACGTAACAACCCACTACCTATCTACCTATATATCTCTATTTTTTTTTGAAACTATATCTAACTTATAACTATAAATTGTAATTATGACTAATTAATAACTAACATACCGCTGATATACGTCTGATCATTGTATCTACTTTAACGAACCCTATTAGATAAGTATATGTGATGTCTTTAGTACAGCTGACCTAATTTTGTCGTCTTCTTGTTAATTAATCTTACAACTTACTTCTTCCCAATTGATATTATACTAATGTTTTACCGTGTACTCTTTCATTACCTCAAACCCATTGCTTAATTCCTATTTCTAACAATCTAGTGTTTAGAATTCTTATATAATAAATCACGTTAGTACAAACATAGAATCATACTGATAGATGTTTAATTATAATCTCTCTCACTAAACCCTGTTTATCAATGAGGTCAACAAAACTATATAGAGATTTACTTCATCCGTTCATAGATTAATAATGTTAATTGCTATCTTTATAAATGTTTATTATTTAGGCTCGCTTTTGCGTACCAATCAGTCAAGAATTTAACTGAAAAGCACAGAAAATGCTCCATTCCAACGCATTTTCCCATGGTAAACATATAATTTCCACGAGATCTAAACCCCTGACAAAAGCGGCCTTTCCTATCAATGATAACTCAATCTTTTTCTAGCTGAATGTATTTACTTTTATTTTTATTCGTTTGTTTGATTATGACCTACCTAACAAAACCTCGCTCGAACTTTTGACATGATTCCCTACGAAATGTGATCGTCTAGTTAGTTAGAACGCCTAGGTCATACGTAGCAACCCTAATTCTTTAAGGATGAACAGAAAAGAACCATAACCTAGTATAACCCAAATGGAGTCTACTTCTCAAAGAAAACTATCGTAAATATAAAGGTCAGATTAATCCTAACAAAGTTATGACGAAGAAAAGTTAAATACATTTAGACATTCTAGGTAATAATTCCTGATCTTGGCTGAGTGTGTAGTTACTCATAAGTAGTAGAAAAACAACAATAATGTTACGTCATCTCTATTATTCACTTTCCAACAGCTGGGTTCCTGGTTGGTGATAATTTTGCCAACGTACGAAACCCTAGAAAACACTTCTGAATTCTACCGTATAACAAAGTGACCGAGATTAGATAACTTATCTGTAAATAATTAGTTATTAATCTAAACAGCCAAAAATAGGAACTATACCATAAAGGTCTTCAGTAAGGTAATATTCTCATAAATAAACAATTAGGTTATATTCCCTATTTATTTTGTAAAGGTAATTGTTTTCAAAATGATATTTATAAACCATATACAACTGTAGTAATTTTATCATATTTTTAAATTTATTATTTTGTCAATAAATATACTCCCAACACAACTTCTGCCTTTAAGCAAGTGTAGCTTAGTTTACTTTTAATTTAAATCGCTTCAACATTTCCATCAGGCGCTATCTTGCGAAATAGAATAACTTACTTTTGTATTTAAAAGAGTCATAGTTTATATTTCTAGGATTGATATTCATTCAATAAATAGTCTCTCAACTTTATTACTGTCATTTAAGCATGCGTAGCTTTGGTTAGATTTTAATTGATAATTTGCTATGATGTTTTCAATAGGCAATAAAAGAACTTCGTTTAAATAACACATGTTCCAGATAGCAGCTCCCGCTGTTTATTTCAATTAATTATCCGACTTGTATTCATTATAGCGTGTATTTATTTAATGTGAACTTGTAACCGTTCATAATCATAATTTCCAATTTTAGATGAATGTTCCCTAACTACCGCAACTTCTACGTTTTATTTGATATTACAAACTTTCTTCCAAAACTCAATTATTCGGTTCACCCCTTAATAACGTCCTATAATTTAAACGCAGTCGGTTTTATTAATTCCGCTAATAACTCCGCGCTATCTTACGTCTCCGTCCTACTTCGTGAATCATACACAAACTTTCGTCTTATACCAAATTTCAAATAATTATCTACCTCCCTATAACCTATCATCCTAATCTAATGCAAATCTCTTCTCTAAATTATTCCTTACTTCTTACTTACCTGTTTCTCCCTACGCTAATCCCTCAACTAAACCTACTTATCAGAATGAACCCTAGCTTCTCCTATCCCTATCCCTGCCTACTCAAAATAATATATCAGGATACTAGCCGCCGAATAACCTAGGACGACCAGTGGAACTAGGGGGGAGGAATTTAGGATGCGGAATGATTTTCCCAGATTCCCCTAATCCAGACTCAGATTAGAGAGGGTTTCTACTAACCCATGGCCAAAGGTAGTCGCGGCCGAATCGGGAGGAAATGAAGGTAGACATACAACATTTATCCAGCGGACAGCCAGAATAATGCCGGGTATAATAACAATCAAGGGCTTTAAACCACGAGAGTTTAAAGGTATCTAATCTACTTTAGCAAAGCAGTAATTAGTCACTCAAATACTAATTACAACATGCAATTACTAGCTCAAGCGGGATCCCAGATTTAAACTTTACGGGTAAATTAACGCGTTCACTGGGTAATTTGGATCTATTATTAAACCTTATATCACATTGCCTTCGACTTTGGACGACTACTTGGTGAGCCTGACAGGAGCAGGATATGCTTCAATCTTCCCAAATCCGAACGTCAAATGTGATATTTATACCATGACTGACAATTAACTCTGGCGACCACATCGTAACACTGATTGGATCAGCCCCTTCGGAACACCCAAGCCAAAAGTCCGTCAAGATACCAGGTATATGCACTTAAATTGGCATACTTTCAAAACTAAATTTGTGACTTAATGATTTTATCAGGAAAGGAAAAGCTACCAATATTTAAATTTAATAATTTTAAAATAAATACCCTATTTTCCATTACCTTCGACTTTGGGCGACTACTTGGTGAGCCTGACAGGAGCAGGATATGCTTCAATCTTCCCAAATCCGAACGTTAAATGGAAAACTTATACCTTGACTGACAATTAACTCTGGCGACCACATCGTAACACTGATTGGATCAGCCCCTTCGGAACACCCAAGCCAAAAGTCCGTCAAGATACCAGGTATATGCACTTAAATTGGCATACTTTCAAAACTAAATTTGTAGCTTAAAGGTCAAAGGAACACTCCAAAGTTAATCAAGGAAAGGTAGCTCAAATGTTATGGATGAAAGATGAGATTTTGCTTACTCAGGGATTGGACACTTCTGTCCTCCTCGGCGACCCAGCGATGAAAGAGAGCGAACTCGCGCCCCTTCCCCCTTTTATGCCAAAGTATAACAAAGGCTTCGCTATCTCTTTCTTTCGCTTCCTATCCCGTTTCCCCTAATCCTCTCCGGTGTGGTCCCATGTGACTATTCCCCAAAATTCGGTACATCTACCTAAATAAATCATCATTGATTTCCAAATAAGTAACTAATACAATAATTTATTATGAACTCCTATTATAAAATCCTAATGGTTTTTTAGCCTTTTGATATTTATTTTAACAAACTCTTTTTTTTTTTTATTATTATAAATTAATTCAAAACAAATACTTCAATAACTTTATGTGTAATTGGATTTAAAATATTATTATGTAATTACTTTAATGTAAACATACAAACTATGTGATATCATTTTTGATTTAATAACCTCTGTTTATAAATAACTTACTATGAACTATAACACAAATTCCTGTGAATAGTTTTACTAATAAAAATTATGTTCTAACATTTCCAATTTGTACAAAGTAATTCGACCAAACCCGGTTAGTACTCGTAATGTACCGTACCCTCTATCCACAACTGGCAACCCTTTAAATATCATGCGACTTTTAATGACTATTCTTGGAAATTTGGCCTACGTGACTTTCAACACGCTAACATATTTCTCGGAACCCGAAGCCTTCGCGCACACAAAAAAACCTTCATTATTGCGCTTCCGTTCAAATCCGTCCTTAATCATGCAATGCATTTGTAACCGAAGTAATTACCCAATATCTAATATTGACAACCAACTTAATATTACTGAATATTATTTACAAGACTCTTGAAACAAATATCCTACGAAATCTCATGTCATAATAGATCAATTTTGACTAACAATTACTACTCAAACCGATGCGTCGTCCAAGATTACAACTGTCTTCCATATTACCAACCGTCGAGTAAATGGAACAATACGGCTATTTCCGTTCAAAATATTATCTTATTATGTGAAAAACAGTTCTAATTGTCTATAATTCTTCTAATGATACTCATACAAGACTTTTTTAACAAAGAAGATAATTAATGCCGATATATTTAATACCAAACTTATGTTTATCAATTAGTTCTACCTTTTTTTGTAAATCAATTGACCTCAAACTTCTTTCAATGTTGAGATGAAACCTCTTTCGTTGAATGTAGGTATAAATCCTTCTTTGTTAATTTTAACATAAACTCCTTCGTTGAATTTTTGCATAAAACCTTCTTTGTAGAATGCGAATATTGGAAAAATAGGTTAGTATTTAGTTTTTACATGTGTATTTTTGAGATATATTCATATTTGTTATGTTTATATATTTTTATTTAATCGATTGCAGAAAATGAGAGGTATGCTTATTTTTTTGGTTCGCTACAATAGGTATAAAACCTTCTTTGTTAATTTTAAACAAACTCCTTCATTGAACTTTTGCATAAAACCTTCTTTATTAAATGCGAATATTGGAAAAATAGATTAGTATTTAGTTTTTACATGTGTATTTTTGAGATATATCCATATTTGTTATGTTTATATATTTTTATTTAATCGATTGCAGAAAATGAGAGGTATGCTCATTTTTGGTTCGTTACAATAGAACTCTAATTTTAATTTAAATTTTTAGTGTGTTTCATTAAGTTCTTCTGCTTGCTTCGTGTATATTTTTTTTTAAATAAAGTGTCCCACTTCCTATCTATCTATCTATCACGATAATCCGTTGGTCTGTTGTAGCCTGGAAAGTAATAATAATTATTAAGATATAATTGATAAATTATAATAATCAACTGTTTGAAACATAATACATACTAGGTTAAGTGCACGGTCAAATAATTAGTTTGACCAGTAATTAGTGCAAGTGTCGTAATCAATGTTCGAGGTAATATCGCTCACTTCGGAGTATACCTATCGGGCTTGAACCCACTATGCTATACTAATCACTTTCTATGCCCTTAATATTATAATAACATTTGTGTCTAAATTTGTTTGTTGTTAATTATGTATGTTTGTCATTTCTTCGCGCTATCACGAACCAATTTAGATAACGTTTTGTATGGAGATAGATATAATCCGGGATTAACACTTAGATTCCTTATTATCCCAGACCACCGAACATATAATAATACTGCGTACGTACCCAGACTAACGCGGATAACACTGAATATCAGAATAAGCAGAAGTAGTATACAAATCACAACTAAACTGTAGTTTTACTAACAACATACTCGTATCTATCTATTTATGACATCGGTTTTACACAAATACTCGCATCTTGCTTGAATTATATTACGAAAATTTAAAAGATCACAACCACAGAACAGAGAAAACAATGGAAGTGGTGCTCGTATCTCCTGCCTGTGCCACAATTAAGCAGAATATCGCAACATTCGCGGTGGCCATGATTAGTTGTGCTTAGCTACGAGTACGTGAGCTGAGCTACAAAGACGTTCCGCACTCGCACAATAAACATGTTAAAAATAATTCATGCCTTGTTGTGCAATTATTAGGTACGTGTCAAAATGAAAGAAGGACGAATAATTTTTCAAATGGAGATGTATATTTTGTTTTACTTATGTATATGTGAGTTTGGCGACACCGGTACCCATAGTAGGTAGTTATAAGGGCACTTCCATTGTTTTCTCTATTTCGTGATCACAACAGATCATTATTTGATACAAAAATCGAGGCATTCATTTATTCATGAGTGATAATTCTTGATAATCCATACAGCATCCAGAATGAGATTCCTAATCCTAGTGTGATTTAGCATTGTCCGCCTATCTACTGACCGACTACACATCAGTTTGCATAATGACGCGAATCAAGCCTTGTTTGTCACTGACGTCTATATCAATTATGTAATTAGCTTTTTGTTTACGCAGGGAGTGCCTTTTGATGGAATAAGACAGATTAGGCCGATGGCCCTCGTATTATAGACCGTTGGAATGATTAATGACAGCGGAGACGAGATGGCGGAATTTAAAAAAAATGATGATGGCGTTTTTATAAAGATGGAACGGTATCGCGGATTCCTGCATTGTTTGGTTTTAATTTTAATTATTTCATAAAAAAATATCTCTACGATAAACAGATGGACAAACTCTATATTGATAAATAGGTCTCAAATATTTATTTTCAAAAATAATATCACTAAATAACATAAGAAAAAGTAGTGCATTTTTAGTGAAAAAATAAATTTGTAAATAAGCTATTTGTGATCATTTAGTGGTATAATACATAAATATATTATAATTATCAAGAAAAAAATAACGAACCTAGGTATTTCCTTGGCGAAATTGACTTAATTTCTCCTATATATGAAATACGCTGCACCACAGACCGTTTTAAGCGAGTTTTGGTGAATCTATCCATATGAGAAACCAAATCAAACTGAACAAAGAAATATTTAATACACAGCCAGCAATGAAATAGCCGTCGGATGTGAAAATATAATAAACCGTAGCTGCAGGGAAGTGTTTCAATTGTTTATGGTAATGTATCGTCGACATGCGAATTTGACGGTAACGCCCTCATCGAGTTGATTGATGGTAAATATAATCAATCAATCAATCAATAATTCTTTATTGTACACCAATAGCAAAAGAACACAAGTATGAATAAAATATGGTAACCATAGTATTGGGACAGAATAAGTGAAATATAAGTGGTTTATTTAACTATGAAAACGAGTATATTCAAAACCAAATGATGAAAATATCTTGGCATATTTGTTGTTGTATGGCCGTTTGTTGGTACTCGTTGGATTTTTTTCATGGTCTTCAAATCTCCAATCAATAGATATTTACTAAGTAAGCATATCGACATAGCCTGCAACAATTCAAGCGGGTCATAGTCAAACTCTCTTGAATCGTATTCCTCATGACTGAGGGTCGTGACTCCCCCGCAGAATTAATCCGCTAGGGGAGTTTTCTTGGGCACATACATGGTGGGCGCCCAGGTCCTTCCACGGAAGACACATGTCCTCGGATATTGTGGTCCTCAAACATGTCGGTTTCCTCACGATGTTTTCCTTCACCGTTAAGCGAGTGCAAATCCACACATAACTTGAAAATACAAGTCATTGGTGTAGGGCCGGATTCGAACCCGGGTGCGTCTGAATGAAAAGCACACACTGGAACCGCTACGCCACACTCGCATAGTCAAACGCAAGCCACTAAAAACAATTCATTTCATTTATTTACTAGTGGACACCCGCGGCTTCACTCGCATTATTTCAGAAAAAAGTAGCATATGCCAATCCTGAGTCCTCATACTACCTACTCATATACCAAAAATCCGCTCAGCCGTTTTGGCGTGATGAGCGTTTAAATAAACAGAGACACAGAGAAACAAACAACATTTCTAGAAATTGTTGGAACGTGTTCTGCTATCAATTCCAAGTATCTCCAAACATTTTTTTTCTAAATATCTTCAATGTTCAGACTTTCGATCCTCTTCAGCTGTATTTTATAATAATATATTTACGTGATAGATTCTTGCACTTATAGGTTACAACATACTGATGGTAACAGTAAGGAATGCTTAGGTATAAACGAGTCCACAAGTACGCCCTTCGGCTTGCAAACAATTTGGGTAATTCAAATCAAATTAAATCGCTATTATATATAGTACACCAAGTACATTATTGCATAAGATGAAAAAACTTTTATATTTATCAGCATAATTCGATCTACAAACGACCACACATACGTACGTATTTGCACTGAAACCATGATATATAAGCTGTTGTAGACATGTCCTTGTAATCAGGCCGTCCCAATGCAGTCAGCGCAAAAGCGGTCATTTAGCGTTCAGAGCAAAACGCGCCGCGAACGCGCTAAATTACGACGACAATTCATTTTGGAACCTAATTTCGAGTAACGTTTGAGGGTGAACGAACCAATTTCGTACTGATTTGTAAGCCACGACTAAAGTAGTAAGTCATTGGGTTAAAAAATTTGGACCGTCTAAACTTACTTTAGCTTTCATTTTAATAGTTAAGCTCTTGAAATAATGGTTGTAGCCCTGATAAATAAATTACTACATCATAAGAGCGATTTCTTACCCAGGTACAGGAGTAGTAGCAGGAGTTCAGGTCCTTTTAGAAAGACTAAGTCATATAACTTGATTATGGATTCAAATTTGTATTTGCTTTGCCTTGAATTTGACTAATCATTTAACAAATTATATTACACACAACAGTATTTGTTACTAATATTTCCAAAAGACTAAATAATATAGTACCTTCTATAACCACCTGTTTATTGAGATATAATTCAACTGTGAAATATTAAAAAAGTTTTTAAAAATTGTGTGCTTTCCAGTTAGCAGATACCGTAAAAGAATTAAAACCTCAATTTTTTCGATAGTTTGGCAAACAAACTCGCGAAAATGGTTTCGAATGTAGAGTATTTCAAAACCAGCTCTATCAGTTTAGAAGCGCGCCACCGCAATGGCTATACATAAAGTACGTTAAAATATTTGTCATAATATAGCCTCGAGCGTTAGTTTAAAATAAACTTTGGAAGTGTATGTAAAATACGAATTTATTCCGATCATTTTTGTGATGATAACTCATATTTTTTTACGTATGATACTGAACACTGACATTTTTAGTTGTATGTAATTGTAACCTGTAATGCAACTCTCACTCAATTGTCGTGTGTTTACATTGTTTGAACTACACTTATATCCAAAGCATAATATTTTGTAAGCAAAACACTACGAGTATGATTTGACATCGATCGATCGACAATCGACTCGATGATCTTATGTACTGTATGTTTGTACTTGACTCGCTATTGCACTTAAATGTTACTATGTTTTTATTATAGTTCCGTAAAAGTTCACCAACACATAGTGTTTGGGTGGATAGATCAAACGAGCATTGGTCGTTCTAACCCTCCACGTCAAATTATTTTAGAACGAACTGGCATAGAGCATTCTATCGTTGTTCTTAGTGCGTTTGCAAAGATTCTGTAGAATGCTCGCTCGCTTGATGTAAACGGCGCGCGAGCAGTTACTTAGAACGTTCTTGCGTGTTCGGACGTGCTCGCGCCCCTGAGGTCTGTACAAAGTGTTGTGGTGTTCTCGCTAATGTATACAATGAAGAATAAATGTAAAATGCTCTTGTTCTAGCTCTAGCTCTTTGTTCATTTGGTGTAAACGCTGAATACGAGTTCGATCAGGAAAGATCACGAAAAAATGCTCTTGTTCTAGTTTGTATGTTCATATGAAATATATAAAACTCAAAGGTGACTGACTGACTGACTGACATAGTGATCTATCAACGCATAGCCCATACCACTGGTCGGATCGGGCTAAAATTTGGTATGCAGGTAGATGTTATGACGTAGGCATCCGCTAAGAAAGGATTTTGCTAAACGTTACCCCCTAAGGAGATGAAATAGGGGATGAAAGTTTTTATGAAATTATCGCGAGTAAAATTGCGAGGGACTGCTAGTATGATTTATGTAAATCCACGCTTACAAAACTTCCGTTACATCATTATAATCACAGCGAAACACTAGGGCCCCCTTTTACGCCACTCGTTCCTAACCCGGGACGTTCGTAAGTACAGTTACAGGAACTTAAATTTACTTTGTAAGCAGAGACTAGGTATACCTCTTTGCATTGCAAGCAGGAGTAAACAAACTGTGTTTAAACTATTACTAAGCACACATGCCACAGTTCAAATTAGTTTAAAACGCCGACAACGCGGGTAGGGCACTCAAGTTTAATTCATATTATAACCTATTTAGCGGACGCAATGCTGTTACTAACTTTAAGTTGTGCATTAGAGTAGTTTCCTGTATATTTTATCTTACATGTTTTTAATTATTTTGTCAGTGGGACATAATGTGAAAACAATAGAAACCTCTTGTGCAGTTAAGGCAAATGTGATTGTTGTAAAGTTAACAAACTGCAATTTGTTAAATTAACTAGGTTTTTATTAAACTTACTTTCAATACAAGCAATAGGTAAACCGGGCAAAAGATTTGACATTAATCTATTTAAATCTAAGAGTGAGTCTTAAGAAGTAGTGAGCATATAATTTTAAATAAAACCGTCACTAGTGTATCCGTGAACATATTCGACACAGCAGCATGTTGATTTCCATGCTATTTCCATATTACATGTTACGTCTGATTTCCCGGAACTTAGTTTCATAACTCGACGTCATGTGAACAAGGTACAATAAAATATATAGACAATATAATACACAGACGCTTAACTAAATCTCTATCTTTTAGAACATGTATGTTCTATAAATCTTTGTAAATATTCTTTTGTCGGTAACCAGACATATGACTAGGTATGTCTGTTTACTGATTGGTTGACGAATTGCCAGCTATTCGTCAACCAATCAGTAACCAGACATATGACTTGTCCATTGCCACAGCCAACATAACACCAACAGCATAATCAACCTTTGGACATGTCAAGATGCATTATACATCTTTATAGTATTTAAAAAGATTCACCCGATCTGTATTACTACCCTATTGCGATGTAAAAGACATTCAAACGTTAACAAACTCATAAAGTAACACATCTTTTTTTAACCAGAATGATGTATGCATGCGAATCGTTTTATTATAATGTCACGTCTGTAGTAAACAATGTCTTTGCTAAAATAATAAATTGGATGAAAATACTACTGCACAGGTAAACCGGCGGTTACGCGCACTGATTTTACGAAGGTAAACCATTATGTAACAATTTGATGTACCAAAAAAGAAATAATCTTGCAATGTTATGTTATCTCTTCTTTTTATCTCGGGGCTCGGTCGTGTATGACGTCGTTTGGATTCTTCTCTACTTACTTTAATGTATGTATGTGTGTGTAAGTGTATACGCGTATACATATATATGCAAGCACGTAAACAAAAGAATCTCGGAAAAGCATTTACAGCGTTCTGTAGATAAGCTCCGTGTAAGGTTAAAAACTTCTTTGAATTCTTAGTTTTAAAAATATTTCTATTCTATAACTCCTATTACTACCTTACTTTACAAAACATGATAAAAGCTACCTACTTTTATTACTTGAATCATACTCATATGCACCATACAACTGCGACACATATCCCAAAATTCACTGGAATAACACAATTACTTACTTACTCTGTAGTCTGTACGTTAGTTCGTATAATATAATGTGTCACATAATAATTCGCAGATTCAAGGAAATACATATTTGACATGTATCAGGAACCTAATCGATATAAGAGCGTGAGTAGACAAAGCAACAAAGGCGTGGAATCCTTCCAAAGCTACATAAAGGAAGGATAAAAGTTTTACTGAGCATAAAAGGAGACATGTCGAAAATCTGTGGTCATAAAACATTGTCGACGCCCACAGGGCTTACCCGCGTGATATTTTGTCGAACACACTTCCACCGGCCGTCCTCTATCTTCTGCTTAACCCCATTACTCCAACAGCTTATCCCCTCGCAGATTATCGGCTAACTTAATAACCCTAAAGGATCCCATTATTTGAATCGTGAAATTATGAATTCATTTATCACGGTAAATATTAATTCGTCAGACGTTTTAAAGCGTTGTAATTGCCTAGGTTAGCTACGAATTGTGAATGTTGTTTCAAAAATCCTGGTGGTTGTTTAAATTTCATTATCATTTCAGCGGTTGATAATAAGATAAGATAATTATTAGAAATATGGAAAAAGGCCTCCAGAGATATGTATGAATTTACATTCACGGAAAGGTATGACGTATTGGCAACAAAGTTATGGTTTCATAACAATCTAATTTTGTATAAAGTGCCCTGGCGCTTATGCCTTTCTTAACATTATTGAATTCCACGATTGAAAATCTAAGTTAAATGCCCATTCTTTGAATACCACTTAATGGCATAAATTTAATATCGGTACCGAGAGCCATCCAATGGAACTTTTGTAACAAATTTAATTTATCTTTACCTTCCAAAGGAATTTCATAAAATCGATTGTTATCAAGATGGTTTAAAGTCACTATGTTTGTCAATAGTGGAGTGTTCCCCTGACCCAAATAATTAATTATACATAAGTATACTCCGTAAAGCGATTTAATGACGATGTAAGGGTATTAAATTGATAGCTTCGATGAGTAACATGGTTCCGCTTTCACATACATAATACTGTATCAATTTGCTTTTACAGTAGCTATATGACACTCGCTCAATCTCGTATATGACAAGTGCCAGATTGATCCCGTTTTGAAGCAAATTGTCTAAGATTTTCGAAGTGTGTTTACTTGATAGTAACTAGGATTATCAGTTCTGCATTTGTTTTTTATAATCATTTTATACATAAATGTTTGGACAACCGGATACTCAAATGATTGGTTGAGTTCGAAAAGGCTTTTTTTGAAATAAATTATGCAAGAAAATAGTATTGGTGGTTGTATTATTTACGTTACCAAAAAATATTTCAAATATAAGTTAATGTACATGGTCTACCATTACGACCTCAAGGAAAGATAACAAGCATTACCACTAGAAGTATAAAATTTTCGTAGTGAGTATGAATTATTTTCAAAAACAAGATTTCTGCCCAGAAATGTAAGTAATACGTGTTGTGCGACTGTGAACAACAAAATTTCCACTTAAAATGTTATTTATACAATGAATTATACTTCGGGTCAACCAAAGACGATAATATTGTTTACTAGCAGCAGTCCATGGAATTGTGCTGCCACTGTCACACTTTTAGATAGTCAACTACTTTCAAAAAGCAAAATTCAACTTCCGGTGCACTCGTTTCCGTGACCGCTCCACGCGGCTCACCTCGCAGGAAGCCAACTCGCCATTACGTGATTTTGTGTCGCCGCTGTCGCACGCCTTGAACAATTTGTTTAAAAATCTATATATTTTTTTTATATTCTTTACGTGTTGTGTGTAGTGATTAGTAAAGAACATTGTGAACCGTGGCAAATATATCGTTCAAATTTTATAAATTCGAAAGGTGTTAATAACAAAAACTAAACTAAACAAAATTAACGGTTATTTAACGTCGTTAAATAATTTTACCAAACATTACGACATAATCAGTGCATATTAATTGCTTTTGTGAGACCAGGTTACTAGAATTCTGTCTATGATGGAATTTTATGGATACATTATCTTTGGTGAGTGACTTATTCTATTAACATACGATCTTATTTTTGAACTACCCTCAAATTTATAATAATGGTAGTTTATGTTTTTACTTGATTGTAATAGCTACTCAAGTACCCACCTTTTGTACTTTTTACAGTAGTAGAATACTTCTATGAACAATGGTGTACCAAAATGGATGACTGTGTAACATTGTTAACATTGTGTTCGGTACCTGGGTTACAGTTTTACCATTTAAAAGAAAACCAATACAGTATATTACTACTATTGATACCGAACTTTTGTAAAACAAAATTCAAAGGACACATAATTGATAAATATGTATATCGTAGATATAATCTTGTCGCATCTGAAGATGCAGATCAATTTCTATCACTGACGTTTACTGTACAAAAACCTAATATCATGGTCACCATGATCATCATTTGATTGTTTACAAAAACTTATTCATTTAAAACATTTTCAAATAGTGGATATGGTATCTTCAAATTACTGGACTACCATTATAACTTAATTATATTTATGTACACGATGCTTACATTTCCTTGCTACAAATGCAAATTCAAATAAAAATAGAAAGTGGTTACGTTTTACATAGAATACATAATGTATATGTACAAATTTAATGTTCTAAATATTGATTTGGCTTCATTAGTGTTCACTAAGCTAAATACTAGTGATCTTTACTCAGTTTACACACCTAAACCCTTACGGTGTTGTCTCTTTCTCATTAAGATGAGTTTATTTTATTTGGCTGGTCATTATTCTGACCTTATATATTATTTTCATTTTCGGTTCCTATGCCAAGCAAGTTATACATTATAGAATTATTTATATTTAGCACCCAAAATTACATTCTACCTACCACGCGGGAAATAAACAACGGATCATTTTAAAACTCCATTTTGCCCAGCCGTTAAATATGATATAATTACTAAATAAGGACAGCGCGAATATACTTTATGTATATTGTACAAAGAAATTTGAAAGTGATAAATTTATCTTAATAGCTCTACCTAGTATCGGAGAGCAGAGTGCATTAAAGAAAATTTTATATGGTGAAATTTTAAAATAAATGATTGAAAAATGCACTGTACGCAACTGTGACTAGTTATTTAGTCTACATTGACTCCAGTTCTTTATACTAAATGGTGTTTTCTGTGTATCAAAGTTCTTATGGGCATTGGACAGAATCAGAACTCATTTTACATATAAATACATATTTATAAATATTCAAGATGAAAATGTTGCTTTTTATTGTTTTAACATATTAATTTGCATCCAATATTGAACGTTGCAATATACTTTTGAGAATTGATAATACTATCACAATTTGCTATATAAATTGAATTTGAGGTTATTTGAGGTATTTGTCAAGACAAAGGTGCAAACATAAATATATTCATGCGTTTTCTTCGTACATTTTTTTTTTAACAATAATTCTTAACCTAACATACTGGGTGAGGGCACATCCGTGCTATGTTAGCTAGTCCCTTCCAGTGATCTTGCTTACATTAATACAGTTAGGAACAAGTAAAAAATAAATTTTTGAAAGTCAAAAGATATTTGTCAAAATATTTTAAACATGATTATGTCTTCTACAGTCCTTAAAAAGTCTTAATAATATTATTTAGTATTTACATTAATATTTAGCAATTTCAATTAGTTCTAGATTTATGTTTATATTTACATTTTAGTCCATTTGTAATTATGAGGTGTTTTGAATTTACATAATATAGAATACAAATCTTAATTCATGAAATGATCACTATTTAATTAACGAACAATATAAATAAATAAATCATTCATTCAGTTACATAGTAGGTTTATAGTTAATTAAAAGGCAAGTTTTTTTTTTATAGGAACGGTTTGTAGTCACATAAAATAATGTTTGTTATTTTATATTCCGAAAATATTAAACTGATGATTGAATATTCCGAAAATATATAACTGATACGGAATGGGAGTTTATTAGCGATGCCTTCGCACAAATTACAAAATTAAAATGTACCTACCAGTTTTGTTTGCAGCCCACAAAACTACAAATATTTGTGGTTTCATTAAAGCTCCGTTACTTTTAATTGGGAAAGTTATAAAACTCTTTCATTTGATTCCTTAAGTATAATCAGTATACTGTTATATATTATGGGATGGTTTATTAAATTATCGATATTACGTTTAAATTTAAAATGATTACTTACTTTTTACCTTTATTGAGAAATATAATAGTTTGTAGTCACTATTAACTTATAAATTGTACTAGTCGCACAAAGGTACGTTGCGTAAAATGCGATACCTATTTGTGCATTGCACGTGGCAAGGACTGTTTCAAGTCTTATCACAGCAAATGATGATCCGATAATTATTTATTACTCTAAGAAGCATAACTAAGATGTTTTTTTATCGAAGCGTTAAATTTAAGAAGTTTATTTTTGTTTAGTTAATATTTTACTCAAAATGATGTACCAAATTGCCAAAGGCTTATCCAAATGCTTAATTCTAAGACAAATTCTAAGAGATTGAATTGATAGTAACTTAGTTATTAATAAAGAAGCTGATTCCATTAAAAAGCTTTTTATTTTACCTTAAACTACCAAAATATAACATCAGTTTAAATGAACCTCACGATCGTGACTATGTCGCGTACAACCTACAGCTCACGATCGTGCGGGTACATTTGTGGGTAAACTCTGAACTCAGGATTTTTTAAAGTATTATTTTTGGGCTCTATAAACCTAGCAGAATCACAATAAAAAGGTTTCATAGTAGGAATATAAAAAAAACTGTCCGGTTGTAAAGGGTGAATAAATTAATTTAACACATGCAGTCCTGTTACCTGCAGCTTGTTAAGCCGAGGTACTATAAAAAAATGTATTTTAATTGTTGGCCTCATTTGCACCGTTATGGGCAAGGTTACCATTTTACAAAAAAAAAAAACTTTTTAATGCAATATACATATCCATACTTATACGCATTATTAGCTACAAAATTCGAACAAGGGACCAGTTTCAACTCGTTTAACACTGAGTTAATTTTGTGGTGAAATCCCTGAGGTCAAATATATTATAATTATCATGTCAATAGATAATTGTTTTTATTATCTTTTTAATTCTTAAACTATTTCTTAAAACTTTTACTATATACGAATATCAGTCTGCATATTTTGCCTCACAAATGATTAATTTACCCAATAATCGATTCTATCTAATAGAGCAAATTTTGAGGTTCTTTAAATTGAACAATAAAACCATGAGTGAAATCGTTGTTAAAGTAAGTAAATAAAGTAAGCTGTTCCAGATTTCATGAATTAATTCACGTCATGTTCGTAAGTGGTGGCACTTATAAGATTTATTAAATTAAATTAAAGAAAATCTGACCTTTTACTTTTTTTTCCAGCATTGGTTATTCAAACTTACTTTGGGAAAACATCTTTCCTGACGTGAGAACCTATGATGATAATCCTTTTGTTATATCCATACAGAAACCACTCACGGGATGTCGCTAGCGGAGTAGCTTATCAAATTGAAAATAATTCCATTGTAGACATATTAAATTACATAATATTATGTAATCTTTTCTTATTAGCAGTGCCTAGTATTATTAAATATATTATATACATACTTGCGCATATATAGTATTAACCTTACATCATTTAAGCGAAATAAATGTTAAGCACATGATTATTAAAAAATAATAATCACAAGAAATATCTTATTACAAGTTTTTGGTTGCAAGATATAGGAAAAACAAATTTATTTGATTTTCTTATTGAATATGTTAATAAACATTTTTTGCAGTTTTCTTTCCTAGATTGATAAAACTCTAAACATCTGCTAGTAAACAATATAATCGTCTTCGGTTGACCCAAAGTATAATTAAGAATCAAACGAAAACTTACCTGTTTGATTCCAATTGTAACACAGTCTCACGACTAGCACAAGGCCAGAAGTTTCACGAATTTTATTGTTACCTGTTTTATTATGTCAATAAATATATTTGTATTTGTATAAATATATTTGTATATTTGTATAGGTCAATTATGCGAGGGTCAACCGAAGACGATTACACTCCCACCCACCCTAAATTTTTAACCCTTTAAAGCAAAAATGTTTATTGCAAGGCATATATTACTGGGTGTGCGTATACTATGTCTCTAAAAATAATGGCGAGTGGCAGGCGCCTTCCTGCGAGGTGAGCCGCGTGGAGCGGTCACGGAAACGAGTGCACCGGAAGTTGAATTTTGCTTTTTTAAAGTAGTTGACTATCTAAAAGTGTGACAGTGGCAGCACAATCCCATGGACTGCTGCTAGTAAACAATATAATCGTCTTCGGTTGACCCTCGCATAATTGGAATCAAACATCAAACAGGTAAGTTTTTGTTTGATTCTTAATTATTTACATTTACGTTGAATATTAAACAAATAGCCGTTATTTATCAAAATCCGAGTCAAATAAGAGCCGGAAGATCCTTATTCTCCGACTTCCTACTGATTCAAGTAGAATTAGCATAATTATGAATTATGGCACAAATAAGGAAAAAAAATACATCATCATAATTTATGCTAAAGGAGAAGCAAGAACGTGTATGAATTGTACATATATACTTACTGGCGGTGTCTCGCGGTGTTACCCTTGTTAGGTTTGGATAAAATTAGTCTGTTAATTCTTTCTTATGCAGGTACTATAACAGGTTTGCACTTGGCCATAATTTATTTTTTTCTGAAGGACTTGGGCGTCCACCCCGTTGTACTACCCAAAATAACTTTACGAATTATGCTGCGGGGGAGTCACGGCCCTTAGTAATAGGGATGTGAGAAGAACATCTTGTTTAAGGATCATTCGTTGATCTATCTCCAAATCAAATTTCATCGAAATCGATTAAACCAACTTAGACACTCATAAACTTTCGTCTCAATAATAACAGTAGGTATTACGTGTTTTATATTCAAGTGACTGCCTAGCAACATAGAATATAGAGTCCTTGACGAAAAAATGTATTTCTCAATATAATCTACGGAGTCAGCTAGTCGGAATCCCAGAAGGTTCTAGTAGCGTCTCTCATAAAGTTTTTGTTTGCTGGGATCATAACATATAACACCCGAGCCCGTATGTTGGTATTGCATGTCCCTAACTTACTGCGACGAAAAGGTTTCTTTTGTGTACTCTTCTGAAATACGGCCCTTCAAGAGCTAGCCTATATTGAGTTATTACGTTCGGATTATTTTGCAGGTATGGCAAATACTCGAGTACTCAGATGTAATAAAGAATTGAGAAAAGAAAAGATAAGATAAGATAAGATAAGATAACTTTATTGATCAAAAACTTAGGTTCTAACACAATTTTGATCGCTACACTCCACACTAGGATGTAATGTACCTGTATTGTGGAGTGTGTGAAAAGTTGGTAATACGAAGACGTGTAGACATATTCATATGCATCATATTTTCTAATGGTAGGTACTAAATAACGTACTAGCAAGACAACGTTAAGCATTTTTCGATTTGCAGGCACAACTAAGCAGAACTTCTAAGCATTCATATTTAGCTCCGAAGCATACCCAGCCTAAGCCATATCCTAGCCGATCTACGTTTTCAAAAAGGGGAAAAAATTACCAATATCCTCACAAAAACTGCTGAAAAAAGAGACAAGCCGCTAAAAACGATGTCTCGAGAGGTGTCCACGACCACTATCGGTCGGCATGATTAATTACGTCAGAGATTTATGACGGCGGTGTCGATGGCAATACAAAGGGACGATGCTTGCCTTGTTCCAACCAACTGGACTATTTTTCCTTAAATGAAAACTGTGGTTCGTTTTTAGTCTTATTAAATGTGTCACATACACATTTAATATAAATTCAAGGAAAGAAAAGGTAGAAATAACAAGATATATAATAAATACATATAAAATCCATAAAACTATGTAACATATGTTTTTAGTACCTACATAATCTTGTTGGAAACGGTTAGTTCTTTTATTCATTAGCCTTGTAAAGTAGAAAATAAAATTTAATCCCGCATCCAATAACTGATTTAAAAACAATCAAACTACAATTCATATCGTATTTCATATTTTCACCAAATTGTCATCATAATTCTCCTATCGGCAATAAATTCGAAACGAAGAGGCTATAAAGTATAGATTGAGTTACACTAGATAGGGTTTCAGTAAACTATTTGCGAATAAGTCATAATGGTGTCATTTTTTTCCTGAAATCGGTAGTTTGGAAACCCGCCGTCACCTAGAAACGGACATTTATCACCTACGCCACAGGAAATATTGAACAGCTGAACTCATATTTTTATTAATATGTTTTTTTATAAATCAATGGAGAAAGTTTAGCAGAGTTACTTATTAAATTTTGCAAGAATGGTATGTAGTTTTCAAAACACAAAGTACGCAATAAAAAGGTGCTTATTATTTCCACTATTTAATAAAACTGTGTAGTAAATTGGTAATTAGTTTATAGCTCTTTATATTGCTATGAAAATATACTTTTGAATATTTTCATGAATATCAAAAGCTATAAAGTAGTTACATTTTGACCACTTACATATACAATATTCATATCGAATAAATCGTAACATCAATTCACTACACCAAATTTAATTTATACCAATTAATATAACAGATGTTTCTCTTCCGATTAAATTTCCCGTTGAAACTCGCGATATTTTGTGCAAACTTATCCTATTGACGTAATAATTCACTGTGCGGTTACAAACCCGTGCATATATCACTCTTGGCAAATAAATCAGGCCGTGATCAGTGATCAAAACTTTGTGAAGTTTAGCTTTTCGGGACATTCGAATAAATCCGTCCCTTCAAGCGTGAAATTAAACGAGGATGCGTAATACGAAATCTATTAAAAAGTTTTAAACTAACTTGTGCTTGTGAGGATTGTGGTTAGTTTATGCGTTGTTTGATCTTTCATATTTAATTTAATTTCACATATAAATAACTATTGAACCGGTAAATATTTAGTATAGGTATTTAAAGTGTAAAACTATAAGGTTTTTGTAAAAATAAGATATTCTGTAGAAAAGATTTGCGATTGCTTGTTTTTCGACGTCTTTTCTAGTTTTGGTGAAAATACCTCAGAATTAGGCGCCTTTTCCTTAGCTCGTGTGTCTCAAGCAGTAAAGTGATTTTATAGTTTTATTATACTTCTCTAAATCGAATCTATATTCCCCTTGAACTAATTGTCGGTTTTCAAGTCGAAAGTAAACCGGTTTCTCCTAGGCAAGTCCGCTAGATCGTAGATTACAACGTTGCTTGGCATTAGGTAAGTTATGTTAAAAAAATCTTGTTTATATGGTAACTTAGTACACATAAAATTAAATTGGTAGTCAAGTTAAATAAGCGCTTTGTTCTACATAACCGTGCTTAGTAATTTTGTCGTGTAAAAATATTTTTTGAGTTGAAATCTCCTTTCCGTTTTATTTCTCTGTTCGCGCTGAGCTAGCGGTGTAATAAAATTTTATTATAATATTTTGCCTGCGCTTCTAACGTGGTGTTGAATATTTTACTATACAATTTTTAAAGCTTTAGATACAGGTGTCCAACATTCTATTAGGCATAAATATTAAGTAAGAATTTTTTCACAGACGAATTTATATTTTAAAATATCGTTTTATAGGTCAATAAAAATTTACACCTATTTACTTCAAACATAACTAAACTTATACTTACTTATATAAAACGTAAAAAGTTTCTTATGTATTACGACTATGAAGGACACAGCACTAAAAAGATCTATTAAAATAAAATGTTGTTGATATTAAAGTCAAAGTCAAAGTCAATGTTATTTATTGGTAAATAAATTCTTACATGTCATTGATTAAATCTTAATACATTTATAAAATTAGTTACAACAATCCATATACATATGTAAATAAAATAAATAAATATAAATATTTCGGGACATTGCACACAGCGCCATCTAGCCCCACACTAAGCAAACGCTTGTGTCGTTGGTACTAGATAACGGATATAATACTTATATACTTTTCTTAGTACATAGTTATACATTATAATTTCATGTAATTATTGCTTAATGTAATGTATAATTTACCTAACAAGAATTGAATGCTAACTTCATAAATTGGTACGAATATAAATGGAATACAATTTAGTAGGCTGTATATTATTTGCAAGTCATATTGTAGTGAAAGATATCACTCGAGTATAAAAGTAAATTTAATAAAGTGCGTTAGCTGAAGTCAAATGAATCTTTAGCAAACATTTTGTCAAATGTGAGACGCTGGGAATGCTAAAATAATTAGATGTAGAGTCAGACGGGAGAGCATAAACCGAAGATGATATATCCTGAGAGCGCCAATAAAATAAGTATGAAGGTTGTATGAATTTATTTACCTTAGGTATTTTAATATACTACTTCTAACTACTTATTATGAAATGAAAAATTAACTGGTAAGCAATATTTTTGTTTTCGGAAATTTCATATTTTGATGACAAGCGCAACCAAGATGTCCATCGATAATTTCTCATTCAGCCAATTTAATGAAAAAAAGTCGCTTGCTTGTTGCTTAGAATAAGGCTTTACTTTATTCTAAGCGATTCATCGTGAGGTAACCGACATGTTTGAGGACTACAATATTCGAGAACATGTGTCTTCCGTGAAAGGACCTGAGCGCCTACCACGATGTACATACTCGTATATGCCCAAGAGAACTCCCCTAACGAATTAATTCTGCGGGGGAGCTAGGAATTTTTCTTCTTTACACGAATTTCTTTCAAGATAGACTAGTTTATTCTACTACTAGTACTTCTCTACAAGTATATAGGTATTCCAGCATCAAATGAGTCCAATGAATAATGAGCGAGGGTGACGATCCCGTGCGTCTGATACGTCTCGTATAAATAGCTCCATAGGTATGTAGCTGTATAAACACCTATACACGGTTACTTGAAAACACCACCACTTCGCAAGATTAGCTATTGTGGCGTAGCCTACATCCTACACAACGATATGCGTTTTCAGACATTTTTCGGAACGTATTTATATTTAATTTTTATTTTACGATTGATTTTTTTCTTAATATAAACAAGTTAATCAAACAAAGTCAAATAACCAATTAATTTGTAATTTTACTTGCCCAATGTAACCATAAGGCCAATTTAATATCGAATAAATTAAAATTAAAAAATGCTCATCCAATTAAATCCACTAAAAGCTACTGAGTCTAGCGTTTTTGCAAAATTTCTAGCTTTTTTCCAGCTAACCCTGTGTGTCTAGATGTATGAGTAGCTGTATATTTAAATAGCTGTATTTGCAACATCGTGAAATTGAAGGGGAGCGAAACGAAGACGTCTTATTGAGTTTAAATTAACAGGTGACTTCAGTTCGGGGGCAAATGAGATTGAAGGAAGTGGTGCGATGAAACTGTTGAGAAACAATACAGGAGGAGTATTTTTACTGATGAATTGTTGTAAAGGAAGACTAGTGGATGCTCGTGGCTTGCATTGCTTTAGGATAAATAGAAACCCTTGTCACTGTCAGGGTCATCATCGTCAGCTTAAACACGTCCACTTTTGGACAAGGCACGCCATTCAGTCCGATTTAAGTTCCTCGTATCTACCTGATAGAGTCCTAGACTACTATAATGCTTTGTACTAAAGAAGAATAAAAATCAAGATGATCTGTCGCTCCATTGCGGCGTGAAAGCGAAACAAACGCTAACACACCACCAAACATACTTACTCTTCCATATTCCATATATGTCATTGACTAAACTATTTCATTGTTAGGTGTTTTTCATTGTCAAGAGTTATAAAGTGATGAGTCTTGCGATGGAATAAAGCCATTTTTCTTAGCATTCATTTGAATTTACTAGCATTAAATCCCACGATGACAGCAACCTTACAAAAGGTCAAAAGCCAGAGAGTTGAATACACAACCAGAATATCTTATCATACATAGTGCAAGCAATTGTTTAAATCTATATAAAGCGTCTTGTAGGTGCAAACATTTGTATAAAAAATATTATAATATTCTGTTTAGCATTTTATGATATATCAGCAGCCAGCAAAAGTCTTTAAAATTAATTCTTTATTTATTGTACCTACATAGGTACTTATACTGGTACTGAAAAATAAACTAAAAAAAACTACTGAACCGTTCATGCATGTTGTACTTACGTAGAAAGTCCATAAATACAACATACATGTAAGCTTTTTACCGAAGTCAAATAACAAAAACCATAAAGCATACGAATTGTGGCAAATCTAGGCACAATATGACAAAGCTCATATCGGTATCGCGTGCCTCAGACTATTCGTATTACAACAAAATTGTTTATGGAGTTTTCAATGTCAAATAACAAGGACTTACATTAAACGCTAGTCTGTCGGAATTTGTCTGTAACATGAGCTCTGAACAAATTTACAGCTTAGTCAGAGCAAAGTTAGCCGAGGAGCGAAGCTCACGTCCCATTTATATATTTTATGGTTTCTTTCCTTCCCTCTGAGGTTTCCACCAAGAAAATGTGGTTCCGTTTCCTCGCTGAGGCTTTTATTAGCCCTTTAGATACATTGAGGAATCTATCACGGTGCCTTGTATGCAGACATGGCGGCAGGACGGCCCGCCAGGGATCTCGGAGCCCACATACAACATACATAAAAAATTCTCATGACAAAACGTAACGCGACGCGAAAAAAATATGCCAAAAGTGCTTCCCTTTTAATTTATTAACTGCAAACAAATGTTTATAACGAAAAACATGCATAGATAAAATAGTTACTCGTTAAAACGAAAAAGTCATACATTGGAGTTTATATTATATGTCCACTTATGTGGCATTGTAGGTCCCAAATGAATAAATCGATTAAGATTTAGTTTTTTCTTGACTTGGATGACTTTGAGAGTGTTCATAGCCATAAAATCGGAATTATAAAAGCTATGATACAAAAAACCAAAACAAAAAAATAGTAAAAAAATAAGGAGCGTTAAATCTAGCTCTTAGCCTAGATACGCACCTGCTTGCGTAGGTGACCGATATCCAACGTAGAGGGTTCAAGGATTAATTTGTATCTTTTGTCCACTTTTCGATTGTGGAAAGTTAGACAAATCTCCTCCATTGTTACTTATTACGTAGGATTTTGTAAGAAAGATCCTTTCAAGTTTCACTTAAAACGTTTGAACAATCGTTTTCATGTAGGATTTATTTGTAATATTGATTATATGCGCATCAAATTTAAGATGAATTACATTAATTAATTTCGGTGTTGTAAATCGATACAAAAGTTATGAAACAATATCAATTAAAATTTCTTGGCGGTCAAGAAAGTTATATTTCAGGTGTGAGAATTAAACTTGCTCTGCCAGCCTGTCCATTCTTTCCAAGCTGAATTGATTTGATCGGATTCTCCCAACTTTTGTAGAACTTTGCAGAAGTTCGAGTAAACTCGCGGTTCGGAAATAGGTATAACTAAAAGAGAACTACTTCGTTCGCCTTTTCAAAAGGATCATTCTTTACAACTCAAGTTCTGAGGCTATGGCAAGTGATTTTAATAAATGTTAGGAAAATATTGATAGTGCTTTGTCGTTTTATTAATAGAACATGATTCTCTTTCCTTGCTTTTTAAATAATTACCCACACAAAGATAAACAAAAATGGAGAATAAAATTAAATAAAAATAAGATTCGCGAGTGCGAACGCAAACGTTTTCGCAACAAATAGAATTGCGCAAAGAGTGCTCTTTTAAACCTAACACGGGTCGCATTTCACATAATGAAAAGTTGTTTTTAATCCACTCGTATAATAATTACACGGCCACTCAACTCGGGATTATAAATAAGTCCTTCATATTAGGCACGATACGACTTTAATAAATTAGCGATGCGCATTAGAATGAGGCAAACAAAACAGCGAATCTCGGCGCAAAGAGACGCCAAAAAACCAGCCCTCGGATCTCAATGAGATCTCTTTGTTTTTGTCCAAAAATAAACTTTTCCTTTTTTGTCTTTGAACCTTTGGACCCATGTGTGGATTGAACCATAAATCAAATCCCTCTCAATAAATCTTGACTCTGCTCGAATGTACGCGAGTACACTTTAGAGGTTTTTTACTTCTCGTATGCACCATTAGTAAGAATGCCTATCTGGATTCTAGACGTAGACTAATCTACACAAAAAGCCAATAAAACGGCAAAAAACGACTGTTAAATGTATTACCAGACCGCCAAAGATAAAAAGCGGTCTGCGGTATATCGATTGCATATAAAATCAAACTTTGCCCTCATCAGAAACATTAGAGGGGAGTGGATGATCGACTCATTATTCACGCTGACTGAACGCGACCTACTTAAAATATAAACCGATCTCAAACTCCGTCATTGTCTTTATCTAATAACGGTTGAGATTTGGTAATATCCGGTCCTTTGAACGAGTAAGAATGCCAACCTTTCGATTCGAAATTAAACCATTTGTAAACGTTGAACGGGAGGAGAGGGTAAATCAATCTATACATTGAATTAGTTGATGTTGAAGGCGATTTGGGCTATATTTTAGACGCGACGGCTATAGAATGAGGCATTTTGCACTCGGAACACGTAGTGGCCTATTCATCAAGTCGGCGGGCCATTACCGCGCCGCCACCTGCACGGGCCCGCCTGGATTGTGCTCGATTATTCCACACTTTACTTACTTACACCAATAACTTGTTATAATGTTTGTAGACCATTTATTGTTGAAGTTTTAAATTAGATTTGTTAGTAATGTATTGGTATCGTAAACAGTTTACGAGAAGAAAAGCTCAACACAAGTCACAAGACACGATAGCACGATAGCATGTAAATGTTTCAAGCTCAGTAAGTAGCTTATCAACAATACAATATTATACTAGCTATTACGCTATTTTCTATTCCTGCATTTGCTCATTCCAATCATGGAGAAACAAGTAGATAGATAGATAGATAAACTCTTTATTGTTGACACATTGAAAATGAACAGTACATAAAAAAAAATATTATCTTAACTAGTGCCACAAGCGGCGGCCTTATCGCTGAAAGCGATCTCTTCCAGGCAACCTTTGGCTGGTGATAAATAAGTATAAAGGAAAAAGAAGAATGTGGTGTTTAACAAAAATAATTATTCACTTGTTTTTTTTTATTGCGCGCACCGTATCGACGCGACGTCCCTAAAATCATAACATAGGTACGTACGTAGTGCAATAGCATAGCGCTGGCTTGGCACACGGCGCTGCAGATTAACACGGGATCCCGGAGTCACACCTCCGTGTATATCATCCTCAGGGAGCAGAATGCGCCGCCATACATCAGCCTGCAGGACCGTTAGGCCCCAACACGCCGGATTAAAATGTTAACTAACCACCCTTTGTCTTCGCTGCATTTACAATGGGAAACGGTTGTTTTGCTTTCTAATGTTTAGTGCGATCTTTGCCGCTGATTGTAGTAGCTGTGGCTGCAATCGCGTGCCGCTGTATTTTAAATAGCGTTAAAAGCGGATTTACATTTTATACGCGGCTTGTAAGGATTTCAAATGTTAAGCAGGAGTGCTGCATTTTTCCTAGTCAAGTAGGTCTTGTAAGGTTTTAGTTTGAGTAATCTTAGTAGATAAAATAAGACAATAAATTTCAGTAGTGTTCTGAATCTTTGTACTATACGAGTACATATCCATTCCTCTAACAGTATTAATACACATTTAATCGATAAAGCCATTTAATAGCAGCAAGGCTGATAAAGTACGAAAAAGTCTTAAACAAACAGTTCAAAGGAAACCTCGCCGGGACCTTGTGCGTTACTTACGAACTTCCGCACATAGTTACGTAACTCCGCATTCTTTCCTCCACCTTACTCATAAAACAGCCCCAAAAACCATCGACGCCTTCGTAAGTAGCGGTATTTTTGCTACATTTAATCAAGCGGGGAGGTAATGAAGTAGGTTCCCGTTATGGCAGCGATTCATTTACATTATTAGTTCGGTAAGGGCGGTTGTTTAAAGGTTAGTTGGCACCCGCGCCGCGTCTCGACCTATTCATCACGCGGAGGTCGAACCCACCTGCCTGTAAGCCTCTACTGTTACAAGATTGTTAGACGTTTTGTTAGTGGGTAAAAGTAAGCTGCGAGTTAGAACCTTTTTCTGCGTACCTTTACCGTTACCTTTAAAAAACGTGTAATTATATTGTGAGTGCCGGTTCTCATGTTATAATTTCTAGCTTATAGAGTTTAGTTTTTAATCACTACGTGTATTTTGTTAAAACAGACGTATTTTACAACTTCAAAGCTAAAATATATTCTGAATTCTTCTTTAAAAATAACAATTTTAACGTCTTCGTCTAATCTAGTCTTGCTTTGTTTTAAAACAGCTACTCTTACTTGAGTTCATCCAGACTTCCATTTATAACAGATTTATCTATGTACAGTGTAAATTTTCGTAGTGTAATATTTTGCAACAAAGCAGAGCTGATAGAGTGAGGCGATGTACTCTATGTTCATTTTCGCGTGCTAAAGAGGGTGCAGCAAACTTGCGAGATCCACACGCGAGCGTAGCCGCGAAAATAAACTTGTATTCAATAGTGGTTCCTCGCCTCCACGCCAATTTCCCGCTCGAACTTAATCTTGTTTGCGCCGCGTGAAAAATAATATTTTTCTGTATTAGGCAGGTAAACTTGTGGTTGGTGTGCCTACAGCCTATTACAAGTTTATGAACTGCTTGCTTTTCATGTTTCTTATTATCTGAACCAATTGACGCCTGTCTCCGATTATTTTTTGATGAGATTGAATTATACATATAGTTATTTTTTAGGAATATAATAGGAAGTATTGGTTTTATTTTTGCAAGACTTTTGTGTTTTACTGATGGCCAGCTATATAGATAACCCACACATACGTACATATATTTTTTTAATAAAAGTTCAATTATTGTAACGAAGCTCGCTGCTGCGTGAGAGAGAAACAAACAGATCAACAAACACAATTTCATGGTAAGATTTTCTTAAGCAAACTGAAATATTTATCTAACTTTCCCATAAAATGCAATAAGTGGTCTAGAAATCGGAAGGAAGAGCAAAAGTTAACCCGTTGTTGTGCCAACTGATGCAAATTCAAAACGTGCCACAGCAAAAGTTTAACCTTAGATTTTTTCTTCTCTCTGTAGTTTTGCAATGAACAAAACGAACCAACAAATGGAAAAAGCTAATCTCGATTCAATGGCAGCTGAGTTTGGATTTCACGGACTATCTAACAATGGAACAGTATCAAATAATATTCTTCATGGTTATCACGGATGCAGTACTCTATGACGAATGCTGCTATTTTTCCAGCGTTATCATGTATGCACGTCCAATTTTTATTGCTTTTTCTGCGGCAGTTACAAATCGATTTGGCTTAAAGCCAATGGCGTCATTTTAATAGTTCCTCTGTGTGGCCGACAGTGGCTCTCACATATTTTAGCATTATGTATGTATGTAGGTGTTTAACCAATGGATTTATGAACAATCTGCAGCCAGCCCTGTACCGATGGCAACGCAATAAGTCACCGCGGGGAATCGATTGACAATGAAAGGTTTTTCCACGAGGAAGTGATTTCTATTGTTTATCTTCAGGGAAATTTGTTCACGATGAAAGCAAAGTTTGTTTATGTGTTTTTTACAGATGTTCAATGGTCTGTTGGCTGGCCGTGAACATTTCACATTCTACAAAAACATAGCTGACATTTCACCTAAACGGAAAACACAAACATTTTTGTGTTTCAACATAGGCTGTCGGCGTTCACAATCGATAGCTACAACGTAAATTTATTGACAGGAATTGAAATATTAATAGCTTTTATTTTTCTCCGCTTTCGACGGAAGCGAAACATTCTGGAGAGAAAATATTTTTCCATTATTTATTATGACTTAATATTCAATAGGTGTCCTTTGTTTTCTTCGATACTCTTGAGCTTCTCGATATTTTCTGTTTCGATGCACAGTGGAACAATAAAAGAGGTATCGATGTTAATAAGACAAGAAGGGTGAAACGGCGCTTCGTTTACAAACATTTACATTCATTGGTAAGACAGTAAAATACATTTGAGAATATACTCAGGTAATTTCAAGGGAATTGAAATGTTGTGTGGTAGCTCTCTGTGTAGGTATATCTAGCTTCGCACTGGAATTGAAAAGGTTTCTATTATAAAATAGCGAGGCGTTTGACCCGAGCCTGCTACCTCTGGTTACCTACGTACGTGCGTCAACTTTCCTAGACTTGTTTGCTATTAAATGACCTAAAAGTTGAGCACAATGGTATCTAACTACCCATTCTCATTCTGCGAAGGTTGTATACTAACTAAAGCTAACAACACCCTCCATTAAAGTGGTCCTTCGCAGCTGAGAATACACTTCTCAATTAATTCTTAGAGCAAAAGGCACGTCCGGTCCCGGGCTAGGTCTATAATTTACGTGAACAATGATTTGTGATCTTTGTTTATTATGTGTTGAACAAGTTCGAAGATAAATGGACCTATATTGTGTTACAGGATCCTTATTTCACAAATCTAAACTCGGTAGGGACAAATTCAATTTTTTGCTTAAAATTGAAAAGGGATTAGCAATTTTGGTTTGGCTTAATCTGCTAATCATAGTTTCCATGCTAACGTGCTATTCAATCTAAAGAAAAATTGTACATAAAGAGCAATCCCAGCTTAAAGGAAATATAAACTACTTTGCACTTTATACGTTACCCAAATTTGATTGAAACAACCGCACGAACGGTTAATGCGGGCAGTTCTGGACACATAACATTAAGCATACTACACTTACATGTAGGTATATGGGTACATCCAGTTTCAAAGTCAAGCAATGTACTGTTCAATAAACACCGTAAAACGTACAAAGGGATAGCTCCCTTAGCAACTTACATTGTGAACTGTAGTTTAACGGATAACACACTCGCGAATTCCCGTTACTATTTGTACAACACTTTAAGCGGTGAACTGAACGCGTTTCTCAACAAATATCCAAAGATGATATTTGTTGAGAAACGCGCTCCCACTCATAGTTTTTTATTTATTCTAAGTTATAAATAGTCAGGAGACGGGATAAAATAAGATTAAAACATATTAAATCAAGAACAAAATTCAGAAATGCACTCAAGGTATATAAACAATTAAAATGGAGATGGACAGGACACATGTTGAGAGAGGAAAAGGTGAAATGGACCAAACATATTACTGAATGGTGTCCCAGAGACAGCAAAAGAAGCCAAGGGAGACAATATAAAAGATGGGAAGATGACATTAAGCAAGTTGCAGGACCGGCTTGGCTCCAGGTAGCCAAGGATAGAGAGAGGTGGAAAACTTTGGAGGAGGCCTTTGTCGACGGACAAGCTGTCTAATGTAAATAGTTATTGATAGAATAGATAATAATCAATTGTATATAAACAGTAATAAAGGCTTATTTTATTTTATTTTTTTATTTTATTTTATAAATAGTAAATTTCAGTAGCAGTTTGACGACACGTTCGCTTTTATGCTTAGTTTTAGTAACCCAATGAGAGATTTTGTTTTACTATGTTATTAAAAAGTTGTAATGTTTATTAGTTTATTTTTCATTGCTAAATTAATAAATAAATAAATATTCCGGGACATTGCACACAGCGCCATCTAGCCCCACACTAAGCAAACGCTTGTGTCGTGGGTACTAGATAACGGATAATAATACTTATATACCTACTTTTCTTTTGAAATGAAAAAAAAAAAAAAAAAAACTTTAAAAATATATTTTCATTAATAGGAATACGACGCTTCCTTTTCAATCACTTATTATATCTATACTTTTAACAACACGAAACATAAAAATGTCCATCATCATCGTTTCCATATTATTAAATCTGTAATGTACAAAAAAACGCTTGACCTTTGCAAAACGCGCAATTCGTTGTCTCATCCGATAAACCTCTTCCATTGGCTACAAATTACGTAAATTGACATAAGCAAATATAATAATCATCATAAAAGGTACATTGAATTACGTTAAGAGGCGAGAGAGTATTTTTGCTTACCTTTTATTTGTGTTTTATAAGAGCTTTGCTTGTGTTGGCGGTATAACAAGCGTTTAACGGGCAATAAACTGAAATTTATTGCCCAAGCGACATACGGAATATTTCCCGGTTTACTCTGAAAGAAGACTTAACTAGTTATTTCCTTGAGAGGTTTTTTGGAAGCATACAGCTTTACTGCAGCGGGCGAATGACTCAACTTAAGTTTCATCGTAAAACTTGTTAGTGAATTCGGCAATAAAAGAAAAAAATAAAAACGTTATATAAAACAAGTGGCAATTTAAAGTATAAAAGCAATTTTAAGGCCTATCCAGAATTGCGTAGATACAAGTTTAAATTTATATGAAATTTGATGTCTTCTCTTGATTAGGTTAGACAACTAACAATTAATTTCCATTACTTATGTCTTTTTCTGCATTAAGCGGTATTGTGTTGAATAGTGTGTTTAAAATTTAAATTTCCTCTTGTTCTCATTTATTGAAATTCTAAAGTGACATTTGAAGTATTTTATTGTAATAATCAACTGAGTATATCTGAAATAAAGGCTATTTTTATTTTATTTTATTACTTATGTCTATTAGCTTGAGAGAAATGTTTGAAACCCTAAATAGATCATCATATTCAAGTGTTACCTTAGTCTGACTATATCACATAAATATGTACATTGTACGTGTCACTTACTTATTACAGGTAAAAAAGCTTTGGAACACTTTACCAGAAGCTGTGTTTCCTGCGAACTACAATCCAGGGGTCTTCAAATCTAGAGTTAATAGGTATCTTCTAGGTAAACGTGTTACACCCTAGGCTGCAGCAATGCTTAACATCAGGCAGGCTGTAGTCAAACGTAAACCTATCCCACGTAAAAAAAAAAAAACTTCCTTTTAAAAACTGGAAGCTATCTCGTATTGTTTCTCAAAAACATAAATTGGTAAGTAAATTCTAGCTGTATTGTTACAATACTGGTATCGGTTTGCAATATCACATCCAATATTCATGTACCATGCGCAAGGAAAAATGTTTACCATTTCTATTGCAAATATTAGTATGATAATATGTATCTTAAATGTAAAGTAAGAATCACATTTAATTTGTTTATTGATAGTTCCTTAGACTAAACGAATTCATTCTAATTTTTTAATACATTTGTATGACAGTGATAAGTTTCGGTACAAATTATACATTTATAATTCATACTTTTAGTGTTGTTTGAAGAAACTTACATCAAATTAATGTAGATGTGTGTTGACTCAGTCACTATTGAACTTAGTATCTATGGTATCATAATTAATCGTATCATAAAAATTAACTTGACATGTCAGTGCTACGCCGTAGCATAAGTCGTAGCACTGTTACAGATGTAAAAATTGGTTAGAAAAGCGTAGTATAGCTAGAAACGCGTAGCATAACCAGAAACGCGTAGCATAGCTAGAAACGAGTAGCATAGCTAGAAACGCGTAGCGTAGTTAGAGAAGTGCATTTAGCATCTAGTAACTGTTGCCAATGCAGTCTCCCGGGGTTCCGCAATCTTTCGTCAAGTGCATCAGGTGCGGCATGAATATTAACACACATGAATATTCCGACTGTGTTTGCGCTTTTCTAGCACGTGAAGAAACCTGCCGGTGGCGTGATAATCACGGACGTGACGGGGATTTATAGCCAGTAAACGAAGGAAGAATAATAATAATTCAGAGACCTCTAACTGGGTAATTAATTTAATAAGCTAAATTTATGAACAGTCTATACCAACTCATTATATGAAAAAAAAAATGTAACTTAAATATAAATTTCTATGAAATAAGAACATCATTAACAAATTAAATTCATCTGAGACCCTGAGACACTTTGTCGGTGTGATGGTCAGAGAATATGTGTTTTCTTTGATTTTTCCTGGCCTCGTGAAACACGTAACGGCGTTTTATTATACAATATACCTATATATTAGGCAATGTCCATGTATCTTACTAACACTAGTTTTTAAGTTGTTTTCATTTGTGTGCCAATAACAAGATGGAACCATTGTTGTCCAATAAATGAAATTTTGAATTTGAATATTGAATTAAACTTGACTCAATTTTCATATTTTCTTCGCTTACACACCGATGTTGCTGGGGGCCCAATAAACCCACTACTGTGTCACGTGATATTTGTAGCTGTATAATTACGGACGGAGACAACATTCACTCAAGCAAGACAGGAGAGTTATTAAAAGTTAAGAATTCCAGTCTGTTCTGAACTGGCAAGAACTTGGTTGTTTTTTATTAAAATGAGGGTTCTATTAGATATGATGTCATTGGAGGTAATAAAACAGATACATTAATATGCATGAGATGATGGCGATACTTTAGACTGACGAAAAGGTACCTTGTCAAGTAGCATATGAGAGCAAACATTGTGGAAACAGTTGATTGTTCTGACGCGACGCAATATATACGTATGCACATACATATATCAGTGTTTTACTACACCCTGATATTATTTTAGAATAAGACAAGACAATAGTATACGATAAAGCTTCTTTCTCCCAATTTTCGTGAGACATTTTATCAATATGTTAACGAAACGGGTTTCACTCACGTGTAATTCGCGTATGTATGTATGTTGTTTATTAAATTATTTAATAAGTTTCTTTTTTTGAATTTTTAAATAAGAATTTAGTTACTCCATCGAATGTTTCAGTTAAGAAGCTTAGGTTTCTAGATAGATAGATAGGTAGATTAACGCTTTATTGGACACACAAATAAAATAGAACACAACACAAACAAGAGAAAATTTAAATCTTATGCCACAAATGGCGGCCTTATCGCTAAAAGCGATCTCTTTCAGGCAACCGAAGGATGGAGAGGAATACATAAAGAATAATAGACGGGGTGTACAATAAAGAACACATGAAATTTAACTACTAAATAATGCAGTGTAGTAGTTTATAGTGGGTAGTAAAAGTATAAAAAGAAATAGATCCGTAAAACTACAAAAAAATTAAACGAAACCAAGGTAAATTTGTTTCCAGGTATTTTTGTATCGTCTTGTAGTTGTGTGAAATTCAACAGAGTAGCAATATAATGCCGTAGTGTCAGCTGTTTTAACAAGCTATAAGCTCAATATTGCATGTGTGAACTGTGCAATGCTATGTCGTAAGAAACAATGTACCTACTTAGTTTACTCCTTAAAATTATTCGTGAGTTCAATTGAAGTTTGCTTGTAAGGAGGTATAAAAGAAATCTAATCATTTTATTAACCTTTAAAATACTGAATTAACAATAAAGGAATATGTACGTAAACTTTAAATACTATTTTTTCTCTTCATTATGATATAAAACATAGGTACATAGATTTGACTACACTGAAGATCACAATCAGATGCTTTAATTAAATATAGCCTCCTAAAAGCAAAAGTTGAAGTTTGCAATTAAAATAAATTTGTTCGTTACATCTACTTAAAACCAATCCCTCTAAAAGGCACTGAAGTGATTGTTTAAGTGCTTAAAACTTAGCAACACTGTCTAAAGAGATACCTCGTCTTAAGAGGTAAAATATCTGTTTTCTTAGCCGAAAACAATATTAAACTTAAGGCTTTTACAATGTTTTGGCAATCGATCTTCGCTAAGTAAACTCGGCTATACTTAGAAATTTGTTTCAAAACAAAAATGGCTTCAATTTAAATCCATTTAATGAGTAAGATAACCATAAATACTGCTAATTGCCTTAGATTTAGTTAGTAAATAACTCAGTGGGAGTCTTAATAGAGAAATCTATTACGATAAATACTAAACAAAAAGATCATAAACTTCTGTTCTAGTTTACTCGTATCTACAAATGTTTTAAGATTAATTACTTAGAAAGTTAATCTATACTAATATTATAAAGCTGAAAGAGTTTGTTTGTTTGTTTGAACGCGCAAATTTCAGGAACTACTGGTGCGAATTGAAAAATTGTTTTTGTGTTAAATAGACCATTTATCGAGGAAGGTTTTAGGCTATAAAACATCACGCTGCAACTAATAGAAGCGAAGAAACAATGGAAAATCTAAAAAAACGGGGAAAATTATCATTTTGAGGCCTTCCTTTGCGTGCGCTGCGAAAACGGTTCAAGTCGTGGGTAACAGTTATAATTTATAAAGCTGAAGAGGTTGGCCAAAATAACTATTTCACGCGGACGAAGTCGCAGGCACAGCTAGTTACTGATAAAATAGAAGCAAATGCACGATAGTAGCAACTATGACAATAAAAATGCAGTAGTAAAGATAAAAACCCACGTTGCTCGGGATTCGTAGATTTATGTGTCAGTCATTTGTTTTCGGGGATAATCTACGGGAATGCGGGGAAGGTACTGGGAGTATAAAGCAGTAAGTAAAATACTCAACCGGTTTCGTTTTATCGTATCCAGAGTTGATTTCTTTATTGTTGATTGTAGATTGAATTCAACCCACGATAGGTTTATGCGTAGGTTATGCTTTTACTCAATAAATTAATTAACGTGTTTTATGATACAAAGCAAAGCTAATTAACAAAGTAGGATATTTCTTTAATAATACCCATCTAACCACACAATCATTTTTACATTCTGTCAAATTTATCTATGTATCTTTGGCTTTCTAATTTATTCTTATTGGATTCTTCATATTAAGTAAAGTTATCATATTTCGGCGGCTATTATTGCCGAGCATCACAAGAGACGCAAATATGCTAAGTTCGGCCGAGGTTACATATTTGAGCCTTTTGGAGTCGAGACTTTGGGGCCGTGGGGTCCGGAAGCCCATACTATTTTCCAAAACCTCTCGGAGCGCTTGGTTGACGCGACGCATGACTAAAATGCTGGCCTTTTTCTGGCTCAACGTATCAGCATTGCCATCTAGCGTGGTAATGCGGCCAGTATGCTGGGCACGCTGCCCTCTGGTAGTGGGCTGGAGCACTTAGATTATCTTTAAGCTTTTCTAAAGATTTTCTAAGTGCCCCTTTTTGTAGTAGTTAGAAGTAGTATGTTTAGTTTTTCTTCCCTTGTTTTTATATTTTATTATCATATTTCCTTACTATATTTTACAGATTTTCCTTCTGTATATCTCTAACTGTGAATTCGCTAAACTGATTACGAGTTCAAATTAAGTCGTAAACTCTTAACGAGGATATTACTTGTACCTACTTCTTATTAACGCTGACGTTTGGTACGTAAATTACGTGAAAAATCCTGTAAATTACTAGCAAATGAAGAAAGTTTTAAAATGAAATTTGCCAGAAAAAAAGAAAAGAATGCTTATGTTATCATGATTTTTATCCACTTATTTACTCATTTTTTATGTAAGTATGTTTTTCAACAAACATACATAAAAAATCTTAACGACACTATTTTGTCTTTGATAAATAAAAAGAAAATTAAAACATTGCAAACTAACGAAAAAAAAATACTTTAAAATACATTCTTAGTGAATACAACATATTTTTTAAGAAGACCTGCATATAACAACGTTATTATAAACTGTACAAACAATAAAAGTCATAATACTCATATGTGCCTATAACAAGATGGTTGAATTACGTTTTGGTCAAAAGTAAGCTCCACTTGTGCTCACTTACCAAGTAGCTCTTTTCAAAACGTTATTTCATCGAGAACTGTGTAGAAACTTCTAGAGTCTAGAGCAACTTCTAATGGTTGCAAGGAGGTTTTCAATAGTTAAAAGAGTGCAATTTATTTTGCTCAGTTCGTGCACCATTGTTACCCGCGTCCTTGTGGTTCTAAGGATATTTTTGCACCGCCGCTTTGGTAGAGATAGATTTTACCTTGGAAAAGATTTGTGGAGACATAGTTTTGCTAAAGCCGTTGGTAGGATGTTTTAGTGTCGTGTATTCTACAAAGGAGTTTGACTTATGTGGGTGTAGTAAAATTTTTGTTTCGAAGCTAGGATGTACAATATGCAAATTATCAAAATCTTTTTGGTAGATAAAATGAATATTTATTTAGATTTGAAGCTTCCAACATTATACAACAATCATATAAATACAATTAAAATAACTTACAAAACACATAGGGAAATAATAAATTAAAAACTAAGCCATATAATAAACTTAAAAATAATAAATTAACAACTATATAATGTAAAATATATACAACCTTACAAATAATATAAATCTACGGCATTATGAGGAATTTTCTTAATGTCAAGAACCTGCCACTAATCGTTCCCGGTGCAAATGTGCCCATCAAGCTCGCTGCGTTTCCGCGCTGGATGGCAATAGATAGCCGTTGCACCAGAAACGATCCAGAGCGGGGGTCACCGGTCGATCCAGAGCGGGGGTCACCGGTCGATCCAGAGCGGGGGTCACCGGTCGTAACTCTAAAAAAAAGATAAAATGGATATGTCGTAGATATTGAAACTCGTTAATTCACGAAATGCAATTAATGCAATTGTTTGCGCTAATTGTTGTTACCGTTACGCTCATTAAAACTTATTTTTTGCTCAGGGATCGAAAGCTAGGTGTGTGTGTGTGTTTGTCACTTTATTACTGTCTATACTGTGATAATAAACAACGTGTTTGTGGAAAACTCATAATATCTGTTATTCAAAAAATTTAGAAAAAAAACTTACAATTGAAATAGTCTCAACATACCGTAATTTCTTACTAAAGCCATCTAAAACCAATTCTCGTCACTAAACTTTTCCACCGACGAATACCAGCCACTTGATTTTTCCATTTCCTCTCTCCTCAAATAACGTTTATTAAGACTTTATTGGTAGTTTTCTCTAAGTCTAGATTAAGAGTGGTTATAGCTTAGTTCTAATAAAATCCTGTTTATCCCTAACAATGGAGACTCAGTATTGTGCGCCCGGGGCTCTGTCGCTGGCCCGCAATGGTTCCGGAACTCTGCGCTATAGGAAACGTTCAGTTACTTGTATTGTTTATTGTCTTGAATGTGGTATATGATAATATTATGACAGATAGATGTAAATGTGTGTAGATAAATAAGATTAGTTTTTGCATGACACTTGCTGTTTCAACTTGCTGGCTCCCCGTTTGATTAAATTTACATAGAATAATTTTTATTTGCTTTGTCTTTGTCTTCTTCTCAGTAATCTTTTTACGTAACATATCATATAGAGACCGAAAGTTTTTATTACACATCTAGATCATCTAATAAAACTACCATTGCTTCAATATCTACTACGTAGATCAAATATCAACAGTTACAAACCATGACATTGCTAAAAATCAGAATGATAATATTGTTCTTTTCATTACCAATTTAGGATTACATTACATTTAACACACAATCTAAACTATTTTTTAATCTGGATATCAAAAAATACAACAACTTTAATTCGTAAACACGTTTTAAAATCATTTCAACGATATAATTTTGTAGAGTAGTTGGATTACTGTTTCACAGCGCGCATCCGGCCTGACGTTCGCTGCTCCCAAAAGAAAATTGCGGCTAAAATAAATGTAATAATAACAAAATCGTAATTCAAAGTGTTTATTGCAGAAAGGAGACATGAAATTGAAAGAAATACAGCCGCCTCTGGTATTTCTAACCGTTCCGTGAGCCCAGGGTCTCTTTAGCGGTTATTCAGGTAATCTAAACTCTAACAAAGCTCGAAAAATATTTTCCTCCTACATTCTGAATAGCAGGTAACTCGCACAAACTTACCGCAGCTCTGCTCGCCATTTACTTAACTAAAGCTTTTATCCAGATAAAAATAAACGTGCTAAAATATTTTCAAGAGACAAACTCGAGTATCAGTTTGTGAAGTTTATACGGCGTTTCGTAATACGTGGAGTGGACGGTATTTTTATATATATATATATATATATATATATATAACTTTCTCTACCACGTGTCACGTTTACCTTTGATTCTTTAACGTAGTTATTAATATATATTTTGTTGCTTACATATTATATTTTATTGGGTAAATAGATAGATATGTTGTATGGCATCTCCATGTTGATGTTTGGAAGGCTGTTGGCATATTGTTGTTAATTTATTTGTATGAACTAAATATATTTTGTAACATTTCTTAATAGGAAAATAATAACACTATTTACTAACATTGAACAAAGTGTTCTCAGCTAGAAATTTCTATTACATATCTAATATAGCAAACTTCCATTGTAACAAAGAAAAAGATTATCTTTAGATCATTAAACTTCTCTGCCACGAACAAACCTATTACGTAGGTAAAAAGTAAAAATATAACTAACAATTACGGCATCAACGTTTTCGTATAAAATAAAGGTAAAACGAATGTAATGTGTAGTAATGGGTCGAAAAGCGTTTTCAGATAAGCATTTTGGTTCATTCGAGTAAAGTGTCCATTGAGACGGGGAGAGGTGGGGGCGGTTAATTACAGTAGAGGTCTTCCTACATATGTACATATAAAAACGTAGGCACCAAATCGTCTGGTGACGCAGCAATGGTAGCACTTGGCAACCAGCTGCATAGTCCTTTCAAAAAAAAACTAAACACTGACATTGTATTTTTTTATTTTTTTTTACTATGAATGGGTTTGCACTTGACCGTAATTCGCCTGATGGTAAGCAATCATTGTATATGAATTTGTGTATCTATTTTGTTTGTGGTTTGGAATTTTAGGTTAAAAAATTATTCCGAGACAAATAAGAAGCTTGCTTTTTGTTTTTTATGTCTCTTTCTTGTTCTGTTATGCAAGTACAAGTATATAGTGGTGGACGGTCAGTCGTCTAAGGGAGATCCAAACATGTTGGCAGTTTTTTTCTCGACCATTTTTTATTTGATGTTTCCCATCCACACAAATCCACACATAACTTAAAATAACAAGCCATGTATAGACCCGGACTCGAATCTGGATGAGTCAGATTGTAAAGTAGATGTTTCAACCGTCGAGTCACATCACTTATATGCTAAAATATTAAAAAAAATAGTACCTATAATTTTGTTCAGTATCTCTCAACCTACCCAACAATAGTGTCCATTCCTGAGCCCGGCTCTCAAAGCCCAGTTGTTATGGCCCTTGGAATTTTATTAACTCTTCCCGTATTGCTTCGTTAGTATTACATTACATGAACGCAATTCGTTTTATTTTTATTAGCCTAGTCTATTTTGTACGGGAGAAACAAGAGTTGTTTTTAGTTCAAGATTATTGTAAGCGAGAGTAACTCAGAGGGAAAACAGCCACCTTATAACCTCCCAGATTAGATTTCGGTATTTAAAAAGAAGCTAGGTTAGTAATGAACAACTATTTATTTTAATTTTATGGCTTTCTCAAAAAAAAAATTAAATGTAGGTAACTAATTAAATTAATAATCTTAATAATAGGATAAAACAGAAAACTAACAACGACACATGTAATATTCAATTTTGTAACACTCCATATATATACATATAGTTACCAACAGGAATGATATCTAGGAACATGGTTAGACCACTTATTACTTCACGCGACATGAATCTGCTAAAAGCATATCATATTACCTATTCTTTCGCAATCTCCAGCGTTAATAACGTTGAACAATCTCTATTAGATCTTTATGGAAACTGATGGCGATTAGGTCACTGAAAAAATCTTGATCATTTATCATAATGCTGAGCATAAAGTAATACGTTTCAACCTACGATAGTCTTAAAGAAAAATACGTCGGCAAAAATAATTCTATTTTCACCAAAAGGCAAAGGTCTCCAAACCATTTGCAATATAACAGTGGCTAAGATAATACACGCACTGCGCTACGCTAAATAGCAGTGCTATAAAATCAAGTGTTATTATTTTATCAAATTACAAGCAACTCGGCTTCGAGTTGCGTCGCAGGGTTGTGATATGGGACACAGTTCTTCGAAGGAAAAATATAAAGTTAAAAAAATGCCTTCAACGCACAGGTATGTATGTGTCTGTTTGCTAATATAAATTGTAAGTCAAGTAAATTCAGGTGCTTTAAAAATATCACTAGCACAATGTGTAAAACTCTAGGTGGTTCAAATATTGTATTTCATGGAACTTCTTCTAAAAGTACCGTAAACCTTTTTGCCTCTTGACTGTTTGCTAAAATCACTTCTCTCTTGAGTCGTATTTCCTCATGGCTGAGGATCGTGACTCCCCCTCAGAAATAATTCGTTAGGGGAGTTTTTTTGGGCAGATACAACGTGGTGGGCGCCCAGGTCCTTCCACGGAAGCCACATATCCTCGGATATTATGGTCCTCAAACATGTCGGTTTCCTCACGCTGTTTTCCTTCACCATTAAGCGAGTGCAAATCTACACTTAACTTGAAAACACAACTCATTGGTGCAGGGCCGGATACGAACCAGGGTGCGTCTGGATGAAAAGCAACTCTGTAACCGTTGAGCCACACTCGCTTCAAAATCACTTTTAATGTGCCAATTAGTAATAAAAAAATACTGATTTTAATGTGATGTACTAGACTTTCAGAGTCCGTCGACACAGAAGATTCTGTAGACCCTGTCACAAATACACCGACGCAACAGCATACTCCTCCCCTCAACAGTATTCTAGACTATGTTGGCAATACACCACTCATTAGACTCAACAAAGTCCCGAAGGACCATGGAGTGGACTGTGAAATATGTAAGTAGTTTATTTGACATATTTTTCTACCATAAGCTAATACAATTTTAAAAATTGCGCAGTTTTTATCTCTATATATTTGACTAAGCTTTAGGCACAAATTATTGGGTAGCGAGCTCAGACTATTGTACTTGTGGTAACATTCAAACTTTAACCTAATTCAAAAATTAACCCAACTTATTCCTCAAATCTAAGGTGCCGACGCACAAAGCATCTATATTTGAAAAAAAAACCCTTTTTACTGACACTTTACATCCCTTTTTCAGATGTAAAATGCGAATTCCTAAACCCTTGTGGTTCTATAAAAGACAGGATTGCTGTGGGCATGATGAACGACGCAGAGAGAAACAATGTTCTGCACAAGGATACATCCCTTGTAGAACCTACTTCTGGGAATACTGGCATTGGAATTGCATTCAATTGTGCTTTGACTGGTGAGTGTTTTAATTACCATTTTAAAGGTAAGTATAGGTTTTAAAATCTCTCAAAGGCGGAGATTCAGAACATCAATACGAATTAAAAAAGTAATATTCGAAAAATAGCAGGAACACTTTACGACACTTTTTTTTTAAGTGGGTTAGGTTTTCGTTTGACTATAGCCTGCCTGATGGTAAGCATTGCTGCAGCCTAGCCTAGGCCTAGCCTAATCTCCGCAAGTCAGTAATTATAACATTAGTGATTTGAATTAATGTACGAAAAATCTCGTACCTAACAAGATAGGTACTTATTAAGTTAATCTATAAGACAAAGTTATTCATTTTAATATCAGTATATTATTTTATTTAAGCCTTATAATTTTGAGCTTTTATAACGTAAAATGATTTCTATTTTCAGATAACAGGTGTGTTATAGTAACTGAGCAGAAGAACTCTGACGAAAAAGTAAATACGATTCGTCTACTCGGAGCTGAAGTGATACAAGTAAAGAATAATGAAGAAGAGTTGGCGATTGCTCATAAACTTAATGACGAAAATTCTGACTATATTATGCTGAACCAGGTAACGTAAAAAACAGAAGATATTGAATTCCTTCAAATCCTGACTAACGTTAAATAAATGTTTAAAATGTAACATTAGGAACTGACCGAAACGAGTATGGTAACACCAAGTCTTACTTGATCCTAATTTTAATGTCAAATAATAAAACGAATTAATTTTTACACTCTATTTCCTTTGGCATGGCACCCTTTTTCCGTGTAACACAAAGTAGTTTTGTAAGAACCGTTGGACAAACCAACAAACTCACATTCCCTTCTGTTTTAGTACAGCATAGACCAACATATTTTTTCAGTTCGACAACCAAGTAAACCCAGAGACCCACTACCACCACACGGGCGTAGAGATACTAAACGCGTTAGACAACGTAGACTATCTGGTATTGGGTGCTGGGACCGGTGGAACACTTACAGGAGTAGGTATAAGGGTGAAACAACGGTACCCGCATTGCAAGGTGGTGGCGGCTGAACCTGATGGGTCTATCATGATCAATGAGCATGGCAAGGCTCATGATTATCTGGTAAGTGTTTTAATTCTGGTGGGAGAAAACCTGCTTCGCATAGGATGGACTGTAGTAAAATGCAAACTACTTATTTTTTCACCACAATTGATAACTTTTTTAAGATAAAAATAAATTGTATTGTACACAAATAATATGTTATATCTTACAAGTAGCACTGCCATTAGAACAAAATAGTGTCGTAGAGAGGCAACTAAAATATTTGTTCGCATTTTAGACTACAGTCCTCCCAAGCCGAGCATTGCCCCAGCCTAGGGTAGATACTCGTATATAGAGATAGATAAATTCTTTATTAAAACACCACATATAAAAAACCATACAAAAAAACATAGGGTAATACATGATTATCTAGACTAGCTTAGTAAAGCTTGCATATTGGTTTGCACGTGACCATAAATTGCCCGGTTGATGGTAATCATCATTACAGTCTACTACGAAACGTAACTTTTGTGTAAAAACTGTTTCAGATATTTTCCCCTACGTGTTCTTTCATTTCAAAACAAGTTAAACTACTCTTTAGGTATATTTTTATGTCATACTGCTATCAACAAATATTTTTATGAATAGTAATACTTAGGAAAGCCTGATCAATATCATAGCTTATATTAATTCCCTGAAATAACTATATTATCTCATTGAATCTCACTTTAAATTTGATTTTTTCTGATGTTGTTGTGTTTAGGTGGAAGGTATTGGAGGTAATTGGGTGCCCATGGTATTGGATAAGAGCGTAATAGATGAAATTGAGGTAGCCACTGATGAAGAATCTTTCTTGATGTCACGAGAACTGGCCAGAAAAGAGGGATTGCTTTGTGGTGAGTTCTATTTAAATTTAAACTTACGTACATAAGTTGATAAGTACAAACTTCGTTGGAACAGGAAAATAATTTATTGTTAGCAAAAACAATACACTGAATTTAAATTATTTACTGCTATAGTAATAAAATTATATTATGTGTGGTGCAGTTTGAGTCAGTTTTATTTGCAAATTAACGTTTGTTTTTCTTCTTAAAACGGCGTGAGACGACAATAATAAATTATTAAATTAATTAATTTAACAAAAGTTCAACGTGATAAAATTTAGTTTTGCATATGGCTTCGCTTACTCTCCAATGTTTCGGTATAAAAAATGCTTGTGTAAATTTCAGAGCTATATGCTATCTCCATACCAAAATTCACGACAACCTGGTCGCTGTGTTAACAAGAACAAACAAACACACAATACACATAACACACAATAATAATAATTGTGTTTTCAGGTGGTAGCAGCGGTACCGCCATGGCTTGTGCTATAAAGGCAGCCAAACGCCTCAAAATTGGCGCCGACAAGCGTGTTGTGGTCATATTACCGGACGGAATTCGCAACTATATGACCAAATTCGTTTCTGATCAGTGGATGGAGGCACTACTGTTTAAGGACCCTCCGAGTCATACTATGCGGTAAACGTCCTGTATTTTTGGAAACAATAGAAAGGTCCATAGGTCCAATAAAACTTTATTTTAGCTTACTGAAGAAAAATGTACATCAGGAAACCTTTACTTGTATCACAAGTGGCAGCCTGATTGTTAAGAGCGATCTTTTTCAGGCTCGTCGTAGTATCAATAGTCTTGGATTAGGAGCCGTTTATCACAAAGTAAATCTACATAGTATACAATCAAAATGTCTGTTACTTTAATGTTGCTAAGAGGCAAACAAAATGAAGTACCTATGACTTCAAAGAATATTATGGCTCCAAAAGTTTACTAGTACCTACCTATTATTCATGTAAATAATATAACCTTATGGTAATTATAATTAACAAGGGAATCGTTTCATCCTCGAATTACTTTGATTTCAGCTGGTGGAACTGCCCAATCACAGTGTTGCCACTCAAACTCAAATTCCCCGTGATTGGTAAACACAGCACGTGTGCTGAGGCACTGCGAGCTATGGACAATAAGGATGTAGCTGTTGTTGTTGACGAGCACAGGTAAGTCGATAGCAAATAAAAACATTTTCATAAAAATCTCTCAATAAGATAATCTGGTTGACACGTGTTTGCGTCTTCACGAGGCATCGTAAGTACAGGTTGACTCCACAAACAACGGTCCGTAAGTACTCGGGCTTGTTACAATGCGTTGAAAAATAAATATATTGTAGAAACCTACAAGGTTAGAGAACCAAAATGAGAATTAATTCATTATAAATTATAAGCCCGAGAATAATATTTCTCATCCGTATTCTCTGCAAAATGTATCTTCTTAAAAAAAAACTAGCACTTATATTATAGGGGTGTCAAGAAAATATTATACAAAATTAAGGTTTTTCATACAAACTTACGTAGGTTTGTTACGTATCCATTGAAAAGGGGTCGAAAGTCTGAACAATGAAGATATAAAAAAAAATGTTTTGAGAAACTTCGAATTGATAGCAGAACACGTTCCAACAATTTCTAGAAATTTGTCTGTTTAGCTGTTTCTCTGTTTACCTGTGTCTGTGTGTGTGTGTGTGTGGTAGTATGAGGTCTAAGGTGTGTCATAGCGAGCGAAACGGGCGTCCACTAGACTTCTATAATAATAACAAATCATTGTTCTCAGTTGGTTCCTCGGAGTAATCACCAAGGACAGTCTGCGAAATTTCGCCACCAACCCCACCAAGCTACCGGACCAGAAGTCCGAGGACTTCAACTTTGACGACCTGGTCACCGACCACTTGTTCCGTCATGTCCATACCTTGGCCAAGAATGGGAAGAGAGGAATGCCCACTATGGGACGCCTGTCCAGGATTCTAGATATTACGCCATTTGTAGTCGTTGGCACTAATTGTCATTATGATGAGAAAGGTAAACTGTTTTTTAACTTAAAACTTTGATCTAAACTGTATATTTTAATCATCATCAGCCTGTGTTCACCCACTGCTGAGTATAGGCCTCCTCCAGCCTGTCTGATCTATCTCCTTCCAAAGTACTTACAAATGTTATCCGACCATCGGAAAATGAATGAATCCTTTATATTTGTTACTGTCCATCTTTTATTGAATGAGAGTGGTCAACTTTATTATTATTATTTATTATTGACTTACATTTTGTTAAAAACTATTTAAAAAAACTAAATACCAATAATAGAATAAAAACTTAAACTACATCTAAAACTAAAATACTTAATCTAAAATGCTTGTAGTAGAAGGAAAGGTCCCCAAAATACTGGCGGCATTTCCGCGTTGTATAGCAATGCTCACCTTTTGAGCAAAGTAGCAGCCAGCATTCTGGAGACCTGTCACTGTGGTCAACTTTAGTATTGAGAGTTCATAAAGCTAATTTTAGGGTCTCTGCCATGGCTTGGCAACTACTGTACTATAATAGACGCTAGGTCTATAATTTCATTTTGTAATAAAAACAAACAAAAAGGAATACAAGTCTGTCTCTTGGTGAAAATAGAAGAAAGTCCGATATATTCCGTCAGATAGCAATTATATGACCGAAAATGATGTATAATAAGTAGGGCAAGAATAATATCATAAGTCCTCAGGGCGGTTTTAAAACTCTCTCAATATCTGACTTTGGCCACTAAACTATACTTGCTTGCTTTACTTAAGTAATATATGTTTTTATGAGACATATTTATTTGTTTCAGATCTTTTCATTGCAGAGGCCATAATAACAGCTGACGACGTGTTAGATTATATTTTTGCTTGCACCAAAGATTAAGAAAATTTATTTGCTTAATGTGTGATCAATATTTTGCCATTAATAATTTTAACAAAATTAGGTTATTTTATGGACTACATATGATTTTTGTTCTACAATAATGTTCAGCTTAAAATGGATAAATATATATGTATACACATAAGTGCGGGTAATAAAGTTATCTTCAGCTTATTAAAAATAAGTATTATTATTTATTTTATTCTTGATAGATTTAAATAAAAAGTACAACCTGCAAGCCTGAAAAAAAAATACAACCATACATGAAATAATATTATAACGCATATTTTCAACAAATCGTGAAGAAAAATTCAAATATCCATTCAAATTAATTTAATATTTTAATGAATACGGATACTCGTATCGTTCGACCATTAAAAAAACTAACTTTTCCTATTTTTAAACTAAAGATGCAATAAGTAACAACATAATAAATTGAAAGTTACACCAAGAGCTCCAATGATACGGTAACGCTCATGAAAATGCACCAATGAATAAAGGTAACTTAGGGAGTAGAAGCAACCGCGCCGTGCCAGAACAAAGGCCACGAAGCCTTTGTCGCTCCTACCAAGCCTTTATTAAACCCCTCTTTACACCTTATAACGTTTCATAAATTGCTCAAACTCGCTTTCCGAATATTTTGCGAAACGTTTTTATATTGTGTCACTTTGTGCGGGTTTCCTATAACAACCGCACGTGAAAAGCGCCACGTTTAATATTCGACCGAATATTAGACAGTTTTATTAATATCGGAATAAAGAAAACCCTATCTGTTACGAATGTCGCCTTGAGCTATTCAAAAGCCTCCAATGTCAATTTTCATTGTAACAAATAAATTAAAATGAACTCAGCGCTTTTACAGGCACTCGTATTTCTGGCAGTCATTGTGAATCAATCTACTAAATAGCTTCTTCCAACGGCTGTTTAAACATTGAGACACTACCGGCCCAATATCGCCTTACATTTGGGAAACGCGGGGATTTTCCTTGTACTCCGCCTGTCGCTTCGGAGGATAAAATAAAAATATTAGATTTGTAAAGTAATCGCGTTTTCGTGCCTCCATTAAATCCTATGCCTGCAATTAAGGAGGGCACTCTTGAAGGGAACAGTAAACTGATTATACTTAGAATGAAGCTGTAACACCCAGCATTATCTCACTCATTTGCATAAATAAATGTTATTTTCGAAGGGAAGTGTTTGTTTGCATTACGTTAGCGATGTCGGCTACCGCTAACAGGGATTGATTTGAATGAGAACCTTTCTAGCTTTCGTCATAATTGAATTCTATTATTTTCAATGAAACACAGTAAAATCATTCACTGTACATAAAATTTCAGTTTCGTGTAAAAGTAAAATTTCAGTTTTATTTAATTAACTAATCAAAATTAGTTAATTAAATAAAAGAGATATCTAGTCACATTAAACTGAAACATAAATTAACCAATAAACTGAAATCTAAGCGTGTAAAAAGCAGAATAATGATATCAGCACATTCATCTGGCCCCATAAATCAAATACCTGTTACTGTTATCGCCGTTGTAAATCTAATGCTTCGTTTGCGAATGTGATAATATTTTTAAATGGATAGTGCTGAAACAGCAGTTACGAGTATGGTGCAGGAACCTGAACGATATTTCATACAAAACTGTTGTAAACAAATTAAAGACGAAGACTAAATCTTAATAAATGATTATGATGAACTAACTCTTATGTGTCTCGTATCTGATCTACAAGTTCTGCAGGCTTACCACACGGTCTATTAGCAGTACTGCAACAGGGCTATTACGATAAAATCGGTACGACTATGGTTTTATCAAACCATCGCAATATCATTGCTAAGTTTTTTAGAAATATTTTTTTTTCAATAAAATTACAAATTGTATATAATTAGTAGTACCTAGGTAGTTTGTTGTAATGTTTGTTTTTTTTTGTAATATGTTCGTTCAACTAATTAACGACCAACGGAAGACTGCTGCTGATGGTTCTGCACTCACGTTACGCTGAGTTTGTGGGAGCGGTACGACAGAATATGTGTGTACCGTGTAATTATAACGTTGCTTAACATCAGGCAAGTTGTAGCCAAGCGTGAGCCTATTTCATGTAAAAAAAAAAAATGTTCGTACCTTTTTTTTTCATTCAAATTCTTTGTATGGAACACCACCGGTGTCGTTGGTTTTTAAACCGATAGTAGCGCCGAATTAGCAGTTAAGTGTGCTTTTAACATCGTTAGTGGGATAACAAATGTTGGTAATGCAGGGACCGGACGTTTCACGTAATCGGATTACTATTCGACCTGTTTTGTGCGACGACATCGTCCAGGTCGCGGGCGCGACGTGGACCCGAGCGGCGCAAGATCGACACACATGGCATAACATGGAGGAGGCCTTCACCCGTCTCTGGGTGCCCTGACAACGCACTTTCAAATTGTTTCAAATTGTTATATTTTAGTAATTACCTAGTTATTTTTACAAAAGACTGTTTAAAAAATTTAAATTCAGTTAATTATTATCTATATGTATATTTAAGTCAAGGCAAATAAAGGCTTTTTTATTTTATTTTATTTGTTTATTTATTTATTCGACCTGTTTAGGGTATATGGCTAAAAGTAGCCATGAGTTGACGGAATATTTTCAACGCATGTTAGTGAAGAAGGGGTAATATGAGTATGTTTATTTGTCACGCCAGAAATTTAGTTGTTTTTGTAATTTATGACATATTAAAAAAAGCATCCTAGATAAAAATATAACTATATTTTTTGAGGTTTTTGTGGTTTGAAATTGATGTTTGTTTTGTTTTCCAAATGAAACAAAAATGCGTATTTTTTATATTTGAAGTAACAATTAATGTTGTAAGCGTTCCGTTCCCCCATTTACACTTGATTATTCTTTAGTCTCATTATATTTGTATCATTATCATAACTTTAGAATCCTCTGTAACATCATAAAGCACGAATTAACGTAGATACTACACATCCATTCTATAAACTCGCTAATCAGTTATTCCTCCACGTTAGAGCATTCAGGAGCGTTACGGGGAAATCACAATAATTATTATCAGATTTAGTGAAATCGCTTAGCACGTATTACGGAGTTGCCGTCTCTAAAGTCGATTAACTAAACGCTAATGTGAATTTAGCTCGCTGACACATTAGCTAATGCGAACTGAAGGGAACAGCTGCACTGTTGTAATGAACAGATAAGAGTAATTAGATTTAGTAACTATTCCTATAAATTCTTCCTCCATAATACTGTAACTGAGAGACAGGTCACAGTGCCGCCTAATGCTCAGTAAAATACGTACTGGGTTGTAAATATTAGATTCGCATTTTAATGTATCTGATAACCCTGAAAATGTCATTGCATTGATCTGTGCAAGCAAGAAGGCAATATTTTTTATGGTAGCAACAGCGATAGACAACTGTAGTTTGAATTGGCTGTCAACACCTTGCCAAAGCGCAGCCACTACTACGCACTGAAACATTTTTAACACAGTCTAGTAGAGATAGAATCTGAAAGATATCGCTTGGTGTGATAAGGCAGCCACTTGCCTAAAATAAGTTATTATTTTAGGGTTTTAACTGTTCTTTTTTATATTAATTTAATATTAGTGGTGTCTATCTATCTATCCAGTTAAGACCTAATATGAAAATGAAAGAAGGTATTAAATCCCGTAAGTAACTTCACAGGTTTATCTCGTTTTATCGTACGCATAACTCCTAGTGAAAATAAAATCTCAAGTCAACACTGTTCTTAGTTCCAGTGCTTTATAGCGCAATATACCGAGCTCTTTCCCTTAGTAGCAATATTATCTAACTCTAGTGCCCGATTGTGCCCAATCCAACAAAGAGATTAATGGAAGCCACGTGAATAAGGAAATCCCTTAACCTTTTTAAAATAGACAGTATAACAGAGACAACTCCTTAGTCATTAGGCTCTGGCCAAAGCTGTAGTACGCCGAATTTGCTGAGGTAGATTGACATTGTGCTGGGTGCAGTGATGTCAGGATGACACAGTCATACAAGATCTTTGACCATGATCCTTTCACGGATGACACAAGTCGATAATTTTTGTGATCCTCAAATTATATCAATTTCACCATGTCAATTTAATTTAAATTGGTTTAGCCATTTTAGCGTGACAAACGGACACATTCACAAAATTTAACCTTTTAAATGCGAACATTTTTAAATAGTTTTAGTAGTGTGAAGGTGAAAATTGGAAATGTGTTGAGAATTTTTACGACGATGATGATAGTGATGAAATTTTGCAATATCAATTAAGAAGGTGTCAGTCTGGTGAAATGTCGTTTCTTTTTAACTAGGCCGCTTGGAGGGGCGAGCGATAATTGATAGAAACTTGTCAACAATTCTACGGATTTATTTTTCATCCCCGAATGTTTCTTTTTTGTGACGTTTATGTACAAATAAAAGGCTAAAAAAATAAAAGTGAAATTAGTCTGTCGTTTTTTTATATATTAGTGAGTCTGTTTGTTTTTTCCCCGTCGTGTCGTAACGGCTTTTTGGCATAAAGCAGTAAAAAATTCAAAAAATACATAAAATATGTATGTTGTTTTTGAATGCCGATAACTAGTGGACGCCCGCGGCTTCGCTCGCATTATTTTGAGATAAAAAGTAGCCTTTGACACTTCTAAGACCTCATACTCCCTACCTACATACCAAAAATCATGATGAACCGTTCAGCCGATTCTGCGTTATGAGCGTTTAAATGAACAGATAAACAGTCGAAAATTCTAAAAACTGCTGATATGTACGTGTTCTGTTATGAATTTTAAGTATATCCAAAAAAATTATTTTCTTATATCTTTTATGTTCAGATTTTTAACCCTATTCAGCTTTATTGTAATATGTATAGATAGGTTGTAACCATTTCATACTATACTTTTTGTATCATGTCATAATATTTATTTACCACAGTAAATATGTAAACAAAGCCGCTGCACGCTGCTAACATCTAGTTACTTATTTTTTTTCGTCGTCATTAAAATCAAGTCTCAGTAATTCTATTGATCTGTAAGCTGTGAAGCTACGCAGGATTTTTCTCCGTAATAATTATTTCGCTATTCAACATTGTGCCAATGAATAGATTTATCTCAAATTAGTCTTTTAATGATGCTTGACAACAAACCATTTTGTTGTGTTATTTTCTTTCATTATGTAAGTACTCAGGTTGTTTATTGTATTTTTAAATTTTAAATGGTAAATTGATCGTGTGAATTTAAGTGAATTGAACGTATAATGAACATGAACATAATTATATGTAAAGAAATTGACGTATTTATGAATAAATGAATATTATGAAAATAACAAATGGAAAATGAAACATATTTATTGTTATTTTATAGTCTAAGCACCCGTTACAGTTCAGTAAGCATAGTGACGATGTTAAGTAATTGTTAAGTAATATATTTGGGCACTATCGTAAGTTGGATGACAAGATAATTAGTAGGTCCTCGTTGTTTGTACACAGTAAGCCTCTACTGTCCATAAGATAAAGAAGATTAGTCTAAAAACAGCGATTGGTTAAAATTGGAGTGAATACAATACTGTGCCGAATCCACCCAATATTGATTAAGAGGATATAAGAAACGCAGAGAACTAGATTTTCTCATTATTTTCACAAATTTCACTAGTATGTGTATGAGCGATGGTAATCTATGAAGAAAGAATTACACCATCCGTGCAGTGTTGACTGGTAAAGATCTGTTTCAGTGATACGGTCTCCACTTGTGAAACTAGGATAAGATTTATTACATAACTTTATACTCTGTTGTTTTTTTTATGCCGTGTGTTACATGATGATGATTTATGTATATATATATCTATCTATACAGTGTTCTATAATACGTTACGCATTCATAAGTCAAGTAGAATCAAACTCTTTGATGTGAGTGAAGTGTTTAAGTGAATACTCTAATCTCCTACAACAAGGACCTACTGATCACACGGTTCTTTCCAAGGCAGCTTCCGATTAATTATACGGTGCCTACCATCTTACACTTGAGCCTCAATACTATATTTTGAAATTTTAATTGGAAATTAGGCTTTTATGTCGGCGGCATTAATTTTTTATGGAATTCAAAAGAGTTTCGGCGAAATGTGAATGTAACTATAGAGGAATATGAAATGTAATGTTCAATTAGATATTTGCTACACTTTTGCTGGATTTTAAGACTTTTCAACCTCCAACACAAGAAAAAATGTTAATAAAGCTTTAGAACGCTTTAACAGAAGCTGTGTTTCCTGTTAACTACAATCCAGGGGTTTTCAAATCTAGAGTTAATAGGTATCTTCTAGGTAAACGTGTTACACCCTAGGCTGCAGCAATGCTTAACATCAGGCAGGCTGTAGTCAAACGTAAACCTATACCATGTAAAAAAAAAAAAAAAAAATAAGATTGATTTACATACATGTACATATTATGGTTTCCTCAAAATATTTGTTTGTGTCATACAAAACTCTCAAAAGTGTGGACCATTGATTAGCACCGTAACCGTGTAAGTTATGGGCTGATCTCAAAAACAGACTGATTTTATAGAACTTAAAACTTATATTCACAAACAAATCACAGCATAGTCTAAATAGTTCAAATTTACAAGCGTAACTTATCGAGTAAGTACATATATCAATGACATAGGTGTCACATCGCTACAGATTTGAAACGGCCGCATGATTATGGCTGCCAAATAAACCAATATACCCTTCAATTTAGTCCACAATACACAAACACGCTCGTTTCAAGACTGGGTCACAGCAATCAAGCATTTCTAGTTATATAGATATAGAGATAGAGATACATAGTCATGTTCAGAACGATTGTACCTAACTAACATTGTTACTTGTATTTCTCACTTGGTCTAGTGTTGGTGTGAATCATTGTTTAAATAGAACTGTTTGCTACATAGTTATATTTTATAGTGAAAAATATGATTGTGGTATGTTTTGTCTGACTGGTAGATGCTTGTTATCAGGGCGGTCGTATGCCATTTTGCCACTTTATTTTTTTTTAAATGATTAAATTTCACATTACTGGTGAAGTTAACATATTATAAATTACTAAAAATTGCCTCTAAAATACTTGTTTATGAAAATCCAAACTCATATGAAATTGATTTTATTATGTAAGCTGCAGTGATAAAAAATCTATTAAATATCTAAACAAAGAGTACGTTAAATTAAATTTCATTTAATAAGCGCTTACTAAATTATATCACTCACGGAATACCAGATCAATGAACCAATTTAATAAAGTCACAAGAGATTTTAATGTATTTTATCTACTTGTATATTTATTTATTTTTTAATTCATTTCACATGTAAGTGTGCGTTAATACTGTATTTCGGCCGGTCGGCCCTTGTACCCGGTCGATCTCGTCCGAGCCCGACGCTATATTGTGACTATGTGAGCACATAAACTGCCTACAAAGGCTATACGCTTGTCAGCCCGCTCCAGTACCCTGAAGCTCTGTTGTGTTTGGCACTCCTTTTGTGAACCCATCCGTTATTTATCCTCTCGATTGCCATTCGACTGTGAATATCTCAGTGAGATTGTAGTTTTCGTAAACAAAATTTAATAACGTCCCAAAGATTTGCATACGCCGTTTACTCAATATGATTTACGGGCGGGCTAAAAATGTGTGGGCACACTTTCTGCGCCCATTAATCTTTTCGAGTTATCTAAATTGAATTTATTGTCAAAGCCGTTTTATTAATTCTTAGGCAGTGTGTGTGTGTTTTTTTTGTTTTGTTTAAAATAAGATTTGCAGTGCCAACAACTAGAAACTTCAATTTTTAAATACTTTGTTTAACCAACATTGGTCACATGTATCTGTATCAACTTTGTTTTACAAATTAACAACCACTTTCTGATGAGTACATACTTAATTGCTCAGCTTGCTACAAAAAATGCGATAATGGAGCAACTAAATCTTCATTACCAGTAAATAACTGAGATATATTTTTTACTGGTTCTTGTTTCAGCACATAAGTAATTAAGATACAGACCGTTGATACAGCCCTACAGATCCATTATGAGCTCTAACGGCCTATAATTGGCCGAGAGGGCATTAAAGGGGCTCACGGGAAAAAATATTGCAATATTTGAAAATAGGGAGTCATAGTTTTTGGTCAGCAGCGTGAGAATATTATTTGAAAAATTTGGCCAGCAGATAAGGGTAACTAGAAAACCAATTTAGATCTAGTTAAATTGTTGTAACGCTGAGCAATATTAACACATTAACATTTAGTCCTCAAAAATATTAAAATCACTGTTTTACTATGTCTGATGACTAAAATAGGTAGGAAAATGAAACCAGGCATAGACGAGAAGCACACAATCGGGCTGAGTGGGAAACATTGGGAGTGGCCTACGTAGACGACAAAGATGATGATGAATGAAATAAAAAAATTAGGTATCTAGAATAAACTTATTATATTTCATTTTTGCTCCTTTTATTAACCGACTTCCAAACAAAGGAGGTTATCAAGTCTTCTGAAAGTTTTTTTTTTGTGGATATGCTACGCGATTTCTCCGTTGTTTATCAACTGATTTCAAAAATTCATTTTTTATTCGATGAGGATAATTTCCAGGATGGTCCCATAAAAATTGTTTTTCATTCGGTTCAGTACTTTTTGAGGAAAAAACAATAAACCAACAAATTGATTGATGTTTATGCAAACAAGTTTTACCCATATTTCCAAAACTATTAGTCGGATTTTGATACAGTTTTCTGTGATGTGTTGAGGTTTAATTGGTGCATCTTTTTAGCTATGTATTACGATGACAACTCACCAGGGGGCGCTGCTGTATACACTATATCTGCTGAATTATCAGCCCGATTTTGATGCGGTTTTCTCTGATAGGCTTAGATTTGTTTAGCAAATGAATTTATGTAGTAGTTTTTTTTTATAGGCTTAGATTTGTTCAGTTTAAAAACTTTAAAGTAGAGTTGAAAACTTTTAAAACTTTTAAACTTTACCGTAGAGTTGAAGTCGGTTTTTGCTTTTGTTTAAAATAATTATTTGCAACGTAGTAGTAGTACTACTACTTCATGGAGTATCACCAATCAGACAATTTATTTATTTACACAAATTGAAATTACCAGTAGCTTTATGTTCTTTCCAGTTAGTTTTCATGCTAAAATATATTAATGCTGACAAAAATATATAAACGTATATTGCATACCTATTCATAGTGTTTGAAAATGCTATCTTTGGTACTCGTGTTCAAGTGGCAGAACAGAAGCTTATTGCTTGGAAGGAGCGGGTGTCGAGTTGATTTATTTATTTGTTGTTACTTTGTCTGAGGATAGAATTGGTTAAATGGAATTGTTTGTTTTTCGATCTCTTTTTTGTAATCGATTTTGAATAAAGCTTATTTTAGAGAGAATTTTAAATCAAGAGTTGTCTTTTAATTTTTTCCCACGCCCATATTTCTATTTTTGACGAATATTCTCTCTTGAGTCGTGTTTCCTCATGACTGAGGGTCGTGACTTCCTCGCAGAATTAATTTGTTAGGGGAGTTTTTTTGGGCAGATACATCGTGGTGGGCGAACAGGTCCTTCCACGGAAGACGCATGTCCTTGGATATTGTGGTCCTCAAACATGTCGGTTTCCTCACGATGTTTTCCTTCACCGCTAAACCGCTAAGCGAGTGCAAATCCACACATAACTTGAAAATACAAGTAATTGGTGTAGGGCTGGATTCGAGCCAGGGTACGTCTGAATGTAAAGCAGACACTGGAACCGCTGAGCCACATTCGCTTAAATGAATAATGAATACACGAGTATACAAATTAAGAATATTAACTATAAATGTTGTTGGTAATTATACAACACATTAGGTACGTAAAGCACAAAACTTATCTGTTTTGAGCTGCATACAATACTCGGTTTTCCGCAGTTGCATAGGAAATGAGAAGGATTTTGCTATTTTATTGCAACAAGCTACAATTTAGATTGTATAACGCTTTTAGGATTACCTAAGTATTATTTAACATTTAATATTCAGTTATCTGACGAATTAAGAATTATGTTCACAATTTGCAAATATTTTTATTACTCGTTTATATTATTTTATATTTTTATTACACAACAATTTATACCAATTTATCAACAACAAAATCAATGACGAACAAATATAATCAAACAAACTCAGTCTCACTTTTAAGTAGTGGTATGATAGAAAATATACCATACCAAGCGTTCTAAGCCACGGAAATCAACCAACATTGAAAAGATCGCTTACAAAGAGCAGGTAAGCCTTTCGAAATTCGACTGCACCTTCGGATGGGCTTCAAAGCTGCCGCAAGCTGTATTATGTAGGCCCTTTAGCTTCACTGACTCATGAATATTCTCTTACATGTATTGTATGTTCATTTACATGATAGCAGGAACGGCGTCACTTGTGTCTGTCGTATGTTTAGTTCTGGTTTGGACTCGGTTGTGTGAAATATTGATACGAACTATTAATACACACTATATTGTTACTGAAAAGATAAATTAATAAACGTGTATTATTTTTATAATTGATATATATTATATATTAAACTAGTGGTTCCCCGCTCCGTGTTACTCCGAGTTAAAAATGCGTTAATTCAGGGCTTAATTTATCTCAATGCCAAGTTATATTCAAATCTGTTCTGCGTTTAATAGTTAAGGATGAACAGACCCAGTTACAAGTTTACAGTCATTACAAAAATTACTGTAAGTGTTCTATATTTACATGCTCCTTAGTTTAGTAGATACAAAAATATCGCAAAATGTGGCTTAAAGAATAGGGATCGTTAATTAAACAGAGGTAGGTTCTATATTATATACCTACATCTGTAGGATGGTGTAATTTATGTAGGCATGCCGGCGTATAAAGCTTTTCCTTGTTGGATCTACGATTTTTCTTCCACGGCTTCGTTATCGTGAGTAATTTTGTTGGTAACTTAGGGAAATGTGGCTATTTGATTTATGAATCATGATTATCGCCATTAGTATGCATGTTGTAGGTACTTATTGATAATGGTTAAATAATTGTTTTTTGCAGTTGTACCTACATATATTATTATCGTGCTGATTTTATGTAAATAACAAATATATACATTTATGAACAATAAACCTATTTTAAAACATAGATTTCTGATAGCTTTTATTATTCCTAAAAATATATGATTTTTGTCTAAGCAACTCCAACAAAATCCTTTTAGAATTGCTTTGATTCAAGTCTCGAAACAAACCAACCGAACCCTTTTAAGATAGTAACAAACTCACTGCCAAAGAAAAATCTCGAATCGTGTGAAATTGTTAGAGATTTTAAATAAAACCTTTTTGAAAAACCAACCCACGCTCAAAAAATTAAAGTGAATAGGTTCATGTTTGATCTCAGTCTTATCTCGCTTCAAGAATTTGCTCCGTTTTATGATGCTTCTCCGAAATTAGGATGTAGATATAAGAAGCTGGCGTTGCCGAATTTTTTCCATATTTCGCCGAGATAAAGCACTTTAGAGGCGGCAGACTTAAACAAAGTTTATAAAAGCGGAGTTCATAAGGCGGCTTTATTAGGCGATTTGCAGGTGTGTAGCAGCTGACGTCTCAAATATTAATTTCTCATGGAGGGGAAGGGAGCCCGGGGCGAGCAGCGGATGGTAATGTGCGCGGTATGACCGCCAGCCCGCCAGCTCGCCAGCTCGCCCGGCCGCGCCCATTCGTATTCAGCGCGCAGTACGAGCCAGGGATTAGTGCGGGGCAATCCAAACTATAAACTCGGTTAAACTCCGCCTTCATTACTCATTCAGATACCGGCGATTACGACTTTGTTCATTTCGAGTGATTCTATCCCTACATAACGAGCCGTGAACGAGCCATTTTGCCAAGTTTAGGGATGAGTCATTTATATTCATAATATTGTTTTAAGTAACGGGAATTGAAAGAGATTTCCCGTTGCGGTTCGGTAATTCACTTATCGGATGCCTCCGAAAAACAGCCGCTGCGTCAAGTTAAATATTCAGATTGAACGGCGAAGAAAGACGCCACAAAAATGTTCGCAGTATAATTGATGTGACCTATTTCTCGTGCAAATAAAGTGATCACAGATCGGAACACTCAATATAAATAAGTCGAGCGAAGGAGCCTTGTATATCTTGCTAACGACTCTGGCTGTTTATCTAAGAATCTGTTTCTGTGTATCTAAGGGCTTTCCGGCCAAATAAAAGGGTCGAACGAAGGTGTCCTGCTAAGCAGATTGGTGTCTACGTGACAAGAGAATCAAGCACCAGGGGTAGCTAATCATCTGGTTAACTCACCCCTTATTTGTTTTTCTACCTTATTTAAATTGTGCCAACAGGCTAATGCCAAGGATAAGGAAAAACGTTCTCAGCATTAAAGGCAATATTTGAAGGAAGCTGATAGATTAGTCTTTCTGTTTTCTTTTTATTTACCAGTCAATGGGAAACTAATTTAAATTTGTAGGTATATGACCACATAATATTTTTGACGTTTGTTGTGCGTAATAAATTTTAATTTTATTTTAACCGGATGAAAATAAATCACGGTTTTGACCCAACTCATTTAATTCCATGCAAACACGTTTAGTCTTTCACAACAAACTTCATGGTCCCGCCAAGTTTTCAGATTTACATTCAACTTATAAGTAAATTTTAGGTGACCCTATGTAGACAGGGAAGATATTAAAATTTTGTTTCCCCGCAAACAGTCTCGACCCTCGTCATGTGGAGGTCTCATGTGCAACGCCCGACATCTACTTTAACAAAAAACTATAGACAATACAACGCTGAAAATCCTAATTGCCTCTATTTTACCAATACAGTCAACCAGTTCTGCCTCCGATCAAAAATGGAGCTAAAAAGCTTTCTATTAGCGTAATTGAAATAAAATCACGTAACAAAAATATTGCCTGTTCAAGCAGTTGTGACAAATATTTGCCATAAGTCAAATAGTAAGCTTTCAGATCTTGCACTTGTCTTTAGCGACCGATAAATAACATTTTCCATCAAAAAAATACTTTTTTTGAAACGTGTGTATAATATACGCTATAGTAAAATGTCTCTTTACTAATACGTCATTGTTATAAACCTATGTTTTTGGTCTAATATATCAAACTACATGCTAACATGGCCGGAGTAAATATTTAAAACGAGATTGCGCTTGGGACTGTTTGGTCGTTAACTGTTAATTGTATTTGTACATTTGCGTTGGACGCGAAAATAAAGCGGCAATATTTTTGTTACTTACTGTCGTTAAATTGCTTGTTATACATATTGAGTTTGGTTGTTCAATGAAAACTAATTTTTTTTCTACGCGTTTTTTGTTTTGAATTAATGTCATAGACTTTTTAACAAAAGATAAAATTGATTCATAAATTTTAATATTTTTCTATCTGAACAGCTTGAAAAGACTCGGGAAGTACCAGATCGTGATTAAGATTGATTTGACATCACATTTACAAAATTACTGCGTTACGCCATCAAATGTAAGCATCCAACAAAAGCCATTAGCTAAAGTCATTAATCAAGTTTGGTTTGTAAATATATCTCAAATTGTTAAAATTTCGAGAATAATTAAAATATTCACGATTTAAGCCATCTTGTACTTAGAATATCTTACATTTCCATTATCCCAACCAGCGTCGACTTAAAGTACTTAAAAACTTAAGTCTGTAGTTTCGTCCGATGACTTCTAAAGTGAAATTTTGTTACCACCAAGTGCTCAAGAGCTCGAATCTTAAGAAAATATATGCTAAAACTGTTCATAAGTTGTGCATGATACAGCTAAGCGAGCGTGGCGGAGCTCAGGGGTTCTACTATCAGAAATCCAGTTTACATGAGCTTCTGAGGTTTATATTTCTTTAAACTTTGCCTAACTTATAATCTTGCCAGCCAATCAAATATCGTTTTATAAATAAAACCCACAATGAATTAAAAAATACTTACAACGCGTCAGCAAAAAATGCTGGTTCGTAAGTAAGTTCTTTGTCGGTCGTGATTAACAAGTTCATGTAAATTATGTGTTAATCCATATTTCATACAAACACTGTGTATTACAGAAACTCGATTTTAAAGTTATTTGAGATAACTTCTGAGCAACAGTAGATATAGCCAGTCCTGATATGGCCGCAACGATCTTGCAAGAGCAACCGTGGTACGCGTCTCAGAGTCATTCAACTTTCGTTACTAAAGACCGCCAGCAACTCCCTTATAAAACGACTTCATGAATATTTATACAGATTTAAGGATAGTGCATCGTTGGCCAAATAATTGCGGTCGCTGCGAGTGTGTTCTCGAATTCAAATGGGCTTTGATTGTTGTTTTTCCAAGTTTCTCGGGAACTTTGTCTCCGAGATTGAATCGGTTGTATCGGCATGTAATCTAAAGTGATTGTCTTTGTTTCTTCGTTGCACAAAATGTTCATTTTATACATTGTCTCTGGGTTTGTTTTGTATCTATATGATGGACGACTGGATTAAAAATGTAATCTATTTTTATTTTTCAGAAAGATCATTCAAGAAGTGTTCGGGTCGTGACTTTTCAAAATAGCTATTGCATAGCTAATAAGCGCCCGTACCGCAGCTATCGGAGGCAAGTAAAGTAGACGCGGTCAGTCTTTGAATGGGTGAGGGAAAAGTGGCACTTCATTTTGGGCGCTTCCGTGGGTCGGATGACACGTTAAATTGTAGATCACGGCTGTTTGTTTAGTACAGCAGTCGTTAAGTCATGTCAGAGGCCCTTAGGGCTTCTCTCGACTCCAGATTTAGCCACTCTTTATCGATAAGAGGAAGATAGTTGATACGATCCATGGAAACGTCCAAAAAGTATCTCATTTTATTGTCACTTTAAGGACAGACCATGTCGGCAATTGCCGACAATATGTTAAATATTTTTTCCCTCAAACTTCAAACGTAACGTAACTAAAATTCCTATCACTAACAAAGATAAGGCAGACCCATCTAGTTTCAATGCACCCGTAATTTTAGCTCCATCGATGCCGAACAGTACCTGCAGTATCGGCCTGTATTCCGCCCAAAAGAATTATGGCGCAAGCCTCACTATACAAAAAGGAAAGTGATAAAAGAGATGTGACGGGCTCGACGAAAACAGCTGTTCCCGAAAATCAGCTTCCACCGAAATTCAACCTTAACACAATCCCATAAAAGTCTATTTTCCAGCTGTCAGTCACAAAAGCACATCCACTGTAGGTACTCAGGCTCTGCCATTTTCGGCCTCGGCCAAAGCTAGCTGTATATTCGGGTTTGCTACACCCTGATTTTAGCTTAGTTTATTTTTCGAGACGTACGGGGTTTCGCCCGGATTTAATGAATTGTTTTTCTTTTTGGATAAGATCTGATTATTGTGCTTTTAAATGGATAAATGTTCTATTAAATGTAAAAATTAATGCCTAAAAACATAATAATCAAGAAAATAACACTAGTATATATCTGTGATGGCCCACTATTTATTCAAAAGTAAAAGTACACATATGTACATTACTAAGCAGAAAACTTAAGCTTTGTGATAGGCTGTAATCTCCTCAAAGCCATGAGGAAAATCCGTCAGTCAGCTTAAAACTTGAGCCTAGTCTAGTTGCAAAGCACCTTAACTAAATAACCCACCTATCACTCCCCGAGACACTATTTTGACAATTTCAAGCGTCGGCAATCCGATTTAAATGCGGCATCGCCGACGCCTACGTCCAAGAGATTAGAGTGGAGTAAGCGATAACAAAGATAGTAGATGCGTCATTATGGTAAAATAAACAATAAACATATGCCATTGTTGGTAAGAACTAGTTTTTTTTTTAATTTATCAATGACACCCTTTTGAATACCGATTGATTCGTCTTCACAGACGCATGATGAGATAAGACTGATGAGTGCGTAAATAACTATGGTTATTAGTTGGATATATCAATCAACTTATTAGGAACCGTGTTATTATATTGTATGGTTTTTAATATAAAACACGATTCATGATTGGTAAATTGATAAACGATTTCGTTTCTTAAAAATACTACATCTTAGCGAGTAGCTTCGGCTACTACAGTCGAGTGTAACATTAATATCATTATGCACATCTTATAGGCACATACCTTCATAGGACAGGAAGACAATGGAACTCTTTTTCTTTCCTTAGACTACAGTGGTGCTTAACATCAGGCAGGCTATAAATATATATATATACCAAAGCCTATTTCGTGGTAAAAAAAAAAAAATATATCAGGACAAAGCTTCCTATCTGGAACACTACAGTGATTTTATATTACTTTGTCTACGACTGTAGCAGACGGTTGGGCTCAGACGGGCGACCGAGCGGCCAGCGGGCGAATACAGACGGGTCTCGCGTGCGCGTCCGACTGTTATCTTGTTACTTGGCTGTCCCTGTCACGATATGTCGCAGCCACGGCAACAGAGCTAACAGCTACCAGCTACTAAACGCCTAGCTTTGTTTGTGAAGTCGGAAAGTGAGCCACGGCCGTATTACGCCGTGTTAACTGCCATAGAGACCAGCTGGCAGATTGGCTGGCCCTCGCGCCGCTATTTTGTGATGGAAAAATTGCATTACTGAAATTGCTTGCACATGCTACACGAATCTCTTTAGACTGAAATACTGTTGATGTAATTATTATGAATTTACATAAAAATGCTTAAAAGATACTCGTAAGTTGCTACGGATGAACCTTAATTAAACAAAGTGAGGTTGAAATAGCGTCATTGACAAAGCTTGCGTGGAAGAGATTACTTAATATGATAAGAACGAGCAATTTGTAGATATATCTGTATTAACGATTTGACTTTTTTTCCGTATAAAAAAATTATAATATTTTCGAATCAACCTAAAATACTTTCTAATGGATTGTACCTAATAATTTTAATGGAAATTTATCATACAAATAACCCTGCTATAACAACAATATCACTTCAAAGGGTTATTGTGGTTCATCGCCCCCTAGAGACCGGATGTTATTCATTACGATAAACATTTCCAAGCGACATCTAAGTTAAGCCACTTTGTAATAAATTACAAAGATTGCTAGTTTCACGATTCACGAGACGGTTTACAACATAAATTAATTTGAGTGTCACTTGGAGCGTGTTGTAAAATGTTATCTTATGTTGTTGTTTTGTAATGTCGGTACTTATATTATCAATTAAAATTGAGTTTTTTTTGTTTGTTTGTGCTTGCAGTAATACTTTTAGTTTGAAATTGTTGTTGCCTCGCTTACTGTCCAGTACTTTCAGAATAACATGGAAAAAAATATATATTTAATATATGTTGATTGTTTATTTGGCTCGTAGTGGTGTACAACAATACTTTATTTTACTACATATGCATTTTATTATGATTTATAAATGAACAATTGTTAGAAAATAAATTATGAAGTATAGAATAAAGCATAGAAGCAAAGAAGAAAAAAATCAAGTACGACCTAGGTAATTTTCTCCATACTTATCTACCAAAAGATTCAAACAAAAACATAATTTAAAACAACAAAGACTATGATCAAAAGATTTTACAAGAAAGCTCAGATAATTAGGAATGCTAATGAAAGTCTGTGTCTAAAAGGGCTCTAAGATTGTTAAAATAAGATATTACCTAGTAACAAAGTTGTTTCAAACATGTTTATTTCCTTAAAACCCGAATTAAGTTAATTTAATTATTAGTTGGTATACTATTACTGTATCCTTCAGGCTAACTTAAGTATTAAATTTAGTTGTAATAACCAGTACACTTACGTCAATAATTATGTCGAAAAATTCGGTCGGTTATTACAACTAAATTTAATCATGCCTCACGGGAACTATAATACAGTAACTTAAGTATTTTTAAAATAATAATAGTCTACATATATTTCAAGATTCTTACCACCTCTTTATTTTTAATTATGATTATTTATTAAGTGTAATATCCGTTAAAACATAGCAAAATCAAACATCTTGTAAACAATGAAGTGTTTGCTACAAAGTTACGGTTATGGAAATCGCGAAATATTTTTATAAACAGACTAAGTGCCACACGTTTCCTATTAACATATGAATATATTCAAAAACATCGGCAATTTTTTTTTTTCCGGGACATTGCACACAACATAAAATATATTTGTATATTGTACATTTGTACATATCTATTGAATAATATTATGTTTAAGACATGTAAATATGTAATTGTGGCAATAAAAGTTATCTTTCTACGCTTTTTTTGTTATTAGAAATATTCACACTACTAGCTGATATTGTTGAAGTTGTGTAAAAAGAAAAAAACAAGTATATTGTAAGTTTTAAAATCACAGAATTTTGTAAAAACAAAAAAATAGTATATTCATAGAAGTTTTTATAAAGCCGACCAATTCTTCAACACAAAAAAAACGTTCCATCGAAACGCTAACAAACTTCCTTCATGAACTTCTGTAAATCTTTTCCGATAAAAATTGGTTTCTGACGCCAATCAAAGGCGGTGCCGTAACAGAAATAAATCCTCGGCGTCAAGGTAGGAGAAGGTACAATATTTCCAGCAAATTGTATCGAAACGTCGAGCTTATCCGCGCTTGAAAAGGATTTAACCTCCAGTTTTTTCGGTATTTGCTCTCCTTTGTTTACGACTATCAGACGCTTTTATTTTCCTACTTATTTTATACCACAAAACCTCTGTTGATATAATAATCTGCTTGTTGGCCTAGATAACAATTACAATTTGTTATTACACAGTAATGTTGGTCGGAAAAATGTGCAGATTTAATATTGTTGTATTATTTAGATAGCTCTTGCAAAAAACATATCTGAAGTACTAAAAATTATATTATCATAATTATGTTATACTAGTGGGTGCTCGCGGCTTCGCTCGCATTAGAAAGTAAAACTTGCATCTCCTATTTCACCCCTTTAAAAGTGACATTTCCAAAAATCCTTTCTTAGCGGATGCCTACGTAATAACATCTACCTGCATGCCAAATTTCAGCCCGATCCGTCCATTGGTTTGGGCTGTGCGTTAATAGATCACTATATCAGTCAGTCAGTCAGTCACCTTTGAGTTTTATATATACAGATAAAAGCTTTGGGTGGGATTTACTTTGTTTGTAATATAATTGAAACTTCCATAAATAGTATTTGTGATGGATACGTATTTACCGGTAGAATCATCTGCCGAAATGGGTTAATGGGTTTGGGAAGACACCCTTACTTAAAGTTACTGAATCAAATTATGAGATGAAAGCTTAATGACTTTGTCTTGAAGTCAAATGAAATCCCGAATTTGTGAGACTTACAGCATTATTCATGAACTGCTCTCAAAGTTTGTCGGAAAGTCGTTTACTTTAAAAGTTGACGCTCTTTGATCTTGGATTAAATACCTAATACAATGGAACCATATGAAATTCCAAAGAAAAGTTTAAGATTTTATACAAATACACTGTTACGAAATTCCTTAGCACCAAATGCAGTTCAGTCTGGAGTTACCGTCAAAGGCGGAAGCTAGATCTGCTACAATGACTCACAAAATGCTGGAGTAAGCTCCTTAACCGCGGAACCGTCGCTACAAAACGTGCTTGTTGCTCTGCGTCTGGTTTTAAGACCGTATTCTCAGCCACACCAAAGTTCAAGATACCCGAGAATTGCTACCAATTTTTTGAGCATTCAATAAAACAGCCATGAAAACTTGGGGTGAGTTCTTCCAATTACTTTTTATTTGCTAGCTATAAATGCGAACGAAACTCCGGATGCAGGTCCGCAGCTTAAAACATGGAGTACGTAAATAAAAATCCCACGCCAAAAGTAAGTCGCCATTGATATTCCGCCCGGTCGACAGAAAAATAGCGCATCGAACACACCGGTGATATAAACGTATTTGAACTCAATCGCTGCGATTCCGAATTTCATTCGAATAAATCCAGCATGTCTCTAATGGAAGCCGAAACGTTCACAGCACCGGATCTTTTGCAAGCTTTTATGTATTCCCCAGTGACTGTGACATGGAAGAATAAGCTTCGCGAGAACAACAAATCTCGCAATACATTATTGCCTTGCAATAGTGTTGTATTTGTGGCACTGCTGAGTGGAGATGTACTTTACAACACGCTTTTATAATTAAAGTGCTGTGTAGTGGGGGCGTGCCAATACTCAAACCACGTAGGAAATAAGCTCAAGAAAGTCAACACGAGACGCCCAATCCAGGCGCAGTAAATGGACGAGTTAACCTAATAGCCAAAAGCACTCAATGCTTACAAAGTCACGCCGGCCGCTTTATGGGCCCACTAACTGTTAATTTCCTACATTTCGTTAAAGGAAATTCGTCTCTAAGGAAAATATTACCCTTATTCGGTACTATTGTTTCGCTCTCCCAACACTCCACTCTCATTGTTCGATAGTTGCTTTGTAAGGCCGCGTACTTAATAAGAGCTCTCCTACGGCATTGTGATATTTTGTAAACGTTGCGCTCGCAATATTTGGCGATGGAACGGTTTAAAGAAACATCGTTACGAAAACAATATTTTACAAAAAATGTGGAGCATGAATGGAATTCAGTCACGTTTTTAATCTCTGACGTGAAAGGATTGGATTTGAACATTACTGTTCAAATCTATAGCATCCAATTTCTTAAAGGTTCCGGCGCTCGCGTCCCGCGGAGGCTGAAATTACGAAATGTATTTACCTATTGACGACGCTTTTGTAGTGATTTCCGTACATCCTTTCTATTATGTTTGAGAGGCTTGTATTCTTGTGGCGGGGAGTGGAGGCAGTGGCGGTGGCAATGTGACGCGTTGTGTCGGAAAATCGCACAAGCTCTCGATTCCGCTCCGGGCGCGACACTCGCTGCGAGTACCTCTGTCGATGCTAAGCCGTTTTAGATTTAGAGCATATCGGTTTCAGTTCGAAAAATTGCTTTTGATTCAGTTTTATGCGGCATCCACGAAACAATGTAAACATGGAGTTAAGCGGGGGAAACTGAAAGATTGTGGTTGTAGAGATTGTTACAAATCATTTGATTGAATTAGGTATTTAATTAAAAATTTCAATTGTAATATTGCATTTTTTTTTTTAGTATATTGGGACCACTTCAAATTAGGTAATAAACGCATGTTAAACTATCTACAACATGAAGAGACCACAATAAATATAAAAAGGACTTGTTCAGCCTCTGTAAGACTTGTAAACAAATTTTTATACGGGTCATATAGCCGTATGCTAATGAATAGAAAACTTTAACCAATTTTAAAACATAATTTTTTAGCATAAATAACTAGTACAAACAAGTGAAATTTTAATCAACTTAGCAAATCGGATCAATTGCAATACTAACAATTTATTTTTATTTAGTAAAACAAATCTGCAGAAGCTAGCCTTGAATAGCATTAGCCAAGTTGTGGGGATGGGGCAATGCTGGAGACATTTGCAAAATGAATATGCAACAAGTCGAGCTTTAAGACCGATATTAAGTTAGCTAACAAGAACACTGACACTAACTATGTTAAATTAAGAGTAGGTACACTCGCCAGCGAAAATGGCACTCAAAAAAACACCGTAAAATTTATATTTCTAAATAAAGAAATAAATAACAAAGCAGAGCCACTACCAAATAGCTAACAGAGCAATCTATAGAGAAAAAAATGCTTTTACTGTACCAAAATAAGGTTTATTTATAACAAACGAAATAGAATTTGTGTATTAACTATTATTAATATAGAAAACTTTTGTATGTATGATTTTGATCAAGGTACACTATCAACAAAGTAAATTAATACAGATAATGTTATCTATTACCAACTAAAGTATACTTGCAAAATTACACATGGGCTTTATTTATAAAAATATAATTATCAGGGAATGACTAAATATGGCTTTTGATTTTACTGTGTGCCATTCAAAGCTCACATTGTGTGGCATTTCATTTTGGGCACTTTCGTGGGTCGGATGACACGTTAAATTGTAGATCCCGGCTGTTTATCATGTACTGCAGTGTTAAGCTATATCAGAGGCTCTTAAGGCGACTTGATAAACTCTCGACACCAGAGTTGGCCACTCTCATTCGATAAGTAGAAGAAAGCTCACATGATCGATAGTCATGAAAACTTCAATATAACATCAGTTATTAGAAAAGTTTAAATTTGAAATAGTTTTAAATCTCTACATACTTTCTTGTTTTACATGAATTGGTGTTTAATTTTTGCTTCAAGAATTATTTAAGACTAATTTATGCATTAAAATTGCTATTTTATTCAACGCAAGTTGTGTTTAATTTGTTTGTCTAGTTTAATAAAAGTATTTTTATCCATCACCAGGATTTATGATGCAGACTGCTTAGAATGCGTCATACATCTTTGACTTGCATGTTTGCTACAGATTGTTTGATCTATGGAGATACAATAAATAAATTTTATTTGCTTTTTTTTTGCTAGGATATACTTGAATAATAATCAATCATAAAACTACTTACATAACTATTTAGTTATCTAGAGTAAGTAGTAAATATCTATAAATAATATTGATTTGATACAATTCATCTACTATATATAATATTGATCTCCACATATTTTCGTAAAATATATTTAATTATAAACTCAATATTTAAATCTTTATATATTTCTTTCAGGCAAGCACGCTAGATGGTGAACTACAAAAATGCTAAACATTAAAAAATTATGTCAGACCTATTTAGTATACAAAATCTTCCAAAAACGTGACAATGAATAACCACTAAGTTTTTCAAAAAAGGTATTTACAAACACCTCTCTGTATTGGCAAAGCGTTAAAACACTTGGCGTTGCAAGTGTCCATAGGCGATATCTGCCTTTTTGCCTCATCAATAGCACAATTGACTTACTGTGATTAGTTTAATTTCCCGTAACTTTCATGTATTGTACTATCTGTAGCGCCATACGTTCCAAACTTTCAAAGTAAACGTGTAACAGCTTTACGACTTGTAATATTATACAATACATTTAATTTAAACCGTCTCGGTCGAATTCGAGCATAAATTACTTAGTAACGACACACTAAATGATGTTTACTTTGAAGGTTAAACTTTCGAGACACGAATTGTTTATTACAGTTATTATTATTTTCTGTGTATGATGCTTTGTACAGTAATTGAATTGATATTGTTGTCACACAAAAATAATTAGATATATTTTTCAAGGAATTTTATTTGCTACGAACTGCTACGAGCATGGGACAGTGGCGCTACGATGCTACATTTTTAGTTGCTACGGTGTAGCACAAGCTACGAAAATATTAAACAAGGTTATATCGCAGTGAAAAACCAGCGTAACTCATTTTATATTAAAAGCGGTTTCCTCTCAGTTATTAGTACATTAATATTTCAATTTTAACATAATTAGGTAAGGCAAATATCAGATATATTTTAAACATTTGTGTGTATCTCTCTTGAGTCGTATTCCTCATGACTGAGGGTCGTGACTCCCCCGCAGAATTAATCCACTATGGGAGTTTTCTTGGGCAGATACATCGTGGTGGGCGCCCAGGTCCTTCCACGGAAGACACATGTCCTCGGATATTGTGGTCCTCAAACATGTCGGTTTCCTCACGATGTTTTCCTTCACCGTTAAGCGAGTGCAAATCCACACATAACTTGAAAATACAAGTCATTGGTGTAGGGCCGGATTCGAACCCGGGTGCGTCTGAATGAAAAGCACACACTGGAACCGCTACGCCACACTCGCTTATATATTTGTGTGTATAAGTCCCGTATATTATATAGATACAATTTGATCAAACCGGAGTGTCACGAACACGATAAATGTCTCATGATCTGCTCATAGAATAAAATGAGTTTCGTTCATTTGTCGGTCGCCCGTCAGCCCCTCACGTGCCGCAGAGGCTATCGGATAGAGTATTTTTCGTTAAGGCCGGACACGGTCTGATCGTAGGCAAAATAATCCAAATCCCTACATAGATATATTATTAAATATGTAAATTATTGAGTTTCTTATTAGAGCATTTTTTTATAATGAGTTATCATTCAAACCATTGTGAGGAAACCGACATGTTTGAGGACCACAATATCAACGATGTATCTGCCCAAGAGAACTCCCCTAGCGAACTAATTCTGCGGGGGGAAAAACCCACGATGGTTAGGAAATACGACTCAAGAGATCAGGTATTTTGCCAGTATGTCTCCTATAGCGACATCTGTATGCTATGTGTGTCTCGGAATGAAACTAGATCTCTAACCAAGGTACTAGAATACATAGTTGTGTTAAATTTAATTACTTGGCTAAAAAATTACACAAGAAAGTGGCACCTAGCCAGGCGGCACTTACAGTACTTAAAGTATTTTATATGACTGATATTTCTGTTTTAAGCCAATGTAGCAAAATCAGCAATAAATTAGTGAAATTTACAAATACTAAACATTTTGCGGTTGTGACGCTGTGTCAAAATTAGGTATAATTAGTTTATAACGCTATATTTTTATCATAAATAGGCGCCTTTCAGGAGTGACGTGGTAAGGCCAGGCACTGGGCCTTTCCTATAATAAATCAGAGCGCGCGTGACGTCACGTCCGCACGTCGATGTGTCCGCTGCTACGTGACAAAACACTTACGTCAGCGAGAGTTTACAAACTCGCGTGCGTGAAAAACTGGCGCCGTGACCCTGGACATAATGTAGTGACACGTTGTACACGTAAATATAAATAGGTGTTATTATAAGTGTTAGTTAAGAATAAAGTTAGTAACTTAAGTTAAAAGTAAGTAAATAAAGTTAGTAACTAACTTTTTATACATCATTTTAAGGGATATTGGGATAGTGGGGTCTTCATCTGATCCACATGATTACCAGCTGACAGGCCCGGTTTTAGATTTATCTATTTTATTCAATGTGTTTGATTTTACTGAATCATTCAAATCGTTTTATTTAATACAAGAATTTATTTAGGTAAATTGGTGTTTCTAAGAAAAAATGCAATATATATATATATATATATATATATGGAAAGATTTTACAATACTCACAACAACAGACACATATAAACAAAAAGTAAAGTCAGCCAAACCCCAACACAGCCCCAACTCAGCATAATATTAATTGTGCAGAAGCATCCAGTGCTGCTCTTCCGATCTTTGTTAGTACATTTAAAGGAATGATAAAACATTTTCAGGAAAGATATTAATAGGTACAGCACTTCATTGAAATCAATTACGTTGCTGAAAGAATAGGACGTGCCTTTCAATTTATTGTCAATTTTGTACCAATCGTCTGGTCTTCCGATCAAATTTCACTACTTCCTGCAATATGTTAGCTTTTAGTATCGTTATTCGCAATTTACTATTCTTCGTCGAAGCGGGTCCTCCCGTTCGGGGCAAATTGCCATATCGACCTCTAGAATTGCGCAGTCAAAGCGCCGCCTAAATTATGTAGAGAACGACGAGGGAAAATTGATATAAAAATTGCTCGTAAAGCATAAAATTAAAACGTGGATCGCGGCCGACCGTGTTGCAACACGCTAAATACCTGTCGTATTTCAAGCGCCATCTGTCGGCGACGGCGCTGAGACTGCCGCTTTTAATTTATTAACCAATTTGCTGAACGCCCCGAACCGCTCCACTCCCGGTATTTTGTTTCTTGACTTAATAAATTACAAGTCATAATCCATGAAGATCCATCTCGAGACACCGATGGCTTATTATAATCTCTATTCGTTCAAAATTATTGATGTAAATAAGGAAGACAAAAGGTAAAGTTGACGCAACCTTGGTCGGAGGCGCACTTAAAAACTCCGCAAGGAATAAACATTTACTTTGCGGAAGTGGCTCATGAAATTCTTTTATGTTGGAGCTATGGAGCGGCTCCAGTGCTCCGAGGAGCGGGTAACTTTGCCACTTATTCTCGCATCAGCTCTCGCGTCGGATGGTTCTAAAGTGTGCGTGAAACATGCAGAATCCAGCTTCCTTAGCTACAGACACTATACAGTTACTGAGCCACAACGCGCCAGAAACATCCAGAATATTCCACAGTTAGTACCCGGGAAGGAACCTGGATGAAACATTGTCACCGCCGCGGGCTTCAAGACGTTTTGTGGTTTGAAAAGTTTAAGTTTTATGTCGGTCGTAAAATTTTTATAGCGGCAAGAAAAATATAAATAAGGGCGTTACAGAACGCGATCCGATAGTAAATGTTAAACAGTACGTTGCAACATCTGTCAAAGTATTTTTTTTTTAAAAGCCTTAACATTTGGAACATTATTTAAATTAGATACGCCTACTATGTATTTAAATTTGAGTATGATAAGCATAGCTCATTTGCGAAGCATAACACTTGACGTCAGTCGCATTAAATAATTAATTTTAACGTGGAAACATCAGTAACGCGTGTATTTTAATCAAAACAGTGTTGACAGTCCTCATTTAGAAGCAAAATTACTTTAGCCACCATGCGAACCGTATTTTGCTCGCGTTTCATGTTTGTCTAAATATATGATGCTGATTAATATGTCCTGTTTAAAAAAATATTGTGTGAAAAATGATTTTCTTTTTTATTTGATTGAGAAATTCCTTAACTATTTTATTATTAAAACTATCGTGAGACATTTTACTAACGTATAACCATAACGGCTTTTATTACTCTTTTGTCTCGGGACATATATTGTCTGATGAAAAGTATACATAATCTTAGCACGTTCCTTACGCTGTGATGCCTCTAGTTTCTAATCTCAAAGCCAATAGCTCACAACACTTTTCTCACTGCAAGATATAGAACTTGTATCTACTCGTATGCCCAATTCAACGGAATATTTTACCGTACCTACACTTCAATATAATCAAAGTAAAATTAACTTTCTTAAAATTCGATCAAGTTTTTCCATTTGTGTCTTGGCGTCAATAAAAACGAAATGAAACTAGAACATCACTTCCAGCCTGCAGCAAATCTTAATTAACCCATAACTGGCCTTTGTGTGAAATGTTTCGTCGAATGGCGCAAAGTGTCTCGCAGCCCGGTAGCTGTTAGAACGCCTCTAGTTCGAGAAAAACCTTATTTTCTCAGAGTTCCTTTGTCATTAGTTGAGTAAATTGTTTTTCCTTTGCGAGAGTGTCTTGCTTGGTTCTAGATTAAGCGGTAAGCTTGGCTAATTCCTGACTACCTTCCTAGCTCCGTGGTCTATTATAGGCTTATACAACTACAAGCACTGACTCGCTGCAATTACGCTCAAGTAGTTTGAAACAGGGAAATTGTGGAATAAGCAAGACGGCACTGGATAGCATTATTGTACTCGTATGTTTTGTGTGTGTGGCTGTAAGTTTCATTATTTTTGGAAGCTTGTAAGTAATGATAGCAAACTAGTTCAAGAAATTAGCCAAAATGCAACTATTACAGTTTTCACTCACGTATTATTTCTAAACGCGTAAACAACATGCACGAAATTATACGTGAGTGATAATCGTAATAGTTACTTATCGATAAGAATGTCTCACGACAGTTTTAATTATAAAATTAGCCAAAGTTAGCAAATTGCAACGTCTTGATCGTTCAGCTATGCCACAGTCAGTTTTTTTTTACTAAAAGCAGTATTTTTATAAAACTCAGCAGCATAAAATACAAAATACAAAATCATTTATTTGCCAAATAAATTGTCACAATATGTTTGGAATCCTCTGACCTCGTGGTAGCCGTTAGGCTGTGTTACGAGGCCAGAGTCATCTCCCAGTATAATATATCTAGTTTATTTATAGTTACGTCTTAGCTAGGTTACACAAAACTGGTATTATATAAGCATATTATGATATTTAGCTCAACATAGAAATATAATATTTAATACGCTCAAAATACAATAAAAAACATTTTTCTAATTACACACAATAGCTTGAGTAGGCATACCTGTAGAGTAAAGAAAATAATACTTTTTAGATACCTAAAGTAAACGACACAGCTTGCACTGCTACTTGTACCCGGTGAAAACACCCAACAGATTTAGCAAGACTGCATAATCTCATTGGACGTAGAAACAGACAAATAAACAAACAAACACGTGCGTTACTAACTCTACTTGAGACAAAGCAAGATACGGGGGATTCGATTGGCCGGTTGCTGCGAACACTGCGAACTACACTAATATACTTAAACTCGAATTTGTTGCTTTATTTTCTGTACTTATACTAACTTCGTCCCGATACAATTTCACAAAATCTTTAAATAAATTTATATTTGTATAAAAACTGTACCACATGTTGGTGTATTCTCTATATAATTTAAAACTTATCTTATCTAGTACCTATCACAACAGTGCTTGTTTAGTGTGGGGCTAGATGGCGCTGTGTGCAATGTCCCGGAATACTTATTTATTTAATTTAACGGCGAACTTCTAAAGGTCATAGCACACTTAAACAACTCTGCTCCAACACCGCTCGCACCCAACACTGCCCTAACTGCTCGCAGTCCACGCGGCGACAGCTAGCAGGCACCCAGCAGTCCACGCGGCGAAAGCTTGCAGACGGCCAGCTGTCCATCCGCCGATCTCTCTTGTTTTTCTCGATAGACACAGTTTGCGATCGGTCTCCGTTAAAGGAACTCGAGTTTTTACTAAATACTCAATTTTTTTTTCGCGAGACTCAAGTCAGCTAGCACTGCTAGCAGTGAGCGCGCGGACACCGCGCCGACCGCTCGCCTACATCGTGCGGCCAGCGAGGCATCAACTACCGAGCAGTCTGACGGCGGTAAGCTCGCTGACAGCGGGCTGTCTGCTAATTCATGATGCCAACGTAAAATATATCTAAAGAGCAATATTTAAAGACTATATTTGAATTATATTCTTTTTGCCGGGTGGGAGCAGAGTCGTTTAAGTGTGCTATGACCTTTACAGTCACCGAATCAAGGAATAAAAATTAAAAATGTTCATATCACTATCAATCAGTCATATACATATACTCACCTGCCAAACTTATCCTTGGCACCCACAAATAGTACAAAACTAAAATTAATTAAATCATAGCCGTCTTTAAGTTCTAACAGTTTTAGAGTAACGAGCAGCAATTCATTTTTACAAAAAAATAATGAACTATGTTTACATACCTACGCAAAAATTTAATAAGATGACAAGTTTTTTCTCATACATTTGGTTTCCCACATACCTTGTTTTAATTTTCAAAAGCGAGCTCGTTTGAAGCTTAAACTTCCCGTTTTTTTAAATTAGCAAAACACCAAAACAAAATAAATAAGCTAGTTTCATAAAGCAAAGTTCATCGACTCACAGAACAATGAAACCGGGAAAAAGAATCATAAGTCGCGTTAAAATTTCAAACGAGAATAGGTTAAAAATGAGGCTGTTACCGCAATGTGATTGTTCCATTCACACAAGCGCGATTAACATTCAGCACTGCGCCAGGCGACGATCTTTAATGGTTTCAATTGTGCAGAAAATTTTATTGCATTCAATGAATTTACGGAGGAATCTCTCCGGGCGATCCTTTCAAACCCCATCGCTATCGATTCGAGGCGCCGCCGCGGCTGTTTGAAAAGATTCAATGCATTTTCCAATTAGGTTCATAATTGGATGCAGTCGGACATTTCGCTTATTTGATTTGTTAAACAGTCTTAGTGTGAGGGGACTAATTTCGTTATTTGTGGTGAGACGGTCAAATGGTATGTATTTCAGGTATGTATTTCTATACTAGTTAACGGTCAACAATAAGTTTTAATCTACAGTCTAATGACTATTACATAAAAAGGTGCTATGATCTTAATTGCGCCAGTTGAAAGTAAACTTCAAATATATTTTAGCTTCAGCTGTGTTATCTGCAATATTTAACTGATATAATATGTTAAAAAAAAATATATAAAATCTTATATCATAAACGGGTACAACATAAACTTAATAAAGTAAATACAACAATAATCTGAGACAGGCTAAATTCCGAGCAGGTGTTTCGAGGGAAGGGCTTAGATTACAGGTATACAACACAACTGCCAGTCAGTTATGACACTAGTGGAAGCCTGATGTAAGTATTATATGACATGTCTAGTATAACTTGAAACACCGTTTCTAACGCAGGTGGATTAAGAGTTTGTATTATTTTTAATTAATAGTATATGTATTTTTATTGAATACGAAAATTGCTTGTTTATAATTTTGTACGTATCTTTACACAAAAATAACAAATTGAAATGCTGATACAAAATAATTTGTAAGAATTTTACTAAATATACACGCAAACTCATTTTTAAAATGAAAGCATATAGCATACACAATACACGTAAACAGACAGATATTTCTCTTTAGCATACAAACATTCTATAAAAAGCAAGATACATGAGTTACTTAATTAATTTGATATTATTTTATAATACGACGTGTAAACCCTGCTTTTAAATAAATGACTATGAAGTATAATAGTATACTCAGACAAGATTACTAAAACCTATGTCTCTAAAACTGAACCAGCCATTTACAACCCAACATCCATAACAAAACCAAGCACTACTTTAAAAACCTACTTACGATTTACAAGTAAATAAACCGCGGCTAGTACCGACAGCGCCATTAAAAGCAAATAAACCGGTAAGAAGTGAAAACTAGTTCATCTAGACCGGATGGGCGCAAGTTTGTACCGCGGTGACCATCACTCTATTGTTTCATAAAGTTTAGCGAACGCCCCGAAGTAATAGACCGGTTTTGGGCTATTTTTAAAAGCTTTACGTTGGTCTAACAGTGATTTTGTTGAAGGTTTTGTGCATTAAAATGGACTCCACATTTTTTAACTACACATCAATTTATTATTTCATGTAATTCTTTATGTAAATAAACAATTCTTATTGGTATATTTATAGGATAATTTTCGAATCCGTATTGTGTATTTTGTTATTTAATCTATATTGCTACAAAGTAACAGCGGGTTGAAATAGTATTAATAATTATAATTCAAATAACATGCAAGGTAGGTTGACGCGACGCGTGACCAAAATGCTGGCCTTTTTCTGGCTCAACGTATCAGCATTGCCATCCAGCGTGGTAATGCGGCCAGTATGCTGGGCACGCTGCCCTCTGGTAGTGGGCTGGAGCACTTATATTATCTTTAGGCTTTTCTAAAGATTTTCTTAGTGCCCCTTTTTTGTAGTAGTTAGAAGTAGTTTGTTTAGTTTTTCCTGCCTTGTTTTTATATTTTATTATTGTAAAGAAAATGATAATTGTTAGGTAGGTAGATTGTGCTACAAAACCTCAAACGGTATGTTCCTAAAAATAATTCAAAAGCTAGAGGTAAACTTTATGATATATGCGAGGTTTTGCTGAGCGCAGCCAAAAATTCTTAGTTTATTTTACACACATGTTCGGTCCCGAAAATTCCTAAGCCTACCGAAGGTTGTAAAACTAGCGTAACTTAATAACATTCTTGGTGTAGCCGCAAGCCTTCAAAGCTCCAGTGGACGGCCTGAAAGACTACTCAGCTTAGTGTTAGCATGCCATTGATCCTTTTCGTCTTGGAAAATAGAAAACTTGCCTTATATTTTGTGCGCCTCGTGGTTAGCTAAAAGTGAGATGTGGCCGGGAAAAAGTTTTTGGGAAACATGTTACGAGATGTTTTTTGATACATACCTATATATATTGTAAGTAACAATTTTATAAATGACTCATATGTACAATGTACATACCTTAATTAAAATATTTGTGAATACTCATCTAAATTATCCATTTAAAATTATTCGCTAAATAAAACGTAGTTACTTCTAAAAATAATATATGATCCCAACAACACAATAGGTTTCCAAATTCCGTCCCTAGACGTTGGCAAACAGAATAAGTCAGATTAACACCTTTTAAATATTGCAGGCTGTCCTCGGAGGCACTGCCCGGAAGCCTCTCCGTACTAAAGGCCTGTTAATGAGGCTCTGAACCACACTTGAATTTTTCCCCACTTCCTTAACATCAAAAGTTCCCTTTTGCGAAACGCTAACGAGAATTTTCATGTTAATTGCCTTGGCGTCGGCGGAATATATAATTGCATATATTGTTTCTGTTCCTCTAACAACGGGAAGTCTGCGAAGAGATTTCGTGATTATTTGTGTACTGTAATTAGAGTGGAGATAAGAAAACGCGTGTGAACACAATCGGGTGGAGTTAATTGAACGCCAGCTACTTGACGGTCCTACAAACATATCAGTATGGCAATTTTACATTTTATTAGATATAACTAAAACATAAATTAAAAATTATGATTACGTGCATTCCTATAATATTTTAGCATATTAACATTCTAGTTCACTTCATTAATTTAATTTTGACCTAAAAAGCAAGAGCAAGCCATTGTGAACCTAAACAAGATAAAATTATATACAAATATTAACTCTATATAACATATAAAATAGAATAGAAAATTTACCATATAAACTAATTAGCAATCGTATGTCTGTACGGCTATTAATTTTTTAATAAATAGGAAAATGTACAAATAAATAATAAGTCGCATTTCTTCATTTCGTTCAATTCGTCAGGAGAGTTCTCTTGGGCTGATACATCGTAGTGGGCGCCCAGATCTTTCCACGGAAGACACAAATGTCCTCAAATTTTGTGCTTAATGTTTTTGTTTTATAAAAAATAACGATTCTGCGTTACTGTCATTACGTTCCGTTCCGCGCGCTGGAATGGAAAAGACGCGGCTGCTGTTTATTGTTTGAGTGTAGTCTTTAGGGTTAACAACATAAATGAAGAGACGGTTAACCTTTCAACTGAAGCAACAATCTTGAGTGCTCTCGAGATAATATTGTTGCGACGTATGAGCTTGTTATTAAGTTTTGATTTTGATACTTATTTTATAAGAGGAATTAGTCATTTGTTTTAGATACATATTTTTCAAAAATTCTGAAAAGAAAAATAACAATCAACTGTTTATGCAACGTATTTTCGGAATTGATGCTATGCAAAGAGGTTAAAAAACAAATTATAATGCGGTACAGTTCATAAATTTTATAAATAATGTGTGACAAATAACGAAATTCATAGCCATTTCTAAAACACAAATGATAGAAATAGTCGTTACTTAAAAAATAGTATAAAAATATTTAATTACATGTACTTATGCAATTTAACAATCACATAATGTTAAAATCAGGCAGGTTGTAGTCGAACGTAACCTTATAAAGTATTAATATTAAAATTATTCTGCAACAAGACCAAAAGGTCAGACAAAACCACGCCTCAAACAGACACACAATGTTTCACAAGCCAACTAAATTCCAATGAATAAACTGAAAGCACATACGCTAGAACCGCAGGTAGTTGTAGGCGCAATAAACGATCTGATTGATGTCGGCCCACTGTGAAATTGAACTAGCAAGGGGCGAGTGTAAAACCATTGAGGTCTAAGTACCTATTACTGGAGCTCCAATTATAGGGATTCATTTGCCACGGACTTGATTGTGGCAAACTATGTTACAATTAGAGCGAGACTTTGTTTGCTCACTTTATTTTTCTTTGTTTTACAGAGCGCTGTTGAGATGAATGATGATTTTGTAGCTTGATAACTCTCATCAAACTGATGTGGGGTTTGCATGAAAGGGTTAGAGAGATTTTTTTCTTTGTATTGTTAAATTGATGAATTTTGGAGTTGACTTTTACATATATAAAAAATAGATTGCAATGGAACATGACTATGTAAATTGTATCGTAAGACATGCGATATTGTTGCATATTGAGTATGTTATAAATATGTATATGAAATAAATAGGAAGTCTGTATACTTTTTTGTACGAGATAGGTTTGTGTTTAACTTGAAAGCGTTGTTAAAATCAAGCATTAAGAAAGTTAGTCCAGAGATTTATCTACTTGTTATTATCGAATGAGAGTGGCCATCTCTGGTGTCGAGAGTTTATTAAGCCTTCCTAAGGGCTTTTGAAATAGCTTAACGACTGCCGTACTAGAGAAACAGGCGGGACCTACAATTTAACGTGTCATCCGACCCACGGAAGCGCCCAAAATGGAATGCCACTTTTTATCACCCATCCAAAGAGTGACCGCGTCGACCTTTGCTTGACATTGGTAATCGCATGCGATTGCCTCCACCAGCTGAGCTACAATCAATATCTACTTCAATATTGTATAATGATTGTTAATATGCCCATGGTTGAGTTTATGATTAATCAACATGAAATTGATGCACGAAGTGCATGGCACATTTAAAGTAATAGAAGTTGTCCAGACAAGAAAAGAAAGCGTCTCGTCACCACAATTAGAATGCTCCTCTTGACAAACGGGTGAAACTTCTCGCCTTATCGGCCAACGAGTTGAACTTCCTTCAAGTATTTTTATAATTACCTTGCTTTTGTTGAAGTTCGTTGTTCGCTCCAACCGTCTTACAACTTGGGATCTAGTAATAAATTTCACTTGTGGAAAGACTGGCGGGTAAACGACCTCATAAAACCATGAAGTTCGTTCACTAATCTCTACATGCTATAAACGCGTCTTCTGTCAGTAGTCGATAAGCTGCTTCGTTATTTGTTCATTTAGCAATGGTGGCAATTTTAGAGGTCAATACTTCTCGGGCTTGAGCGATGTTGATAATGTTTTGTGGGCCTAAAATATTATATAAATACGAAGAAAATTTGAGAAATATATGTGTTGGTAATTAGGCAGAACCAATTATGAGGTCCATAATAAAATTTAAATCTTTATGCTCCTTTGAAGCTTCATGGTGTTAGAGTTTTAAACGACATAGATAAAGTAATGTTGTCCTGGTTGTTCCTTTTCATTAAATAACAATTTTGTGTAAAGTGTTGAAAATATGAAATCATAACTTTTTAATCCAATATCAATTTGCGCGAATTGAAAGCAACAAGAATTTATAAAACTTATGAAAAGCAGTTGAACAAAGTGTTCACAAAGTAATTACTTCCCAACTCACCTTCTGCTAGTAAAATGTTGTTCGCGTTCCGATCTGTTGAATGATTTAAGTATAAATTAAACCAATTAACAAATTTCGGAAACCCCTTGAAGTTGTCAAACCGCGCGGATTAATTTATTAAGCCTTAGAAATGTTTGGTGGCAATCAGTCAGCGGTTGAGAAAGACAACCCCGAAATAGAGATATCTACCGCCGCTGTTTGTTCTGTTTTATGAAAGGGATTCAAGTTAATTGGGCCGTAATTTTGTTTGCATAACTTCTGCTTTGAAGCTCAAAAAATAAAAAGCGGTTGGCAAGTTTGTCTTCGGGATCATTTCTGCGAAAATGTTCTTTCGATTTTTATTCACGAAAGGTTTGTTCGAACCATTTTCTTCATGTTTTGATAGGTATCTCTTTGTGAGGATCAATTATACGTATTATTCGTTGACATAAACGACATTGTACGAACATTTATCCAAAAAGTAGTAAGAAAATGAGGTAACTTGTTAGATGTGAGAGCTCGTTTTAAAGTTTGACTTACTTTGCTGTAAGTTGATGTCGCGCTACAAAGTGTGCGGCTAAGTTTTTCAATGAACATAAACTGTGTTTAACTAAATCCTGCTTTATGAGCTTACTTCACCAAGTATAAGACTGGTTACTTGGAAATAATGTAAGTTAGACGACGTTTAAGCCTATATATGCATTATTATAAAGTAGCTAATACGATAACGTTGTAGTGAGGTATTTACTGGTCTAGAATAGTAATTTTAATAAATAAAATAAAAATAAATATTCCGGGACATTGCACACAGCGCCATCTAGCCCCACACTAAGCAAACGCTTGTGTCGTGGGTACTAGATAACGGATATAATACTTATATACTTTTCTTTTGTAAATACATACTTATTATACATACAAACGACCAGACACAACACAAGTAATTATACATTTTTAAAGTTACATAAATACTTGTGTCAGGCGGGAATCGAACCCGCCGATTTTATTATTTATTTCAGTTGATTTAAAATAAAACAAAATATTGCTTGTTATCATGTGACGAATTTTTTTTCATTGCTAAAGTCGAGGGCCCAGCCTGGATTAGGTCTGCACAAGATCGACGCAGAGAACGCTTTACCCAGCAGTGGGATCCCAAGAGCTGTGGATGATAGTGATGGTGAGCCAATGTTTTATTTTGCTTGGTGAACAAAAATATTTGATAAAAACGTGTAGAGTAGTAAAAAGTCGGGTTAAATTTACAGTTAAAACCAGACACAATAAGTTTTCATTTTCTCCCCTCTTCCTAAGTTCGGAATTTTTCCAAGTTAGAAAAATGCTGCGTCTGTATCACGCCCGCTCTCGTCGCTCGACGCTCTCATTAAGATTTGAAGCCTAATGATGCACTCGCTTGTTAGCCTGCCTTGTTGTCACGTCATAAAGAACTCCTGCACAAAAAACGGTCAAGCATGAAAGCGGGATTGCGCAATTAGGACCTTATATTTTATAGATACTCAACCGAAAGGTTGTTTGCCGGGAATTCGCCGGTAATTCGGCGTGTCAGTGGCAAAAAGAGTTCATTGAATTTCTTTTTTCTCTTAGCCCTGAATGAATGAATGAATGTATTTGTAAAAAGCCTTTATACATTGCGGATAAAAATACCTTTGAATAAATACGTAAAGACGAATAATACTCAACGTTGGTATGTGTGTAGATATATCTTCAATGTGTTTACGTATAAATGTCACGCACGTCGTCAATGGCAGAATGCTTTTAACTTTCAATTTACATTTCTGTGACCATTTCATTTATGGGTATAATTTTGTCTGTTGCGTTGTGCGTAGGTGATCTGTATCTCATTTACATTAAGTGGTCTAATGCTTTTTAATACCAATTTAGGTACGTTTTATGGATAGAAAATTAGTATCTAAATAATCAATTTTGATAATGATACTCAACAAAGCAAACTCTTCTTCGTAAACATGTATCAATGAAAGCACCGCGGCTCGTCGGAAAATTATCGTGAAAAAATTCTATCAATACAACAAATCCGTGAAATCATAAGCAAGTTTTCGCTGAATCCGCATAACAAATAGATGATACGCAATAACAGCTATTTCGTGGAACTACGAGTATAATCGCACGTGGCGGCAACATGTAAATCAACACATTAATTTCCTTAATGTCCCGCCGTCAAGTGAAACAGTTTCGACGTTATTTACGTAGATAATATCGCGGTTTAAGTGACAATAAACCGAGATCTTCCTCGATGTTTGTGGCCACGCTCTTCATTTGAAGCTTACTTTGACGTAAGTACCTACTCATTAATTATAATAACTAAGTAAGAAAGTCTGCATGAGACCTATGAATTTTGACGTAAACTTTTTAAAACGCTTGGGGTGTGTTAGATTTCATGACTTTGGAACTAAGAAAATTAACAGGGTTTATAAAATGAAAGAAAGAAAGTAAATATATTTATTTTATTTTAAATTAGTAAAATTTGTTTTGTAAGTTTTTATTAAGACACACACACACAAACTATAACCTATTTACTTACTAAACTTACATGCTAAGAATGTGATGCCCCACTACAGCCACAACTCAGCCTAATGCTGGCGGCACACACGGGGCCACCAGCGCTGATATTCTGTTGCGGCTGGCGGTGACGTCACACACACCAAGTGAACATAAAAACAAAATACTATAACCAAACTAAGGCACAAGTAAGTAGTAAATGGTAAATGCTATCAGTTAAAAAATATCTATCATTCTTTAAAACAAATGACGTATGTATGTGGACGAAATTATAACATAAATATAAATAGTAAAGATAAACTTATCCTATTATAACTTTCATACATAAATTTTTCGTGCGTTCATTCGTGAGATTATACTTTCAAAGGTTGATAGAAACAAACCGAATTAATTTTATTATTGAAGAGCGAACGAGAATTGAAGAAGTGGAGCGCTATTAGGTTAATTCCGAAATCCGCGCGCCCGCAATGGCCCATTTAGCGGCGCTAGCTTTACAAAATATTGGCCGTAAGCCGACGGAATCAACTTTATTAGGAAAAATGTGTTTGCGGAACACAATACGTAACGTAGTTTGCTTAACTGTACTAGTAACTTGGCTTGTACTGTATTTGTATGTATCCTTTATAATTTTATTATGGTAAAAATAATTGCGTTGGTTTAAATTATACTACAGACAAAATAACAAAGTCATAGTAACATTTTTAATTTGCTTAGTGTGGGGCTAGATGGCGCTGTGTGCAATGTCCCGGAATATTTATTTATTTATTTATTATTTATTTAATTATTGAAGTAAAATATATGTTTCATAAGACCGATAGCTAAACCAATTTTGATACAACTTGACTTGAAGGATATATAACATAATACATTAACATACAGGCTAGTTTTTGCATTTGATTAATTCATATAAAACTGCAGAGTATCGCTAGATCACTCAAAGTCTAATTTCTAGTTATATTTTAAATATAACACAAAACATATGCAATTTTAGCTATAAAAATATAAAATATTCGTTATCATAGCCAAATCGTAATACCTTCTGTTTTTATAAATCGGTTAAAAAACCTATCCTCCATAATAATTCCATAACAAACAGTCAGACATGCAATTGTTTTTGTATGAATTTTCCCGCGTGTGAAATGATTAGCGGTTGCGTTTATTTTACACGAGTTTTCGCTTTGTTCGCGCTCGTTGTTTGTGGTTGCTTTATTTTTTATGAGCAAATAGTTATTTAAATGTAACGACATCACGCTATATAGACCCCTCCTTATAAAATACCAATATAGGCTAGACATCTACTGGTACTAATGTCAAAGCAAATACTTACAAAGGTCGGATACTAATACCAAATAATGTTGAATGTCTTCTAAAACGCATTATAAGATTTTCTTAGCAAAAGATTATCTGAGTTCTGATTGGTCCACGCATGTCACAGTCGTATGTTATGGTGTAAGGTACTGTAGCTCTGTAAAACAGGATCTACAAGATATCTATTGTAAGGCTCCGTACCGTTCTTACATACATAACTTAATTCGGAAGTTGGCTCTAAGGATGTACAATAGTACGAAACGTAGGTAAATTATATATAGATGATGTTTTGACGAAGGAAAGGTTTTAATCAAAGTAGTATTTATAGAGGTATATTTGTGTTATATCTACTTTGTTAAGTTCCAACGGTAGTTCCAATTTCAGCTAAATATCATGAGAACCTATTTTGCTCTGAAGGGAATTTATTCACGTATAATGTTAGTTTCAAAATCAGGTACCTCTTTAGCGTTTCATGTTCATATTTAAGTTGAGTTGGCAGGTGAGTTTCGAATTTCCACCTGTGAGGATAAAGCTACGAGACTTTGACGGTTTTAAGCTGTGATTTATGACAGGAAACATAAATTGTTGAAACATACATATATTTAGATTTAATATTCATGTTACCATTTCTTTTATATTTTTTAAAAGAAGTTAATCTTATAAAAATATATGCTTTAATTAAGTTCGGTAGGGTAGGCCAACTAAACTATATTTGTTTCAGTGTGTTTACTAACTACTGCATAATTAATGCCTATAAATCAATGCTTCTGTTATTAAATTGATACGATTTATTTAAATAATTTTTAATAATTTTATCATGATAAAACAACAGGTACACAAGTTGTTATGGGACAAATAAACAAAAATAATAAGTTAATAGGTAGTGTGTACATATGCAAATAGTAATAGGCACGTTATCCAACACGTACCAAATAAAAAAATTCACACTTTCTCTGGAATGTATAACAAATTGTTTGTGTAACCTAGCTCATAAGACGTAATTATAATTAAACTAGATATATACTGGGAGATGACTTTGGCCTCGTAACACAGCCTAACGGCTACCACGAGGTCAGAGGATTCCAAACATTTTGTGACATAATTTCAAAAAAAAAAAAAAAAAAGTATACATATGTATAATTATCATATCCGTTACCCACGACACAAGCGTTTGCTTAGTGTGGGGCTAGATGGCGATGTGTGCCATGTCCCGGTTATTTTTATTTTATTTCATTACTATGTACTACAATAGGTATCTATATAGGCATACATATTGGCATCTGTGACGACATAACCGCATCCATATCACCAATCAGCGTGGCGGTAACAACCTAGTAATTGTAGTCGTGGTACACAAATACAACGACAATGTAACTAAGAGAAAACTATCAAACCAAGCATCTAATGGTGTGTTCCAGCAGATTCGTATGAGAGCAAGTATCACCTATGTATTCTACCTGTTTTTCAACTTTTTTATGTATATATTGTTGTGTCTTGTGTGTCAAAATATATGCTTTCTTTCTTTCTTTCAAGTTACAAACCAGTATAGGCAAGCTCTACCTTGGTCACAGTGTTCGCTTGTTAGATTACCGCTTCAGCGGCCTCGTAGTCAAATACCTGACTGTAAAAAAAAACAAATCATTTTAAAAAACACACTAATACTATAATGGTTTAGGTAAGTTTGAGTGTGAATGTTTATTCCTTTTCACTTATAAACTGATTCTCATGAAATGGTATGGATTTAATAACACGCATTGCCACGGTCTTAGATGCAATATGCTTACCAAGAAAGTACATATTAACTGTAGATTTGAAGATCCCTGGATTACAATACTCGTAACATAAGAATGGTAGGTACGGATTGTAGTCTATTATGTGTTGTATCATTTGGTAATTGCAGTCGCGGTACATAAATCAGATTATTCTGGAATCTAAGCGGCACGTAATCCCGCGCGGCTTAGCTGCTGCCAAATTTGCAGGCAAACTATTTTGATCGATGTCACCGCAATCTGCCGCTTGACGTACGGCAGCTGCTATCGATCGGCCACGTTTGTTCTAGCTTTCTTCACTAACATTATAATAGTATGCTAGGTCCTAAGGTGCCTTGGCCTTAGTTCTATCAAAAAACTGAAATGAAATGAAATGAAATATATTTATTGTCCGGAAACTAGGTGATATAGGTTGTTTACATAACTAATACTTAGTTAGTTGAAGAGTAAGAATCATAAAGTAAGTAGCAATAAGAATTGAGTTACTTTAAATTATAAGTACATAGATAAACAAAAACTCTGGATACAACTACAAAACCAGGATAATGTACGTTGAAATATAAATATGTTTTTTCATTTAATTGCTTTCATTGGACAATATTTTCAAAGGTAGCTCCAGACAAGCAAATGTAATGTTTTTTATTCACATTAGGTCATACTATAGAGGCAAATCAGTTCTCCGAAACCAGATTATTACTAGACCATTTCATAGAGCTAACGTTGAAAATGGCTCTCAAAAGCAAACTATTGGACTTTAAAGCGCACCGCAGCGTGACCAGTTATTGTCAAAACTTTGGCTCACTAAACTAAAACTTCCAACTCAAGTTATCAAACTCCAAATTTTACAATTAACCGACCGTGTTCCGAAGCTAACTTCCATATTTCAGCATAGGTGAGCGCCGGTTTCTAATATGCCGCGAAATATATTGCAGCTCCCGTTTCTGGCAGGCTTCTGCAGTTGTGGCTCGTTGTGCGGCGGAAATCACAGGAAAGAGGATATTTAATGCTAATCTATACTAATATTATAAAGCTGAAGAGTTTGTTTGTTTGAACGCGCTAATCTCAGGAACTACTGGTGCGAATAGAAAAAATAGTTTTTGTGTTGGATAGACCATTTATCGAGGAAGGCTTTATAACATCACGCTGCAACTAATATGAGCGAAGAAACAATGGAAAATGCGAAAAAACGGGGAAAATTATTCATCTTTGAGGGCTTCCGTTGCGTGTGCTGCGAAAATGGTTCAATATATCAAAAAAATATGTATGAAAGAATTATTTCTCTTGAAATGATCTAACAAAATGTTTGCAACAGTATTAAGATTAACTCACTAGAACAGTTTTTATGGTAATAATTATTCCATGCGGACGAAGTCGCTGGCACAGCTAGTACTTACATAATTACTTAAAAAATATATGTATGAACTTATTATGTGTGTATTAAATTCATACGTATAGGGTTAGAAATAAAATTAAAATATACACAAAAATACTCATGGTGCTATATATAAAGTTTTACCAAAGACAAAGTCACAAAGATAGCATAATTAAAATATAGTGTACGCAAGAGTGCGTGGGAGAGCATATTCCTCCGCCGCTAAATTAAAAGCTCTACTAGTCAGGTAAACTTGCGATGGCACCCGCGGGGCCGATCAACTATACTTATACGTGTGTTCATATCTACGCCCGCCGCTGTCAACCTTCGCCGGAGACAAATTCTACCAGAATTAAACTAGTTTTCATAACTTTCATTTACCAACTCACACATGCTAACCCCAAGTTAAAATCGGCCCTACCTACGTAAATTAAACAACCGGAAAAGGCAACCATTGATTGTAATTTGAAACAATGAATCGCAAATCTGCCCAGCCTAATACGATTACGCAACGATTTGGCCTAAACTCACAAAAATATGAACCTGACGCCCTTTGTCCCTGTAAATGGAAAGGAAACCATTACTCACCGCTCGCTGAAAGGGTATTATTAACTTATTAAAATATTCAAGCGTTCGAAACGCCACTGACGCGTAAATCTCGCCGCCGATCGTAAAAACTGATCCCAGGAGCATAGGAAAGTAGCTCAGTTCCATTGGATTCGAGCCCGTACCATTGTCCTCATACACACTCCGAGAAAAAGACCAATTTCTGAGATTTCCGAAGGGCTTAGCTTCATTTCCTTTTATATCTCCCCAGATACTAAATTCGTTCAACCAATAATAAAAAATCGTGGGGACAGTCGGGATGGACTCGACGTAAAATTTACTCTCGTTCCTCGGGGCAAGATCGAACATTATAACGCACTTAAAGGCATTAAACGAAACGGCCGCAGTCCGACATCATTGGAGATTTAACCCGGCGGCGTGGCAATCGCTTTTAAATAAAAAATAAAGCATGTTTTTCAACGACGTATTCCAAAAATAAATGTAATGTGTTTTTACTTTACACTCTTGAAATATTTCGAATATACTCTAGGTATTACTTTTAGCACTTAATTTACATTGACCAAATCTAAACTACCGACTCTTATGCGAAAAATTGATAGTAAAATGAAATATATCAAAAGGACTCCATGTAAAACTGTAGTTTTCACGTGTAAACGCATATGACAGTTGTTTAATTTATCCCATAATAAGTTTGAATGGGTTTAAACTGAGTTGACATAGGGATGTGGTAGGTACTGGGATCTATATTATACATCACAAACTGTCATACCCTTCTCAAAGCCTTTTCAAGTTCGGCGGGAACAAAACGACGCGGGATTTCAACAGAAAGTAACACCAGTTCTTCATGATGAGACATGCTTCTTACTTTGAATGATAAATATAGCAATTGAAATTGAAACATTTATTAATATTTTAATCTTTATTCGTTCCGATTTTAGGCATGACGACTGTTTCCTGAATGGATTGTTGTATGTTGAGATTTTTAAGGGAAATATGTAGTTTGGATGGTTTTTTTCTACAAATTTTAAACGATTATGTTTGCATGTATAAAGCGACTATTAAACCACCAAAAGTATTACCAAAAGCAGTAATTATTTTATCTGTAAGTTCTTAAAATTATTTTATCCAAAATACCAAAATTTTTAATTGTTATGATGAGTTGTTAATTTTTTTTATAAATTTGTTAAGTTACATAAGTTATGGTTATGCTTAGTTTAAAAAAAACTAAACATTACCATAACTTATAAGGAAAATGATGTTTAGCAGAGCTGGTTATTAAAATGTCGCCGCCAGGAGTTTAAGACAAGTTTAAGCTTAGTTCTTTCCGGTTACATACTTCACCAGCTTAGCTAACTTTGATACAGGTTACGGGTGAAAGTTTCAGATAAGTAAGTATGTTAGTATGTAACTTAGAAATAATGGTGAAAAATTAGATTTTACTAAAACGACTTATGAAATCTTTGTTTTATTAACAAATGTACTCGTATATTTCCGGAATATTTTATTCAGCAATAACTGTTTTTTTTTTCTTTGGAGATGGTAAATGGTTTTTATCTTTCTTCTTCTTCTTCCAGTGCCTCTCCTTAATGGAGGTTGGCCGTCAGCTCAGCGAACTTGTCCCTATCTTGTGCCAAGCGAAAAAGTTCTTCTACGCTGGCAATACTCGTCCATTCCCGTATATTTCTCAGCCACGATTTCTTTCTTCTTCCAACGTGTCTTTTGCCTGCGATTTTGCCCATCATTATGAGTTGGAGGAGGTCATATTTCTCGTGTCGCAAGACATGTCCAAAATAGGCGACTTTTCTCTTTTTGATGGTCTTTATCTTTAATGGTTATCTTTAATGGTTTTTATCTTTAATTATTTGGATTTATATTTTAACAATGCCAGTAGCTATTTTAATAAACTCTAATCGTAATTCTAGGTCATATCATAACTAGGTTGCTGAAACGACTGAAAATACATAGATTTTCATTTAAATATCTTAAGCTGTATCTTTCTACAAATTGCAATTATACACTAACATTCAAATGATAAGGCTATTGGATCCTGATTGTCGTAAATCTTGGCAATTGTTTGATCAATTTTGTTTCTTCGTTATATAAACCAAGAAGACCAGCGCTGATTGCTTCCACACAACCAGCATTATGCTGAGTTGGGGCTGTGTTGTGGCAGATTTTTTGTATGTTTGTTTATTATGTACTTACTTGTGTTTGTTTTTCTGTTAACCCAAGGCATGTTTTCTTTCATTCTTGCTTAAAATTCTAGTGATGATGCCATTTTAATGATATATGACAACAAATAAACGTATCACATAATAAAAAAAAATAAAGAAAAAAAAAGCCTCTAGTACTCCTTAAATTAACTTTATACATCCATGCATTGTAAAAAAATTTGAAGTTATCAGTATAAGAATTGTTAGTATGAGTATACTTTAGACTTCACTTAACATTTACATATTTTATTTCATAACTTAGATTGAAAATACTACTATGAAAATATCAAGTTGAGAATACAGTATTAAATATTAGGTGAACATTTCATAATATCACATAATAACAACATGGTGTTCCGACGCCAATATGAACAATTAGCTGATTAATAATAATAATATTCCGGGACATTGCACACAGCCCCATCTAGCCCCACACTAAGCAAACGCTTGTGTCGTGGGTACTAGATAACGGATATAATACATAGATACTTTTCTTTTGTAAATACATACTTATTATACATAGAAACGACCAACTCAACACAAGTAATTATACATTTTTAAAATGCATAAATACTTGTGTCCACGTGAATCGAACCCGCAACCCCTAGATTAGAAGGCAGAGCCACTACCAACTAAGCTAACAGGCAAGTCAGAGATGCTTGGCTCGTTTTATTCACAGTTAGTAATATTTTTTGACAAATGTGTCATAATTTTTGTTTCTACAATTATAAATACATTGTATTTGTCCCATACACAAGGCCTTAGCAAACGAGGGCAGTCGCTATTACAAACAGTTAGCTAGTTTTACATTCAGATAGTTGTTTGTGCTAGTTGACATCATTGTTTACTTTGCAAACTACAACATCGGAGTACTAATGAAGCTAAATATGTACTACAATTGCTAATATTTCAATGTATCGTACAATGTTTCACCAAATTTTTAAAGTGACATAATAGTAGTTTATGCAACTGTCATATAATGAAGGGTATTAAAACACGAGTGTGAGTTTATGAAACAAGCGCAGCGAGTTTCATAATAGTAACGAGTGTTTTAATACCCGTGTTATATGCAGTTGCATACACTACCTTATCTTCACTAATGTTGTAACATTCTAACTTAATTTATTAAATTAAATTCACGCGTACGTGTATTGTCACAGTGATTTTGCCGCCATTAAAATCTAACCAATGAGAGCAATGATCAATAAAACGCGACCAACCTGATTAGCCCTGCAATCAGGTTGGTCGCGTTTTATTGATGTTATAATGAGATATTACGATATCGATGTGGATATTATACCATCATGTGAAATTGCTTAAATTGAGTGTTTTGTTGTCTGCGCTATAACAGTAGTAAATATAAGTCAAGTATTGGAAACATAAGTAGAATGTTACAACATTAGTGTAGATAAAAGTGCTAAAATGATTAAAGATATGATATTCTTTCTAGATGTGAGTATTTGTTTCAATTCAGTCAGTTTGAGTTCTAATCATTACGAAATCTTGTTTCGTATGTTAAGAATACCGAGAAACCATTACATTTGAACACAGTGTGACATGAATAAGTACACTAAAAATGTATATCCTACATGTTTTTATTAATAACAGTCTTGATTACATTACGTAGCTGAAAGAATTGCAACAAAAAAAAAATCTAATACCAATCTGATACGAACAGAGTAGTCATAGGTTAAAATAAGGATGTCAAATTCTGTTGACGAGACTTTCCAAATCTTTGATTAAGAACCTCACATTTGTCTTAATAACAGACATACAACGAGGATATGAATAAACAATCACTGATTCTAGTCTTTTATCCTATACAGCTAAAATAATACTTTTTAATTTTATAGTTTTGTAATTTTATATAGTATTACGACTTTTTTTCTTGAGTTTTTTTTTTTAATTATATCAATGTTTGGCGCGACATGATTGATGCTAACTCTTATTATTATTGTAATAAGTTTGATGTAATTCTCTATGTTAGTAAATGTGTGTGTGTAATATCTATCTATCTATTCAGATTTAAAGTTAATTAAGTGTTATTACTCATTCGTTTTAAATATGCCATTACCGCCACGGAATCATCAAAGTAAAACTTGTACTGGCCTAGTTCGTGTATTATAATTTATGGCAAGCTTTACTTTAAGTAACTGACAGTTATTTGTTTTTTGTTTTTTTATGGCTTTTGCGAAGATATGACTTCGCAATTCTGCCAATGTCAAGTGGGAAGGGCCATCAAACTGAGAAATTTTAAGTGAAATATCGATATGTACGGTGGTTTTAAATTGCAAGTTATTTGTTTGCGTTGCTTTATAATATCAACACAGATATGCATGACATAGTTCTGATAGCTGTTATTTGATTAAAGGAGAAATGGTTCAAAATTGTTTAATGTATTTTTTTTTTATTAAAATTCAATCAATGTTGGAGAAATGTATTTATTTTTTTATTTTGTTGCATGATTATAAGGATATGAATATATTTTATGTTTGAGTGTTTGTCTTTTCAAATTTCAATAATAATAATATAATAATAAAATCCTTTATTTATGTACTACAGAGTGTATACGTACCACTAAAATAACTAAAACATAATGTAAAACTAGTAACTTACAGAGGTACGTTGGTGAGGTAAACTGAGCTCTGCACTAAGTGTCACAGGGACCTTGTGTTGCAGGGCTGCAGTATTTCTCGCCGCGGTAAGCTTTTCTTACAATATTTCAATAGGTATATTTTACTCAGAATATTCGTATAAATCATTAATCCATGCAACTATGTATGAAGTTGTCGGTTACTCTTTAGTATAGTAGCTTTCAATCATTATTCTTATGTTTTAACCCTGTTAAAATTATTTACATAGATAAGTTTGTAGTTATTAATCACATCTAAGCATCGTTCCAACCGAAACGATCGCCGAGACCAAGTTTATATAACATAGCAGACGTTGCGGCTTTTAGCGGTGAAAGTTTTAACTGCACGACGTTTACTCAAAATGCAAATTACAGGATCCATATAGGCGGAGGCGTATACACAGTAAGGATGATTTTTGAATAAATTTACATAAGAAAAGAAAAGATATTTAAGTTATTTCAAAATTACCATGTCTTTAGCACAAAAATGATCATACGTTTTATAAGAAGCACAAAGGTTGAAAGTTTTTTTATACTACTGAAGTCGATTAAAAATATGGTAACTATCAAATTAATATCATACTACAATACCGATTTTAAGTCACATATTTGTTTTTAAATGATTGCTGCTTTCTTAAGCAATTATATTGCATTATTAACTGCAGATATACAAAAATAACCATCTTCATTTCTTCCTAAAGCAATACATAGTCCAACATGCACTTAAAATGTCATAAACGTATGAGTGCATAAAATCATGATACGTGTTAGGTACATTAACAATTTCATTCAGGACAACACTACTGTATCCAGTCACAAACTAGTCTAAAATGCTCCATCCACAACATGTCCATAGACAAGTCTGCTTTAAAACTTAAATAGCAACCGCGACTTCAGTTACTGGGTCTGTCCAAGCTCGGGTAGAGTTAGACACCCCACGGTATGTGATACACGGACCCCAATATTAAACCACACGATCGCGCCATAAATTTCAACCTGCTGTGTATACATTGTAATTTTCGCTTACGCGGTGTTTACACGTTTTTAAGTGTTGCCTGCTGTACCTACGCGGAAGGAAGTTTTTGTTTCCTGAGCTATCTGATACAGATACTGGTAGATATAGACTTATTTATGTTTTAATTACTGTTCTGTGGTCTAGGGTTTAATTGCTCGTTTTCAGTGCAGGAACGAACAATGATCTAGGCAAGTTCCTTGTAGTCCAATTTTAAGGGTCGGTGACCAGTTTATGGACTAGTTACTTGGTTGTTTCTATTTTGAAACTGATCTAAGCTAAAAGATATCATCTGTCAAGGATTTTCGCAAAGTTACACTTCTTCATAATGTTATCTTATTATCTTATTAATTTATCGGTTTTTAATAGAAGTGCTTCTTCTTCTTCTTCTTATCGAATGAGAGTGGCCAAGAACCTCGGACATGGCTTTACGACTGCCATATGAGACAAACAGCAGGGACCTACAATTTAACGTGTCATCAGACTCACGAATTGCTACTAAAATACTACAGCAAAATATTCAAAATAATGTCATGAGCACAACTCACACGCTGGCATTGTTAAACACTCGCATACATCGGCTCGCTCTTTCAAAGGCCTACGAAGCTAGTTTATTTGAAGCAAATGAATGTCCCAGTTTCCACATAACAGCACAATAAAGAGGGACTCCTCGGTCAATGCATTAGGTACAAAGATTTGCTTCTAGAATACTAATTTCTTTCTCCGGGAAAACTAGAAACTCGGATAGCAAAATTCTAGCCAGGGAATTAACCGTCTGGTAAGCTAGGAGATAATTTCAACTTTTCTTGGGAATTCTTACGTATATGTTTCTGTCTATTTCAGTTTTAACCTGATATTATGTTGATGCCACTGAGAAACGTCTAAAATGTTCACAATACATAATAAGTTCCCATAGTAATTACGATGACATTGTAATGGATGGATAAGAACATTGATCTAAAAACAAAAGTTAAAATATTATGTATCGGTATTTAAAACAGTATAACAAAATAATAATTATATTGGTCGACTGTTTAGAAGTTACAACGATCATAATATTTTCCCCTACATTTAATTTACATCCAAAAAAAAAACATTCATAACCTTAATTCATATTGATCAAAACTACTGTCATATAAAATGCTCATCGGAATCAATTTGAGCTATCATAATTAAAAACGTATTAGAAATAAATTACTTTTATCAATCTGTAATTGATACTTAATTAAAGGAATTAAGTCATACGATTTCCTTTACTTATTTCGTTATGATGGAAAGAAGATTCCAAATTGGATGTCTGAACTAAATTTAAAAATTTGAAAATTATTTAGGTATTTATTTTGTGACAAGAAATAACATACGAACACATTCAGGAAAGTAAGACAAACACATTTTGCACATACACAATTTCTTGTCACAAGCCGGCCTCAACTCAGCGTGTTAGTTACTAGTTACTGAATAGATACGTACTTTAACAAATTCATTTTTATAAGGTACCAGCGGTGCAAGTGCTGAAGTTTTATCCTATCGACGTCGACTAGTTTAATTCGATAACTTTATCTATATTTTGTCAACAATCGCAAGTGCCAAAGTATGTTTAGAGGTAGATAAATTGATCGATAAGCCTCGGTAAGCTTTATTACAGATAATAAAAAAAAGTGAAATCATTCACTCTGCTAAATTAAAATTTCAAAATGATTTGATAAGTCAATGTCAAAAACACGAAATTGCTCATATCAATGTCAAATATTTTTCACACGACACTGGCAAAATTGCGGCAATACCGCAGAAGCCATTTAAAATAGTTGGAAGTTGAACAAAATCGCTCAAATTGTTCTCTTATAATTCTTCCACGATCTTTAGACAGAGTTTATCAATATAAAATGACGAAAAATATTGAAAAAGAGCGGAATAAAATATAACAAGAGAAAAACCAAATCCTATAGAGCCAACGCAATCACAAAATCAATTATTTATTAAATGAGTAAACAGTAAGAATGTTTATTATCTAAGAAAACCAAACATTCGTAGTTATCGAGGCCTATCGTCGTCAATTTGAAACCTGATAAAATTTACCGAATTAAACAACTTCAAATGTCAGTGTATCGATTTCATTCGGTCTTTGATGATAAATTTATCATAGTTACCGAACCGTAGACAAGGTGTAGATAAGAAAAGACAGCGTCGATAATATTCGTCAAAATCGAGTATTACCGAATTTAACGACACGATAAAACTTCCACACTTGCACTGCTGTAACTGTAATCTAGACCAGAATTTTGTCTCGTATTCTCTAGGAAGTGTTGAACGTCAAAAACCATTAATATCCAAGCATCTTAATATATGCGCGTACGTATACTTATTATATCGTGCTATATATCCGTGAATTTGTCAACACGCGTACTTCATAAATGCCTCAACATGACACGAGACAGGTATCACCAAACATATGCTCAAATGTTTGTACAAATACACCCATGTTTGTTTGCCACTGTCAACAAACATATTCGCATAAGTGTTTCTAACACAACACACACATTAATAGAACAAGTAAGTTCCCAAACACAAAGTAAACAGTTGGGACAAACACAAAAAGTGTCTGCGTAAGCTATTTGTATAACACGAAATCTCCGGACAACAATTTCTAGACCGTAAAAATAATGTATGAGTATTGCTACGAAAAATATTCAGATTGCTACGACAATACTACGAAAATATGTTGTTGCTACGAATCTTTGCGATAGTGCTACGAGTTTTTATGTTAGTTAAGCAAGTCTCATTCCTTGAAAAAAGTAGTCCCGTTAATTGCTGTTTAAAAACAATGGCGTATTATTTTAGATGTGTTGTTTTCCCTTGTAGTATTTATATAATCTTCCTGGAAAAAAGAACTTATTAATGATTAAATAACTATTTATATAAAACTATCAATCAATTATTAACCAGCTACTTTCTTAATAATGATTTAATGGTGACATAATTTTTCTTTAATAATTCTAATATTTTTTAAATTTAGTGAACTAAAAAGTAATGACCTACATAATATATTTTTAGTTAACACACTGACACAACGCTCTAAGAAATTATTCCAAATATCGTCTATCAAAAAATTAATTAATTGGCATCAATCAATCAGTTCTTTATTGACAAAAATATACACAAGACACAAAATGATTCAAGTCTCTGGCTTCCGAACTAGAAAATTATCTGTGTCTCGGAAACCAGCTCCTTCTCTATTAAGGATCACAAAATGTCAATAAGACAGAGATAAGACTTACAATATATATGAATTGTTGTGTAAATATAGAATCCTAATAAATCATGAAAGGCATGAAATAAATCTTCTGTCTCATTCAATTAGAACCTATTGTTAATGTGATTGCACATTAGTACGTAATTCACGAATACACGTTTCTGAATTAATACAATGACTAGAATACAAGACAGCTTATGCCGTGACTGAGCATAGTCAAAGCGCCTTTAATTACTACAATCTCATACTGTCTCACAGTACTGCATTAGTAAATAGGTATTCACCTATTGCTTTGCTTAGGTATTGTATCAGGTAAATACATAGGAAAAGTATTAATTTATCATGTTCAGTCACACTTTAATAGATAACTGCTAAGAATTTGATATAATCCATATTGTGATACTACAGCGCTAACCTGCAAAAAATGAAAATAAAGCATTGATTGTATCAGGGAAAATCGTTGCAATTTCGCTCATCTTTCAAGGAGCACTGCATTAAATTTGAACCTTTATTTGATTGCAACTGGAGTATAAAATGCATAAATTTATATCATTAGATCGTGAGCAACGCAACAAGACAGACGTCACAAGAAAATGAATTATGCGTCGAAATTAGCAGCAAGCTGCATAGACAGCACACATTTGATACGTCCCTATCATTGGAAAGATTAAATCATAATTTATTAACCGATTTAACTGTCCTATATTGGCAGCAAATAACTGTATAAAGCATCCATGGTAATTAACTAATAAACGCATCCAGATATATTATATTGTCGTACGTACCTATTGTATCACTCCTCAACGAAAGTGGTATATAATAATATCAAAAACTACATTATATTAGCGCTGATACAGATCTTCAAAGTGATAATGAATCGATTCAGGATAAAATACGCTTCATCTTAGACCACAGTGATAACTTGCAATTTAGAAAACATGGTTGGCTTGCAACGTTCAAATTTCTATTTCGATTTTTAAAAAAGGATGATTCGATCACGGGTTGTAAATATGTCACGCCGGAAAAAGTACAACATTGGTACATAATATTTTGTGGAATTTCATCAGCATCACCATAAACAGGCCTCTATCATCTATAACATCGTCGGCTGGTAGAAATCGGAAACACACGCCAAGATCATTCCGTTAGGTTGAATCGGTCATGACATCATACCAGTGATGCTTCATGCCGCCGTGCCCTACATACATTCTGTACTTGGGATATTGGGACACTGGAATTGCTTTATAAATGCACCTGTAAAACTGATTGAAGACTTTGAATGTATTTATTTTTAAAAGCGTGTGTGGCTCATCGGTTCCAGGGTCTGCTTTTAATCCAGACGCAACCTGGTTCGAATCTGGCCCTACACCTATCTGTCCAAGAGAACTCCCTTAACGAATAAATTCTGCAGGGGAGTCACGACCCTCAGTCATCAGGAAATACGACTCAAGAAAGAGAATTTTCATAATAGTGTATTTTGGTCATAAATAAACAAACAAATTATAATGATTTCTATATGTGCCTACAGACATGACTGTTCCAGAGCTTCCAAAAAGCACGACCAAATTACTATCGATTCATATATCTCTCGCGCAATAACTCGGCGTAATTTCAATTCGGTAATTTCAGGTAGGCTGCTTACATAACTTGATATCTCGTAAACAGATTAATGCCTCGCTCACCCGGCTTGACTTAATGCTCTAATGAAAATAGCAATCCCCTCTTCCTAAGTTACGGCCGTACTCAGGATATTAAATGTTGACACTATGTACGGGAACAGGTGGGTGTAAAATGACGACTCTAAATTAGTAAGTACATTAGCGTAATTAATGGACTGTGAAATTACGTATTCTCTGAATAGGTAGTCAGGTATCTGACTGTATTTATTACAAGTAATATAAGTTTTATGCCTTAAATCTGGTGAAGGTGATTAAAGAGCAGCATTCTCAAGTATCCGGGACATTGCACACAGCGCCATCTAGCCCCACACTAAGCAAACGCTTGTGTCGTGGTGCTGTTGTGGTGTAATCAACACTCAACGGTACTTTTAATCACTCCATCAACTTCTCTTTTTATTTCAACTTTATCAAAACGTATCCCAATTATTAAGGTTGTGGAACTCCCTGCCTGACTCTCAGTTCCCCACGCACTATAATCCAGCGATCTTCAAAGCGAGGGTGAATCGGTTCTTATCGGGAAAGCACGCTCCATCTTAGGCCATAGCCTTTGCTTGCTATCAGGTAAACTATGGCCAAGTGCAAACCCGTTAAAGTTAAAAAAAAATTAGATCGGTACACAATCGGTTTTTTTATATTTACTTTACACATTATATTACATTAACTCTTACAGACTCTCTTCCCCCTGTCCTTAGGTCCGCTTCACAACCCTGTTTATAGCTGTAACACTTTTATTGCTCCACTAGGCTATTAGATAAATATCATTATCGTCAATCTTTTGTGTCAATAGTCATAAATAGTGCAAAGTTTATGAGCCAGTAAAACAATGATTGTAACTCCCAGTCTGGAATTTGTTTAATCGAGCAGAAGTCGGCAATCAGATAGGAATTGATTAGACAAACAAATAAGAAAGAAACAATAACTACGACGTAACTCCCATAGTCGTGATAATAAACCGACGGATTGATGTACCTACATAAACTTATATAGCACGTTCGTAAAATCATATGAAACCGTGGCGTGTTTTGATGTTCGTAAAATATTATTTGGTACCAATTCTAATTTAAGTAAAATGATTTGCCTATTTCTAAATTGCTGTGTACCTATTTTACTGGTTTTCATTATAAACAGATTTAAAAGGAAAGGTTTGGTGCTAAACCCATTATTTAACTTCGTACTTATTTGCTATTTTACGTAACAGTAAAGAATTTTAAGAGTAACAATCTCGTTTTGGTGCCAAGAAATGGAAATTCTCAGTTATACTAGTACACGGCTGCTGCATAATACTTATTTTTACTCGTGAATTGGATTGTTTCTAATTTTTATACAAGTTTAAGTACATTTTCATTTAAAATTCTATTACTAGATATTTTTTTTACTTTCTATTTTCGTAGTATTTATTTTACATACCTACTATTTATTCAACACAATGTTTGTTAAGTATACGTCATTCCGATAATCAAGCGCCACTGATTACAGCTATTGTGGCGTCGCCGCGGTTTGCACACCATTCCAAAAAGGTTTATCTTGAACTAATGCGGGAGAGGAGCGCTTACAGGCGCGCATTCCACAATGGTTTCAAAGGGATGGCCGGTAAAGTGCGCATGTTCGGCCGCGCCGCACCGCGCCGGAGCCCCGAATAAACCACTCCAGTCCGCGAACGGGAACCGAGTGCGCCGCGTCCACGCCTCGCATGTTCCCGCCAATAGAAACCGCTAATGTAAACACGACAAATCGAATTCTTTTTTTTAATTGTGCTCCAAACGGCCAGTGACGGCCAGTGTGAAAAAAGTTCTAAAGAAAAAGTTTGAGGACGGATAACTGCCGCATTTCGTAAGCACACTTTTATTATAAAACTAATTAGGTAAGTAATATAGTTTTTTTTATATACACCATAAAAATGTGGTGTAAATATTTTACTTTGCTATTTATAGAGAAAACACACGGCAATAATTCAAGATAAGCCGAAAAACTTCACGAAGTCATACAGAAAGAGAATAAAATTGCTTTTAATGCGTATTGTGGACATTAATCACGAGCTTATCACGCGACCTTACTTTTTATAGCTTAGGTCTTATTTTTAACGTCTTTTCCTTTGCTTAGTCACAATTACAGGTCACGTAATTAGACTTATTTGAATGATTATGTCGTTTTACGCTTAATTTAGGTGTTTTAGTATTTTGTGTAAGTATAAAATGGTCTACCATCTGCGTGGATTCTTCAGAAACACCTCTTTTAGTAATGTTTTCACTTCTTAATACACATATTTTTTAATTAAATGAATCTGTAGAACTTTGTGCAACATTTGCACAAAAATATCTGCAGTTGCATCTGCAGTGCTAATCTTGAACAAGCTCTGAAATTAACAACGCGTGTTAGCCAAATTGCTTTTGAAAATTGCAATATATAATTAAATGTAGATTAGGTATTATATTTTAGTTCTACGTCTTTGGGAAATTCTGAAAAAATCAGCTGTTCCACACAATGAGTTCATACTTTCTGTAATTTTTTTTAATACCGGTTTTATTTATGAAATTATTCAATGCACTAAAATGTTGGTTTTGATGAACTAAACCTACTTTTATAAGGTTATGCGTGTTGTATATCGAAATGACACATGTCACATAACCATGTATCTACCCCCTACTTATCTTTTGTTACTTATGTATCTACCTGCAATATGAAATAAATCAGTCTCAATACAGATGGCGTTTGACTGCAACATACGATCTTTTCACGGATAACTAATAAATAATGCGTTCTAGCAGATAACCCTGTACAGCAATCATTATTTCTTACGTTTTTGGTAATTTACTGTTTAAAGCTTAGTAATAGTAGGCAGAATTACTTGACTTTTTAATAAATTCCTAGTAGTATCGTATATATATTAATACAATTTACGCTGTTATCGAAGATTTTAATAAAATTATACCTTCGGCCACATTTTTACTAATGAATTTGTCATCAATTTCAATGTAAATTACTAACAATTATGACCTCACCTTGACACCTGGTCCTGATATTTTATTCTATAGGTGATGGTAGTTGCTTATTATTACTTTGTTTATCAGCTTATTATAGGAAACTTTAAAATGTTGAATTGACCTACAATTTAACGTTAACCGGCTGTTTGTCAGGTACGGCAGTCGTTAAGCCATGTCAGAGGCCCTCAAGGCGGCTCGATAAAATCTCGATACCAGAGTTGGCCACTCTCATTCAATAAGAATACACATTCATTTTTTTCACAAGATTCAAGATCGATAGTATCACATGCGTTATAATATTGTTTTGTTTGTTTGTACGAGTATACACATATATCTATACATATAATAAAGCTGAAGAGGGTCGAAACTGTGAACGTTAAAGATATTTAAAAAAAAATATGTTTGGAGATACTTAGAATTGATAACAGAACACGTCCAACAATTTCTAGATTTTTAATTTTTATCCGTGTCTCTGTTTATTTAACCGGTCATCACGCATAAATAGCTGAACGGATTAACATGATTTTTGGTATGTAGGTAGTATGAGGTCTTAGGAGTGTCATATACTACTTTTAGCCTGAAATAAAGCGAGCGAAACCGCAGGCGTCCACTAGTCTATAATAAACATAAGCAAATAGCATGAATAAATAAAAATATGTCTGATGATACAGTTTATCATTGTCTATAGACATTTTCCTAGAATTTAATTTCGTAAACAAAACTCCTTGTATCTCATTAACTAATTAAATCCCCAATTAGTAAAAGAGTTTTTCGAAAAAAGTATTTTAGGAAGGATGTTATTATTCTGGCACTTTTTATTATGAGTGTGGCTTTTTATTGCTTTTAAGTCAGATAATGAATAAAATATTAAAATTAGATCCATAAATTATAGTTTGTATTGAAAATTGCGTATGTAATTATTTATATCAAAAACAAAGATAATTATATAAGCAAGAAATAAAAAAAAAATGTTTATCAATAAAAAAAAATATATGAAAATTATTTATTTTGAGACAAAAAAGGTTACGATAGATAAGGTGGAATTAGGTTCGGTTATTTATATCTAATTAAAAAGAAATAATACAATCACAACGCACGAGTCGACTGACTTACTTTAAGCATGTTAAGAAAGAATACATCCAAACAGAATTATTTTAGAAAATTACTTAAGAATTGAGATACTTTGTCATCTTCTTAACAAATGAGAGTGGCAAACTCGAGAGTTTACCTATTGAGATACTGAATCTATACATACATTTACTCGTGGTGCCGGACTATTATATTTGTAGTTCTTTCAAATTATTTAACACCCAACATTTGATTTCTTGTTGCTTGATTAGTTACATTTTTAGAGGTAGGTATGAGTCTAAGCAGCACGTGTCACCTATTTCCTGGGTTTTCAACTTTTTTTCTCTATCTATTTTATCTGATAACTTTTTATGAACCATTCGTAATGAGTACCTATTACCAAATATCTAAGAAATATGGTACTTACTGTTCGGAGCATATTTTTGGATAGCCTCTTCAAATATTGTTTAAAATTGTTTTATGGATACTCGCGTGATTACAATCCTAAGTAACTTTATATGTACCTAAGTATTTTTTTGTAATTTTATAGTAATTCAGCTTTTTCAGTTGTTTTAAGTTTTCAGTTTCAAAACCCACACTAGCGCAATTTAGTACAAACAGTGCACTCACAAAAATAAATGATTAAAATCTACAAAAGTAAGTTATTTTATTTAAAATTCTACTTATATTTTCGATTTATTAGCACATTTTTTATATAACAAACATTTACGTTTATAAAAGGTATTATGACAATTGGAATGTCATGTTTTTATTCAAACAATGCTTAATTTCAGGCAGGTTTTAGACAAGTGCAAACCTATCTCACTTTAAAAAATCTGTTGATACTTATTAAAAACAAGTCACATGAATTTGCTTAGTTCATTCATTACTAACGGCTATGTAAAGGTTTCAGGTTACAGTGGGGCAGTATAGGTTAAATAAAAAAACAATACTAGGTCAGTCAGCTGTAAATCCTAGTGCTCTTCTAGATTGCAACGTTCCTATTTACGCAGTTCTAAACACACCATAAATTACCATTCCGTACTCAACTGCCGCATCAACGCACTGCCTTCTCTCGGAAATAATGGTGTTCCACAAACCGAAATATATTTCACACAGAAGTCTTGTTTACCACAAACTAACATAATCCCTCTATAGTTATAGTTTTATGTATAGTTACAATACAAGAAAAATGTGACTAAAATGGATTAAAGAAAGATTTCGCTTTATGTGGCCACTAGGTAAATCATTCAATCATTTTAAACGAACCAAATAAAACATTACAACCATGTCTTTGTTTGAATTTACGACGTTTAATAAAATGTGATGAAAACGCAATTTTATTTTATTTGGATTGTCAATCATTACCGTCGGGCTTTAGATATACAAAATGAAACACATTGTGGCATCATTTAAGCAAGCGTAGTACGGCAAGATAATGCATTTCATGTTTAGTTAAGATTTCATCATTGTATGTACGTATATTGTTAGTTGCATTAAACCCTCTTTAAACTAGTTTGCACTTAATCAAAATTGTGTCTAAAAAGATAGCTAAAATAAGAAATATGTTGCTGGTTATACAAATAAAAATACTAACCTGCATATAAAACAGAAAAAGTGACAATTTCATGTTTTACCTGTATCAAAGATGCTTTACACTAAGTATACCTCAGTGTTTGTTGGACAACATTTCCAACTTCTATATTTTGGTGGATTGATCGTTGAACATACAATAAAAAAAACCTACTAGTATCTTGTATAGAAGATTATTCAACTTCTGTTTCTGATCCAGCATTCTATACCGTCTGTATTGGACCAAACTATTATATAACTGCTAGATAGGTATCTGTGTAGTGTGGTTGAGCCACAGAATACATAAATTGAACGCAGTAAGTTGGAACTTGCTACCCACAGGCCGGGACAAGTGTTGGGACTGTCTTGTAGTCTCCGCCTTATATGGACTTCGTATTTGGGTAACTTACCTCACTTTACTTGTTTTACTTAGGTGGTTTTTGATAACTTTTATGCCAGTTGTTTATTATATAGACTGAAGAACAGTTTGCTTACCAAAATTTTTTAATTATGTGGCAAAAAAGATCCAAGAAACATAGTTAAAAATTGTTTTAAAAATATGTAATAAAAGTAATGGATGTCGTAAATGCGGACATTTAACGCCATAGAAATTATGCCGAGATATGGCATAGCAACTGTTCTTTTTTTACAAAATCTTTTTTGATTAATCTTAATTCATTATCATCATCGTCATCATCCATAGCCCTTGGGATCACACTGCTGGGTATAGGCCTCCCTTTATATTTGCCATCTGCGTAATGTATCACCGTATGTGTAATCTTACTTATTCCATAAAATTTCACCTTCATGAAATAAATACGAGATTACCATTACACATACATAACAATTGTATATATCCGCGGACGTATCTTTACCATCCAGTGAGAATTACGACCTGATTTCAATGCCTTTTAATAGATAAAGGTTTTTATATGTATCTTAATTCCTATTTAACTTTGTTAGAAAATAAAATGATAATTCGAGCAAATAGGAACACATGAACCAGAGCAAAACACATTCAACGTTCGTTGTTAGCGCACGTTGACAAGCTTTACGTTTTATCCTCACTAATCGGAATCCTCTACGCTAAGTGAAGGTAAATAGAGTTCCAAAGTGAATATATAATACCAGTTAATAGTTACGTTAAAAGCGTTTGCGAGCAACAAATAATTATTTTGATACCTAACTAACATGTACAATTATGTTCTGTGTTTCTGACAACTAATTGTAATTGAAATAACAAAATAGCAATTGATAATACTATGATTCATTTTAATTCTTTAATTAAAGAATTATAATGAATCATTGAGCTTTGCTTACCATCAGGCCAACTATAGTCCAGTGCAAACCCGTATTGGTTAAAAAAAGCACTCATATTTTGATTAAAAAGGTTTTAGATCGTAGAGCACACATGAAAACATTTTTTTTCGCGAAACAGATCTTCAGTTACTCTGTGTACAATACCTTTATATCGCTGCATACATACTTGACCAGTAACACGGTGAAAATAAATTATATATATTTTAATTATTAGGTATCTTCTTCTTAACGAATGAGAGTGGCCAACTCTGGTTTCGAGATTTTATCAAGCCGCCCTAAGGGCCTCTGACTTAGTTTTACGACTGTCGTACTTGACAAACAGCCGGGACCTTCAATTTGACGTGTCATCCGACCCATGGAAGCGCCCAAAATTGAATACCACTTTAAGTTATAGTTAGGTATATTTTAGGTCTTAAATGTGCTAGCAATTTACTGAATGTATAACCATAAATTAGTTTATACAGAATCCCTGTACGTTTGTGATTTCTATTCGTATAATACTTGGACTGTTTTATCTAGCCGGAAACAAATGGCGCCCTGTCGTTCGAATTTTGAACCATTTCCGGACGCGATATCGCGAAATTGTTTCCGAGTCCGTGACATGCCTACATTTTAGAGTATAACGAACAAAAATGGTAGCATAATCAATGTCAAAGCAATAAAATTAATTATAATCATCTTGTCAAAGAGCGAAAGGAAAAAACACTAAATCCAAAAATACACCTTTTAAGAATCTCAAAAAGAACGATCGAAATATGTCTTAAATTATAAAATATAGGATAGGTTTATTTAAGACTCAAAATTCATGTCTTTTGTTTAGTTAAAATGTATATAATAAACCATTACTTTTAATTGATCAAATAGCGGTAACGTAAGATATTTTAAATTGAAAAGATTATCTCAAAAGAATTTCACGTAACAATTTCTACAAGCTACTAAATACCTTTAAGTAAAATAAGAAAGCTATTTTGCTTTTCCTAGAAATAGGTATTTAAAATTTAAAATGTACCTATTTCTTATTAAAGCTAGCTTCTATGAATTTAGATCTTTAAATCCGTTGCTTGCTGAAATTAACTAATATTTTGGAATATGACTACGGGATTATTTTCTTACAATTTTTTTAAGAGGTCTAAGATAATAATTTATTATTTATGCATTTTCTTTAAAGATATTTATAATCTTGTTTGATTGTTACATGTAACTAGTGGGTGCATGTGGCTTCGCTCGTAAAACTTACATCCCCTATTTCACCCCTTTAAAAGTGGAATTTAAAAAAATCCTTTGTTAGTGGATGCCTACGTCATAAAATCTACCTGCATGCCAAATTTCAGCCCGATCCGTCCAGTGGTTTGGGGGTTGATAGATCATTATGGAAGTCAGTCAGTCACCTTTAACGTGTAAATTTACCACTAAGGCGCTAATATTTCACCAATTATATACACGCATAAAAAAAAAGTCAAAGTAGTAGTTAAAAGTAATCAATGATGTCCGCAGGTGACAACAAACTGGTAGATTTTTTATGACAGACTACCAGATTGGTCTGTCATTTCTATATAAAACCTGTCTATGTAGGCGGAAGTGCTGTAAGTCAAGTTAATACGCTTCGTCTACGTCTCTCTCTATGAGTCGTATTTCCTCATGACTGAGGGTCGTGACTCCCCCGCAAAATTAATTCGTTAGGGGAGTTTTTCTGGGCAGATACATTGTGGTGGGTGCCAGGTCCTTCCATGAAAGACACATGTCATTGGATATTTGTGGTCCGGTATATATGTCGGTTTTCTCACGACGTTTTCCTTTCCCGCTAAGCGAGAACAAATCCGTACATAACCTGAAAAACAAGTCATTGGTGTAGGGCTGGATTCGAACCAGGGCACGTCAGGATGTAAAGCAGGCGCTTAAACCATCGAGCCACACTAGCTTACGTTCACAATTTCGTATTTAGGCACATCTTACCAACTTATAAATAATTTTATAAATAATTTCTGGAGTATTATAAGGTTTGAAATGTTAAATGACAAAACCGATTGAACGCTTTATACAGGGTTACTGGTAACTAACGCATAACCTTTTCAGGGTGGCTTTAGTACATCTATACCAACAACTTTTGTTCTACAACTTTTGGAAATTAGTGATAAAAAAATCCACCCTTAAAAGGTTGTGCGTTAGTTACCAGTTACCCTGTATAGAAGCACTTTCACGTTTTTAAACATATCTTGTAAATTGACAAGCTCTTCTTTCTCTTATATCAATTTCGTTTTATCTTTTCCTTTGTACTCGTATGTTTTTATATTTATCAACCTCAAACCTTCACAGTGGGTCTTAATTTAGCGACGAACAAAAATAACAACCCTTTCCTTGAATCGCTACCAAGGTGTTGTATTCTCATATGTTTAAATTTATATTTTTTAATTATCCTGTACTGTCCCACTCCTGGGCAAAAGTCTCCCCCAATTCCCTCCATGCATCCTGGTCGAAGGCTTTCTCACGCCAGGCACCCTGAAACCGGTCGAAATCTGACGCCATCAAGTCTTGGGCCCTTTAAATTTATACATACCTAAAATTTTATTGAATCTACTTAAGAACAATAGTACATTGTTACCCTAGGGGTGAAAGTAACTTATTTAGTCCCGAGACGGGGTTTGGCGCCCGAACGCAGTGAGGGCGCCAATAGTTCGAGGGACTAAATAAGTCTTTAACCCGAGGTAAACACTGTACTTTTCATTACAAATACGAGGAAAGTAAAAATAAAAACATGAATAAGCTAAAGAAAATATGAGTAAATTTTATTTTACCACCCAAGGCAAAACAAAGATACCTCAAATCGTATGATGATTTTCCACTACCGCTTTAGCCTCTTCTTTTATAAAATCAGGTGTTAAATTTATATTAAAATCAGATGAACTCAGTTTATAGGTACAAAATCTCTGCTATACGTATTGTGACGTAGAACCTCTTTGAATGTAGGTGTAAGAACTATTTGGTTAAATGTAGGTATAAGAACTCTTTTGTTGAATGTAGGTATAGGAACTCTTTTGTTTTTGTAAAGAAGTTAGTAGAGTTCAAGATAACTCTGTGCGCGGATAAAATTGAAACTAAAATGTTCTGATTGCAATTTGCATCAGAGGCCAATTCTTGCCATAAGTGCTGCCGCCAGTCGCGCGCAGAGTTTTTACATGTTAATTTGACAGCTGTCAGTTGAAAGCGATTCTCCCTAGGGATGAAAAGTATTACTTTCAACCCGCTCCTCAGGCAACTTCAGACCTACTTTCAGAGTATGAGTAATGAAAAGGCTATTTTTGTCCCGCCTACCCAATATTATGCATTTACATGAAGTCACTCAAGTACTGATTCGCTCTTACTTTATTGTAGTAAAGGTATACTTTCATAAATGTGGAATGCGTTGGTTGTTGTGAATGTATGTATTTAGCTATTTTTTGTATGGGGTTGGAATTGACACTTTTTCTCCACTTTTTTTTTAGTTGAAAATTGATCAGAATTTATCAGACTTTTTTCTTGTTCCAGGTATCAAAGAAGAGCAATTCCATGTCAGATTGCAATCATGGTTACATCGAACTGAGCTATGAGTGTTAGTGAGTGTCGTGACAATATTGTAAGGTGAAGTGGTCGCATAATGTGAAGAGAGATCCTTTGAAAATGTGGGCGGCTGAGCTGAGCTGCATCTTCATTTTGTTCGGTGAGTATCATTTATTTAATTAATTTGTATTATTAAGTGTTAAGTTGAGAATTGATTTTATTTGCTAAAGAAGTCGTATTCCCGATTTCAAGAAAGACAATCAGTTTTCCCTTTAATGACAGTGTTAATCAGTTGTTTAGATAGTAGAATTAATGTAATCTTCGTTTTTCATACCGGAGCTTAGTTACATAGGTAAATTACAATACTATAAAAAATATTTAAATATATGTATCTGAAACAAGTGAACGCAATAATACACAAGTTTATTTATTCAGTTGTAATATGCCTGACGAGAACTAAAATACAGTGAATTTTACTTATTTTTATATTAATCCGTATTACCTATAAGTTATGATTAATATTTATGATGGAAAAACCAACATTAACAAGCTATTAGATCTACATAAATATTATTAAGATGCGAGTAATTTGGAAATATGATATTACGATACCGATTTTAATAACAAAACATAACTCTAATATTATAAGTTGGTTGAAACTCTGTTGATTTATGTGTTTCGTACACCTTCTATCGGGTAACTGTCAATCATGACTGACAGTATGAAATATCTATGCATCCCAAATCCCAGTACATCTGAGGCATCCAATCCTTTTTTCCCGGATTTGGCCGGACCGTCCGGACAAGCTATCAAGAACCGACAACCGCTGTCACGCCTGACATAACCAGTTACGGAGATCCGCTTTGAATTTACCCGTGATCTCGGTTGTCATTGGGAAATGAGAGTTGATGGATAGTGTAGGCTCGTAATTATGACATTTATTAACTGGGTCGTCAAAGTTTTGTGTGTTAATTTGGTCATATTTTTAATTCGTTTTTAGGGTTCCGTACCTAAAAGGTAAAACGGGACCCTATTACTAAGCCTACGCTGTCTGTCTGTCTCCAGGCTGTATCTCATAAACAGTGATAGATAGAAAGCTGAAATTTTCACAAATTATGTATATCCGTTGCCGCTATAACAACAAATATTAAAAAAAAATATATAAGAGGGGGTTCCCATACAATAAACGTGTCTTTTTTTTCATATTTTTTGCTCAATCACTTCAAATATTCACAGAATATTTACAAGTATATTACCTTTTGAAATAAAAAATTGAATAAAAATTAAGTAAATATTTAACCCCGCCATTACAACAAACGTAATTTTTAAGCAATTTTTACTCGATCTTAATAAACAGGTAGAAACTTGAATATATGTAAGTAAATATTTAGAAATATAGTAACTATAAAAATGAATACCTAAACTAATACATGAAATAGATGATAGTACCTACGGAACCCTTCGTGCTCGAGTCCAACTCGCACTTGGCCGGTTTTATTTATCCTAAACTATTCACGTACATCTATTTAACAAGACGTATCACCACAAGTACGAGTATTCTAAGTATTCTAATACTGCATACTTATAACTTTTAAATAGCCCGTATCATGCACAAAATGGTATAAAATTGCACGTAATTTTGTACCGTTTGTAATCGGTAACCTTACTATAAATCAACATCGTTACCATAACAATGACTTAATAATACTTTGGCACAAAAGTACAAAAGCACATTTTTCGCCTTCTGGTGAACAATAAAGAATACAGTCATGACCTAAACGCAATTTGGTTTCCAATTCAAACAAATGAAACCCTTTTATCTCGGGAACAACAAAAAAATCTTTTTCAATAGGCCGACTTCGTAATGAAATATTTGCAAATACTCCGGTTGGTTGGAAAAAAGTGGGGGAATAAAAAATAAGAGGACGTGACGGGAAACAAAGCACGTTTTTATCGTTCGAAGGGATCCGACTAATGGAAGCCGGACTCGGCTGGGATCGCCTATAATCGGAACGTTTCCGAAAACTTTCATCGCCATTCGCCGAGTTTACTGAACGAGGATCAAAAACGTTTCAAAAAGGTCCCCCGCACAAAGCTTATATTATCCCAAAGGAAAATGCAGATTACGCATATTTTTCTTACGTTCCTAGCTTCTGAGATAAATGTATCATGGCAAAGAGAACATCTTAGTTGTTATATCGCTGGCAATTCAGATGATAGAAAAACGTTGCTTTGAAAATGCTTGATATAGGATCAAAATGGGTAAAAAAGTCTGGTATTCTTCATAACTATTGGTTTATACACTGAATATGAAAAGGGTAAACTGTTATAATGGTAACCTTTGTTGTGTTTTTTATTTAAGAGGCATAATACTAATCAGAATTTCTCTAAAATTATATCAGACAAGAACACAATTTGTTCATACCAAACAAATAATGCATACAATAATTATTTCGTTCATAAATTATACTGATCAACTACAACATAGTAACAATTGCCAAAACATGTGGGCTCATATATCAGCTATCAAATTAAAATCTTGCCCACTCCAACAATTTTAGTTTGCTCGCAAATATTTTGTAATTAAGCTTTGAAACTTGTGTAAAAGTTGCTAAGTACTGGAGTGGTTAACCTTCATAAGTTTTTAAGCACATTCCCACTTACATGTTGAGCAGACTATAGGGCAGACTCAACTTTGTACTTACGTGATATTATACACGAGAGATCTTTGCTGTTTGAACTTATTAGACGAAGTACATAAATTATTTTAAAGTCATGTTTTATTAAGTGCTGACGTGTAAGTAAGTCAGACGTTTAAAGATTGATAGAAAGCATAAAGAAGTGGAATCTTATTCAAAACTGCGGTTTTATTATGTGTATAAATTCATGTACATTGATCAAGCATCAAGGTGATTATTTATCAAATTCGGAAGCAATCCACTCCAAAACGAAACTACAATAATGGTCGTTTTTAACCAAAGGCAGTAATCCATTAGTTAAATTATATATATTAAAGAACTTCTGTGATTAGTGACGTACCAATCAGATGTTTTGAGTAAATATTTTATAAATATATGAAACGCCATACATAAGGAAAAAACACAAAAAAACGTCAATATTTACTATGTAATTGTTCGTGTTGCTTTCTTCCTACAGCTTTAATTCTTATTAGCATTTGTCTACATTTAGTTGCGAGCTAGATGCATAATTAATCTGTTCTTTTAATTCCCAAGACCTAGTCTAGTTACATAATCAGGGTTTAACTGAAACGTTCCATTGCAGGGATAAAGGAGGCAAAGATACTTTAACGATCCCATTGAAAAGCTTAAATAAAGAGTAATGAAATACTAAAGGTTCTACGGACACTTAGTACCGTTTTATGTTAGATCCATAATATTGAATAATATATTTATTGAATGCAATAACTATATCGTACTTATGTTAAATAAATTATTGCTGGATAAAAAGAACTCAAATCTTATCTATCACTAGTGAGTGCTCGCGACTTCACTCGCATTAAGAAGTACATAACATCTACCTGCATGCCAAATTTCAGCCCAATCCGTCCAGTGGTTTGGGCTCTGCGTTGATAGATATACCAGTCAGTCAGTCACAATTTGAGTTTTATATCTTTAGTTAACAGTAAGTATTGGCAGTGTAGGCAATACTGGCTTTCCTTACCTTTGCCTGTGCAGCACAAATCTCTGTCGAGTGTAAAAAATATATACAAGTACTGTTTCCCGAATTATAATTCAGGGGTCTTCAAATCCATAGTAAATTGGTTTCTTCTAGGCAAGCGTGCAAAATACTTAAACTGAAATGGTGCTTAACATCAGGCAAGCTGTGGTCAAACGTAAGCCTATTTCGTGTTAAATCGTCTATTAGCGAGTAACAAAAAGCAGGGTAAAAATCATTTTAAAAAGCTTTGTAAAAAATATCTTTTAAGGTTAATAAAACCCCAAACCAACTTGACATATAAACTAAATCAGTACCATCATTATGACAGTAGATGTATTATTAAATCCCACCTAGCATTGTCCCGTGTAGCCTCAATTCAAATGACTGCTATTTTGCTCCACGAAATAGGTAATTAGTAATAATGTTTGGTAATACAGACGTACTATCACCAGTTTTAAACAAGCAAACTAATTAGTACAGCCTGCAAGCCACAATAATTAACTGTACTGATTAAAATGTTTCATACCTTATGATTAAAATCGTGACCGAAACAAAACGCGTGAAAATTCTACCGCTATATATGGAATCTTTTTGTTTCGGGGACTCAATTTTAATCAATATTATGATTGGATGGAATAATGAAAATGAACTTTGATAATGTAGCTCAATGAAATCGTAAGATATTTTTCAATTCACAAATGTTTCGGATTACTTTTATCTATTTGTGAAATAATATATTGCCATCGTTAAAAATTGCTAGTTAATTTTTCATTCATCTCAATGCTACAGATAGAAGGAAATTTCTTATAGAAAATAAAATGTCATTTTGCTAACTCATACTTGATTGTGTTGTGTTTTGATTGTAGCTAGCGATAAATTAGTAAGTAAGTACCTAATTTAAACTATATTTAGAAACATTTCAGAGTAGGTAGCCCCTGTAATGGGAAACCCAATCTTACACAACAATTAGTATCACAATTCACAAACTTGATAAACCGCAACATGTATTAGTACCTGTATTAAATTAGGGTTCAGCCTTTGACTATAATATCATGAGCTACGTTCATCAAAGTCGACTGTCGAAACTTCACCATCGGTACGTACGGATCTAGTAGGAGTAAGTCAGCGGAATAGGCAAAGTAGGACTAGAACAGTGGCAAAGTTCTCCCAGAGTAAGCCACCGAATTAGGAGTCCACTAATTCCAGCGCTATTCACGTGTGATTGTGTTATTAAACTTCCTACTTTGTATTCAGTCTGCAAATATGAACACGTATCTCTATAATTTGGTGCTAACTCCGCTCGCTGCTTTGTGGAAACTTTGAGATACTCAGGCTGGTTGATGTTACAGTGTTAATGGGGCATATTTACAAGTTTTAATGTATCCTTAGCTGTGTATTACCATTAATACGCGCTTAAAATTATTGGCTTTGGTATATGAAAAACAAAATAACTTAGAGGTGTAAATTCAATATTTTATTCTAGTAAACTGTTTATATTATTCTAATTTTTGTGTAGTAGGTTATATACTAACACATTTGTTATTAAAATATATTTTTTAATCCAGCCACGCCTTACTACACTGTTATTATACTGCTAATTTTAAAATCCAATATACGAGTACAACATTGAAACATAAAGTTACCAATATTCTATGAAAGAAAATATAATATAATAATTATAGCCCAAATTTTTACACTCTTGGTATTTTCATCAGCTTCTAAGCCCACTGTACGCCATAATAGTCCACCTTCCTTAAAAAAATGTATTAAAGCTGTGACATTTCAAAAGCAGTAGCCTTCATGATACATGTGTTGCAGGTGTATCGTCCGGCGGCGGCGGCTGGGAGCCCCTGGGGCAGCCGTACTTCGACAACAGCACGAAGCGCGAGGCCACCGCCGCCGTGGGCCAGCCCGCCTACCTGCACTGCAGGGTGCGCAACCTTGCTGATAGAGCGGTAAGGTTGTTTATTGTACCTACCACTGAGTTGTGGAACTCCCTGCCTGACTCCCTGTTCCCCACGAACTCTTATATGATTCCGCAAGGAATGCCTTCTAAGTACATGACGTATTAAATAATGTAACTACTTGTTAATTAGGTATACTAACCCTAGCCTGTAAGAATAGTTATACTTAAGTTACTAAAAAACTATGGATGCAAAAAAAAATATTTTTTTTTAATTTTGGATTTGAATTCGAACTTATTCTAATCCTAAAGGGGGGCGTTGATTCCTGCACGGACATCCCCACGAACTATAATCTAAAGATTTTTAAAGCGAAAGTGAACCGGTTATTATTGGGTAGGCACGATCCATCTTGGACTATTGCTTACCATCAAGCAAAGTAAAGTCACGTTTAAAATTGTTTTAGATATAAAAAAATCATTCGTTTTCAGTTTCATCGTTTTTGAAACCAGTTCCGAGGTTTTCAGTTTTCACCAAATATAGAAACTCATAAACTTTTCTTCTTTTTAGAATAGTGTTGTTATATTAGTTACCTAGTTTAATAATAATCGTTTATTGTTAGGAAATGCATGTTTTTGACTGGAAGAGATCGCTGTATACCATAAGGCCGCCAAATAAATTATATAAATGGCTATATGTACTTAATTAATTTTCATTTAGCTTTTGTTTCCAAAACATTTTGCTACAGCAAGGTACAAATGCTCTTTGCAATGTTATAAAACGAAATGCCTGTTTAAATATGCAGCTAGTTCTAACATGTTTCTATTGCAGCTATTGTCCACGACCGTTACACTATTATGTTTATTATTGCATTTCCGTCAGAGTCTGCAAAACTATCTTGTTTCCTGTTATTATGTAGTATCCGAGCTAACTGAGTACCTGCTCGTTATGGCCAACAATTGCAATAGGTATTTTGGCTGGAATGTGCACAAAGTTGTGTCGTAGTACCTAAGACTGATAAACAAATGAAAACGGAATACATCGTAATGGTAATGTTCTTTTTGGTACAATTGTACGTGATCGCATATTAGTAGTTAATAAATACGACTTGAAATTATGCTTGCCAAAATGAAAAAAATATATTACACAGAAGAAAGTTATCAAAGTTATGCAAATTTATATGTTTTTTAATCCAATAAAAAACATTAATTATTAAATATGTATTTCTCTTCCTGTGTTGGTGTTTCAAACAAGTATTTATCTTATATACTAAGTTTATGAACCTTTCTTTGATGATTATTTATTGATGGATTAAACTGATAACAAAGAACAGTGCATATTCGACAATAAACATTTTCTAAATTCCAAAAGCATTGCATAATCAATCTAAACTCGACGGCTGCTGTCAACCAAACTGATTTGTTTTATTAAAACCCACAGTAACGTTAATGTTATATCAAAATGGAGATTAATATTAGCATAGCGACTAAGTAAGGTTTCTTGTTAAACGTCAGAAGTAGGAATCAACCACCATATAAATTATAATTAAGTAGAAGACGAGAAACGTGCTCGATATAGCTTATTCATTTACAGCGTTCATTTTGTATCCGCATTTGCGACTTTTAATTAAAATAAGGAAGATTGTTATACCAACGTATTTTGATATTTATTTATAAAAAAAGTTTTTTTACTCCGCGTTCACAATGCAACTGTAAGAAGGTTTATCAGTATTTTTGACCTGCAGATAAAAACAATTATTATGATGAAATAAGGTTTTGTTATCAAAGAAATTAAGATTTGGGCTTAAAACGTATTATCCTTATAGTAAAATACTAGCTACTTATCTAAACTTAATATTATAAAGCTGAAGAGTTTGTTTGTTTGTTTGTTTGAACGCGCTAATCTCAGGAACTACTGTTGCGAATAAAAAAAATCTTTTTGTGTTGAATAGACCATTTATCGAGGAAGGCTTTAGGCTATATAAAATCACGCTGCAACTAATAGGAGCGAAGAAACAATGGAAAATGTGGAAAAAACGGGGAAAATTATTCATCTTTGAGGGCTTCCGTCGCGTATGCTGCGAAAAGGGTTCAAGATATCAAAAAAATATATACGAAAGAATTATTGCTCTTGAAATGATCTAACAAAATGTCTGCAACAGTATATGTCTATCTTTTAAGATTAACTCACTAGAACCGTTTTTATGGTAATAACTATTCCACGCGGACGAAGTCGCAGGCACCAGCTAGTACTTTCTACTTATCTAATGTGACTAATAATAACACTTAAGCCAAGTGAGTATTGGCTTCTGAAGCCAAGTTCAAATCTAATAAATCCCAAAAAGTTCTCGAAGTAATATTGGAAAGTTTTACGAGTTTCACGTTAAGCCAGTCTAAGCTTTAAAAGTGGCAAAAAGAAATAAAGTAGCAATAAACTTGACGTTATTTGCTATAAAATTTGGTACCCTATCATGGTTACATACTTATGTGTACCCATACAAACAATCAGTCACTTAATTTAGCAATCTTGTTTAGATGCCTAAACATATCTAAATACTGATATTGTATTATTTCAACATAAGATGAAAAAAAAAATTGCTTTATAAAATATATTCCAATCCAATCCAAACAAAATAAAATTGATTCAGGTCGTGATCCTCATGATAACAAGAGTCAAATCTAGAGGGTCCCAGGGGTCTTCAAATCCAGAGTAAATAGGTTTCTTCTAGGCAAGCGTGCTACATTTTAGACTATAGTACGTTTGACTATAGCCTGCCTGGTGCTTAACATCAGGCAGGCTATAGTCAATGTAAGCCTACTTCGTGTTAAAAAAAAAAACCAATAAATCTAGTGACAAGTGAATTTGTTTTCGATATCATACGAGAAATTTTCATTATCAACACATTTATTCCGTATCTGGCCTTCTGTATCCAAATACTTTAAAATCCTTAAAAAGTATTCATACATCCATGTACATTTTGTACGTGCGTTTGTAGTACATGGCTAAAACCTCCCTCAAAAATCTAGTCCTTTTAACATGCCGTTAGCAAATTTGAAAAAGGTATTAAAGGTTGGTTTTTACCGGAACACCATTCGGCGAAGTGGGCAATCTTCTGTGCGGTTTCCGGTGTGAGCTTGTGTGAATGGTGGCCAAATTGCCACCGAGGGCCGACTCACTCCACCACGATAGCGCCGAATCACTTCACTTAGCTCCACTTACAACTCTAACGGTCGTATTTTTAGTTAAAATTTTATGCTGAAATATTCACACAGAATAAAATGTAATATGAGTTAAAAGTTTACTATGTTAACTACTCTTTTATTTGAATCTCTCTTTGTATATGTTTGAAATTATAAAAGAAACTTACAACATCTTATCTTTACTAAACGCAACGTTCACCTATGTATCTAAGAGTACGAGTATGTATTTACTTGTAAAAATTCTGCAGCAAATTGAGGAAAGTCAAGGTTCAGATAATAGCAACACAATGGCCTCATTATACTTAACTGTTATTACATTTTGACTGAATACAAAAGGAAGAAATTTGCGGAGCTCTTTTTAAAAAAGGAAAAAATAAATTATTTTAAACATGGCAAATATATCCCATTGAAATTCTTACTTCATACTTCCAGAAACTTAGATGGAAAAGTTCGAACTCTCTGCAGAATGGAAAGGGTTTTGAACTGTCAGCTCCAAGCTCTTATTCTTCTTTCTCATGCCAGCTGCCTTTTGTGCCGCATATTGGACATATCATAAAACGCAAAATCAAAGTTTACGCAAGAAATGGGAGTCGGAAATACGGCGTGGAATAAAGTAGGTCACAGATTGATATGCAATAGAATAACGGGATCGGACCTATATAGTATAATAGTCAAAGCTGAACAGGGCGCCTATACCTCCAGATCTAGGTCAGATCCTTTGTTCTAAAGACGCCGGATTTCGGGCGCAGGAAATTAATAACGGGATGCATAATTCACCTTCCGTAGCCAAATATTCGGTTTACTAACAAAGCCAAACAAAGTCAGGCCATAAATATTGTCCAAAAGAACAACAGCCACACAGTTGTGTTGCAATCTGAACAAAATTGGCTGCCAAAAAACTTCAGCAAACACCACGATTCTTATTTTTATTTCGACCACTCGCTATTGTGTCCAAGCGGATTCCGATCCGTGACAATACTCTCGAGCGAAATCAACGAGTAAATTTACATAATGCAATCTAGGGGGAGTAGTGACAATACTATTTTATTTCTCAGCGAGTTCAATCCTGCTTGATCTAGGCTTGACCCATAAAAACTTCGACACAGAAAGAATGGTCGGGGATACCCAGTTATATCCAGTTAGTTCTGTCTCCGCCACGCTTCGGTTTAAACCGCGTCGCGAAGAAAGTTTTTAAACCCCGCAGCGACGACTCTCGAATACAAATTCGAATGGAGCTCCCGACGCAACAAAACGAGCAACTCGAACAGACCAAGAATTATTCACGAGTGCTTCGTAAATTAACACTTTTATTGCGCCTCTTTTAATTACTTATCAATTTAGCACTTCGTAAAATTAATTCGCTTTTTAATTTATACTATTCAAGTTTAAGCGAGAGGGTTTTTCAAATTGAATAGATTGTAAATTTGGATGTTATTGCCTCTCGTCTATTGCTATTATTTTGCAAACGACAGAATAAATAGATACGATAGCAATATCATAGGATTTATTGGGTATAAAATGTTTAGATACTCGTCTTTTAGTTTTATTAAACACTTAATAGTAACAACGTCAATATATTATTTCACAAAATCGTTTTCAAGAACCAAATGCTACAATATTTTATTGCCTTATGAAAATGTTCGACGAATAAAATTGGTATGAATATTATACGAGTATATTAAAGCTATGAATGCAATACGTAAAGTTAACAAGACGTATCGTGATTTTATTACTATATGGAATATAAATATCTGTGTATGTGTGTGTAAAGTAAACCAGACGTATTGTAATTTTATTACTATATGGAACATAAATGTTTAATGCATAAACCTATGTTTCAGGTAATAATTATGAGCTCTTCTTATCTAGGTACTAAAGTACAGGTAAAGCTATTACGCTGATGCTTCTTCAGCGTATTTTAATAACGTTTGCGCTTAAACCTCAGATGTGAACTATAATATAGCCTTTAGTGTTCTTGAAGACATTTTATATACTACAATCCAGGGGTCTTCAAATCTAGAGTTAATAGGTATCTTCTAGGTAAGCGTGTTACATCCTAGGCTGCAGCAATGCTTAACATCAGGCAGGCTGTAGTCAAAAATAACCTACCCCACGTAAAAAAAAATATCACTTGCTACTTTTTTGATTATCTCAAATAGTAATTGTTACTAATTTGAAGAAATAAAATGTTTTAATAAATCACACAATAATGATAACGAAAGATTTATCATGGGAAAACAGAACTTTACAAGCAGAAAATAAAACACTCACTCACTTACTTCAATGGATAAATACAATGTATAAGATGGAATTATATAACGTGATATACGAACGTATTCTTTAAAAGTTGTTCTGTGAATGTCCATAAATAACATTAATTCCACGAAGACATGACGCGACTATACAACCCGCTACTTAACAGTGCTACAGAACATACATATTATATAAATACAGACTTACTAGTAACGAATTGAATGCCAGTTTAAGTTTTTAGCGTCCATAGAATAATCCAGACTTCAATAGAGTATTCTTGATAATAATAATAATAATAATAACAACAACAACACGAAACTCACTTGGCCGTGGCCCGTGATGTTTCGTTAACTTACCGGAATTCTTCAAATTCCGAGAAAAAATACTTTTCTGATAATAATAATAATAAATTTCGTTTATTGCTCCAAAAAAAACTATACACAAATGCACTATAAACACCGCACTAGGCGAACCTGTGTCGCGGTGTGAATGCCTTCTCGTAATAAACACCTTTGTGCTATACTTAAAACACATGCATAAATTGAATATTTTTTTGTTATTATGCCCCTAGCTTTCTACAAAATAAGATAGATCTATGGTTAGTACTAGATGATACGAATTAGTTGAAGAAAATTTTTGCCTAACTGAGAAGTGACTATTTTTTCGCGGTGTCGGTCATATTCAAATGTCTGACTAGTTGTATTAAACCTCAAACAAAGAAATTGTGAACTACCTATGTATTAAATGTGACCTGTGTAACGGTGGCTGGTTAGTGGACAATATAAGAAAGTTAGAAAATATTTAGGCAAGTTCAGCGCCAGTCAGGGCGTAAAAGGGAGAAGGCTTATGCCCAGCAGAGGGCTCTAATGAGATGATGATGATGCATTAAATATATTTTATCGTTATTTTCCAATACCCGTGTATAGTAACTGCTTCTAATGGACCACTCATTAGCTCGAAGTTGCGTGCGGTGCACTATTAACGGCATTACCTAGCTGTAAATAAGTCGCCAGAACGACACGGATTTAAGATTGGTGCATTACTGGCAACACAGGCAGCGGGAAAAGAACGCCCTTTGCAGTGGTCATTGTGGTTAAGCTGTATTTTGCAACTATGTTGTTGGAATTGTTAAGCTTACACTGTAACTACTTTGAAGCAATGATGATATTCGAGAGAAATATGCTATTGTGGATAACACGGAGGAAGCGGCGCAAGCCTGCTAAATCAATGATGATTAGCGTAATGCCGAACTATGAATGGCGAAAGCCACGAGATGTTGTATCGAATGCCCTGAGAGGGAAACAGTTTAAAGAGGTTAAACTATTTAGCTAAATTAAGACAATGAATCTGTGTTCTGTGATACAGTTTTTGTTATAGAAAACCTAGACTTAACTAAGTCTTCGGATATAGTCGCCAGAACGGCATGAATTTCAAATTGGTGCAATACTGGCAATTATATACTGTTGGGAAAAGAACGCTCTTTGCAGGCCATCGTGGTTAAACTGTATTTTGCAACTTTGTTGTTGGAAAGATTGAGGTTACACTGTAACTATTGAGCAAAATTAGGACAATGAATCTGTGTTCTGTGATACAGTTTTTGTTATAGAAAACCTAGACTCAAGTCCTCGGATATAGGTAGTCGCCAGAACGGCATGAATTTAAGATTGGTGCAATACTGGCAATAATATACTGTCGGGAAAATAACGCTCATCCTGGTTAAACTGTATTTTGCAACTTTGTTGTTGAAATTATTGAGGTTACACTGTAGCTATTTGACAGAATTAGGACCCTCTAATTTGAATATCTCTTTTGGTACATTTATACGGTTTTAGCTTGAAATTGGAGTGAAGTTGTCAATCAATTTATTTTAGGCTCAGGTAACATAAAATTTACAATAAAATCATTTTTTGGTCTTCTTCTTATCGAATGAGAGTGGCCAACTCTGGTATCGAGAGTTTATCAAGCCACCTTAAGGGCCTCTGACATGGCTTAACGACTGCCGTACTTGACAAACAGCCGGGACCTACAATTTAACGTGTCACCCGACCCACGGAAGTGCCCAAAATGGAATGCCACTTTTCGGGCACCCATCCAAGGACTACCGAGTCGAAACTTTGCTTACCATTGGTAAAAATAATAAATTGATCAATATGTTAACTTATTGCTTAGGGCTTAAAGTCCTTAATCCCTGCGTGATACAGAACAGAAGTAAAATGTATTTATAGAAAACCTAGTTATTTTACTGCCATCACGTGTTAACTTCATTATTTCATAACATAACAACGTGGATTGTAGAAAACATATTTACTTTAACATAGTTTTAATTTCACAATGCAAAACTGGTTTGAAATGTTTAATGTATAGGTACAGTCAATTGGTTCTTGTGATTTATGTACAGTTTTTGGGAATACAATGAAACCCATTTAAAATTTTGAAGAAAACCACAACCCCAAAAGTAAATATATGAAACCAAAAAAAAAATAACAAAACCTGAACAAACAATCAGATAAAGCAACTAACGTATAACTTAATTTTGTAAGACTTTATGATTCATCGTGACCTTCCTGTATCACCGGTTATAGTCATAGTCATTTATTCATATCAGTTACTAGCTGGTGCGCGCGACTTCGTCCGCGTGGAATAGTTATTACCATAAAAACGATTCTAGTGAGTTAACCTCAAAAGATAGACATATACTGTTGCGGACATTTTGTTAGATCATTTCAAGAGGAATAATTATTTCATATCCATTTTTTTATTTCTTGAATTATTTTCGCAGCGCACGCAACGGAAGCCCTCAAAGATGAATAATTTTCCCCGTTTTTTCCACATTTTCCATTGTTTCTTCGCTCCTATAAGTTGCAGCGTGACGTTATATAGCCTAAAGCCTTCCTCGATAAATGGTCTATTCAACACAAAAAGAATTTTTCAATTTGCACCAGTAGTTTCTGAGATTAGCGCGTTCAAACAAACAAACAAACAAACTCTTCAGCTTTATAATATTAGTATAGATTTGATACACGTCACAGAAAAACAAATAAATTGAATCAATTAAAATTAATAGTAGGTAGGTACATTCAATAGCAATAAATATTGCAAAAATATATTAAATTAAATTATTATACAATTACATTATAACAGCTAGTACTACATTAAAAGTAGCCGGTATATTTACATATGTACAGGTAAATTGTGAAAAATTACCGGTTGGGCTCTACATCGATCTTTCTTATGCATCCATTCTCATGATATACATTTTCAAACTTTATTGCATAAACTTATATGAGTCACAACAGTTTGCCTTTATCAGGCATGCCCATTTTATTAGCAATTTAGTATACTCTCTCTCTCGAGTCGTATTTCCTCATGACTGAGGGTCGTGACTCCCCCTCAGAATTAATTCGTTAGGGGAGTTCTCTTGGGAAGATACATCGTGGTGGGCGCCCAGGTCCTTCCACGGAAGACACATGTCCTCGGATATTCTAGTCCTTAAACATGTAGGTTTCCTTACGATGTTTTCCTCCACCGTCAAGCAAGTGAAAACCACACATAACTTGAAAATTCAAGTCATTGGTGTAGGGCTGGATTCGAACCAGGGTGCATCTGAATGAAAAGCAGACACTCGCTTAGTAATCAGCTGAATATAGATGGCTTACGTTACTAATTATTTTTTTTTTAATTCCCCAGGTATCCTGGATCCGCAAGCGTGACCTGCATATCCTGACAGTGGGCGTGCACACATACAGCAGTGACGCTCGCTTCGCAGCTCTCCACGCTGATGGCTCTGATGAGTGGACGCTGCGGGTTGCGCCCGCCCAGCCGAGAGACTCCGGCGCATACGAGTGCCAGGTGTCTACAGAGCCGAAGATCAGTCTGTCTTTCAGGCTTACTGTTGTTGGTAAGTGATAAATAATTATGATGGAATATTTATAATAGCGCCATCTAGCCCGTCTTATCGCCAGAACAACTTTACGTAGCACGTTGCTACGAATGTCTACGCCATGGGTCTACGCAACTCTTACCAATTTGAACTTTGTTTCATTTTGTATGATGAGTAGGTATTCTTTTTCATAATATTTTTAATTTTGGTATTAAATTACATGTACATTTAATTTCACTAAACGGATAGAGCACAAACCCGCTTTGTAGTAAGTATACCAAATAGCTAAAACAAAACATTTGGAGTGTATACATAACTCAATTCTTACAAAAAATAAAGCAATGATAAAATTTCCATTAGCGTGCTAGGTACTATGAAAGCGGCGGTGGAAAAATATTCCATTACAAACAATACCTACAAGCTTTTTATTCCAACGTTTGTGAAAACTTAACTGAAAGAGCTTTGATGTTACATTTTGCTTTTCGCTCAGAAAAAGGTTTCACAAACACATAAACGATTGATCATTAGTTTGCGTTACAGTTTTATGCAAATGGCATCTATGAGATTTTTTTCCTTTGTGATATATATTACGAAAATATTTGAAGTATATTATGGCGATATTAGTTACTAATAAAGAATTCTTTACAGATTTACATGTTACCATGTTCCCTATATATGGATGGAATTGGTTCATGACCTTCATGATTACTCAAAGTTATAAAATATGTATTATTATAATATAATACAAAAAACTTATATTACGCACATATTATTATGTATTTGTACATCCGCAAATACTGATATAAAGATAGATTAAATGCTTTATTGGACACTCAAATAAAATAAAACATAAATACTGCTTACTTATATAATAAAAAATTACTTGTAAACTAAAAAAATACGAATATGAATTGTTCCTAGTACACCTTTATAACAAAAAATGTTGTAACAGACGTATCAAAACATAAACGCTTATTGCATCAGTACATAAAACAGAGTAAATTAAGATAAGATGCGAGTTATACTCTCCCTTGCAGGAAACCATGTCTGTCAACGGAAGATGAATTACATATTCAAAACAAACTTCCTTATCCGGTAGCAGGATGTTATATTTGCAGCTTAAGCTCGCCAATCCTCTGTACGGATGAACATAAATTATACATTTTGTATGTAGATATGGATGTGTTACACGTAAGGGAATAGGTCCTATTCAATAGGATATGGGAAGTGAGGTGTTTATTGTGGTTAGTGATCTGCTTAGTGATGTTAGGTAGTGAGTAGTGATTCTCTGACACCTAAGTTGCCGGTAAGTTATAATAAAATTGAATTTATTTCAATACTACATTCGTTGAAATTGATAATTTCGTTTTAAATAACAAAACGCACACTATCACGCTCACATACAATGTTACAAACTTTCTACTGAGTAAATAAAAAAATATAGCTAGTCCTAAAAATATTTACCACTATTTTGTTCTACCATCCAATTAGATTTAAGTAGTACAAAATAAACTGACATATAGAACTCACAGCGTACCGAAGCAGCCTTACGACTGTGATAGTATTTTCGAAACAGGTTTTTGTAGACATCGCACGCCACGCGCGGCTACCTCGCTTGGAACTATAGACAACAATACTAATACAATGAAATGCTTCCCAAACTAGACAAACAAACAGTTATCCCCTGACAAATTTTACTTCAACCATATATTGCCCTATGTAGCCTGATAAAATCCAGGTGAATCGCCCATCCGTGCTTAGCAAACAATAAGCATACATAAAGCGTGGTATTTCTGACTGATCAATTATTTGGCATTTATATATTTTGCATACCATGTAATAATATGCGTGTATTTTTTGACATTCAAATTTGAAGTATCTTAAATAGCACAAACGAGAGATAGCAAGCAGGGCATATATTAGTACTCCATGGTAAGACTCTAAAAAGAATGAGGTTTGACAAGAGGACGGCGCTACAGGCGCTACATTGACAGTGACATTCGTTCAAAAGTTTTTTTTTTGTGTTTTTATTTTCACAGCTATAAAAAGTGTGACGCCTAGTACATACAGAAGTGAGACTACATAGTTAATCAAGAAATCTCTTCGCATGTAACTGTATTGTTTAACCATAAATAATAATACCAAAATCTCTTCTTACTATCTACAACTATTCAGTTGAAAATCTCAATTTCTTTGTAAATTGTAACCTATATTACATATATATGTATATAATATCGATATTTGAACCCTTTCTGGCGTCTGACAGCTTGTTAATTACAACATTGTTTGAAAACATTAAACACTAGTTTAGTCATCAAAATTGTTCACAATCCCCAGAACACAAAGCTGGATAGATAATTAACACTTCACCAACTAATCTAATAGAAATACCAACGAGCAATTTATGTATCGACATAAAACATTGTACTAATAAAGAACAGACTGGCGTAAGTAAACCATTTTGTAGGCGTATACAATCTCAAACATATTTATATTTTAATATTATGTTTAAGACTTGTAAATATATATTTCATCCCTCTCTTTTTCCATGGCTACGCCTAACCACTTTCCTTTTCATTCAGTCAGTTACTTTATGTTTTATAAGTTGTGAATAAATATGTATCTTTAGCAGAAAGTACATCAAACATCCACATCTCAAACATTCAGTCAAATTGAGAACCTTTGTAAGTCCGTTGAAAACTGATGAATAATTTTGCTATACCGTGATTTGTCTTTTTACGCCGTCAAAACTACACATGACACTGTTTATCTTAAGTAAGTTAAGTTACTGTTTTCAGGCGGACAAATTTAAACAAACTGAGAGTAAATAGTGCGCACTTTATACGGTACGAGCACTACCTTAGTCATCGTAATATTTAAAACTAACAAATTAGCGAAATCAGCCTTTTAATACAATGTCTATGAATTAATTCATAAAATCGTTTTGTATCAATAGATCGGCGCTCAAACAACTGTTCAAACAGACAGCGACAGCGTTCATAGAATACTAATAGGATAGGTACTCCAGTACTACTGTTTGTATTATAAAATATCAAACAGGGCGATAATATTATGGACTTGCATTCATATGGTGCTTTGTGTTGTAATGAATATATGAAACTTTTTGCCATGATAAAATGGTATGAAAGGAAACATATTTTTCAGCAATGCATTGTATTAAAACAGGGTGTATACTCCATCTGAGATCCCAATATCTGTCTACCATTTAGCAAGTTATTATTGAGTAAAAACTTGTTTTAATTAAAAACTATTTGTGGATTTCTAAAAAAAAACTCTTTGTTATTCTAACAACGGCTACGCCCAAGGATTTTTTATTTCATCCCTCTCTTTTTCCATGGCTACGCCTAACCACTTTCCTTTTCATTTCTATGAACTTACTTCATTTCTATGAAAAGCAATAATAGTAAAATTATCTACTGAGTGATATTTCCCGCGGCATTATAGTAATAGCTGTAGATAATCGTTAACCATTATAAGCCTCCCGCGAGCTCTTAACCGTTTTTTTTTTCTCTTTATAGGATGACTGTTTTAATAAACCAGGTTGAGTTACAGTCGCAAAAAATTTAAACGTTATTTTTTATTTGGAAAGTTGGACAATTAGTTCTTTCTTTTGGAATCGTTCTTTAAAATATTTGTTAGGTAAGTACCGAAATTCTAATTCTAGATCTTCAAATGAAAAATGGTGCCAGCGTGTAGTTTTTTTTTCAATCAAGACTTCGTTATAACATCAAAAAATCTGTTGAAACCTAATTTAACTATTTACAAGTTACTAACTCAAATAATGTCTAGCGATGAGACCGCCACTTGTGACTCTATATTAAGCTTCTATATTTTGTACGTTGAAATGAAGTATGTATAATCTATTTATAATCATATGATAAAAAACTTAAATAGTATTAACTAAATAGGTAGATTTAAGTTCAATAAAAAACTTTTGTTTTTTTTTTTGATAAACAATAGGCTCCTGGGGTATAATCTGCGTTGATTTAAGATAAAATACTCCTATCATCACTTTGCGGCCAGAAAGAGGCAATAAGAGACCAATCAACAAATAAACAAATCATACAAACACTTTCTTTATGTAATAATGCTACGATATAACTTACAAATCTTTCAGCATGCATGCTCCCAAATAGCAGTGTTTATGATAAAACGGTAGCAAACTTTTACAACGACACCACAGCTCCGTGATTTCACACAATTACGTTAAATTCGAGTCAGCGACCCGATTCCGTTTTTTCTTCGAGCTTTTACAGGTCTTTATAGCTGTTGGCATTTTTTAGAGTTCCGTATCTAAGCTCACCGGTAGAGCATGGTGAAATTATTGCATTTTTAATATTTTGAGGGGCTTTTATGCTACGTAGCGGCGTGTTATTCTAGTATTTTTTAATGATAACTAGTAGTAGCATCCCGCGGTGTCAATTAGAGACTTCTTATCGAATTGTGAGTGGCCAACTCTGGTGTCGAGAGTTTATCAAGCCGCCCTAAGGGCCTCTGAAGTGGCTTCACGACTGCCGAACTAGACTAACAGCCGGGACCTACAATTTAACAATACGGAATAGAACTGAACCAAATTCGTTCAGCTGATCCTTGCAACAAAGGATGAAATGTAGGCATAAACTTTCGCCATAACCACCATGTTAGTGTATCTTGTAAGAAAAAGCTTACCGCGGCGAAAAAACTGCAGCCCTGCAACACAAGGTCCCTGTGACACTTAATGCAGGGCTCAGTTAACATCACCAACGTACCCTCAGAACTTACTAGTTTACATTACATTTTAGTAATTTTAGTGGTCCGTATACACTTTGTAATACATAAATAATGGATTTTTATTTATTTTTTATAACAATACTAGTACGATGGAACCCTTTAGCGTGAGTCTAACTCGACCTTACCTAGTTCCAAAGAAGTGTTTTAACAAATTGTATTGTTTTCAGTGTCAAAGGCCGAGATCCTGTCCGGGCCCGAGCTGTTCGTGAGAGCGGGCTCCGACATCAATCTCACTTGTATGGCGAAACACGCGCCTGACCCGCCGAGGTAACTGATTGTTTTCTTACAACTACCCTCTCCTTTATGAGACTTCTGTTTATTTGCTTGCTCTATTTAAAGAGGAACTTTCGAAGTAGGTCTGTTATCAAGGACAACACAACATTATTCCAGTGTATTGTTCCAGAAATGATAAAGTCATAATAGCCGTTTTCATATTTTTCTTCATGATTGTGTACGTTAGTTGATGCGTGACCACGACATAAATAAACTACTAAAAGTGTGTTGGATAATAGTATCGATATGTACATTAGATATCTCTTTGAAAATTGTTACGCAAATGGTTATTAAAACACAAGGGCTAATTCATGTCCATTATATTATTTTTTGTTAGGAGAAGTTGCTGATTGTAATCCAATAATAAAAAAAAAACTAAATAAAATAACAAATGTTCCAGGAAATTCTATCTAGTTCCATTCTGTAAGCCAATTCTACTGCTAACTTTGAAAAGGTATAGATTCGCGGCTTGCTTGTTTTGCTACAAGTAAATCTCTTAGAATTGCAGCGTCAAACTCTCGCCGAGTTAGATACTTTGAGGTCTTAATGACTAACTTTCAACTAACTACCTGGACTCAGGACTTTGCTAGTAGTTTTCCTTCTAACCTCGTTAAATGGAGGAGCAATACCAAAACACAACAGCATTTTTTTTTGTTACAACCATTCTGATACAAAACAATTTTTTTTCAATCAGGAAGCTTTGTGCTCAAGAAGTATCATATATGTGACCTACTTCTTATTATAATTTAATTTGTATTCGTGGTATTAATTTTAATATTTTTTATTCGTGATATTAGTAGTGGGTTTCGACAGCTACGCTCGCGGTGTTTTGGGATCATAAGTAGCCTTAGTCACTCTTCGGATTCAATAGTATCACTATTACTCAAAATCAAAATGTCTCAACAGACATCTTGATTTTTAGTATGGTGATATTACATATTGCATACAGCATAGCGAGAAAAAGAGACTATTATCGTTTTTCATGTAATTGGACTATAATGTTACTCAGTTCAATACACTATTCCAGTATTTTTTCCCTTCAAACATATGATTCAGGTTTTTTGTTACCAATCAAAACATGCATTACTGAGGTTAGAATTGTTCGATCAAACACCCATTAGAGGTTATGAAAAAACGATTTGAATGGGGAAAAACAGGAAAAACTATTTTGAGCTGTTTGTTACGATTTCCTCATCGGGGAAAGAAAAGAATGTAATAAAGATATATTTATTGGTGACTGAGGAAAACAGATTGTTTTTTCATATCAAAGTATTGTTTTACCGTTAATAAAACGTTAGAGATAAAAATGTAATTTGAATAAGTGTTTCGTCATCGCTTGAATATAATGTAGATAATTATACCAAAATGATATATTTATAGTTATGACGAAAGACATTTCTATAAATAGATTTATTAGAGTAATTATGTCCGAGCCTAACGATGATCGTAAATACGAGTACAATTCAATGTAAATATTTAATTGTAAGATCTATTTTCGTACACTGACTAATGAACAAAATATAAATACGTGATACTTAACAACGTTGAACGATATAAAACGCTCGTCACAAATATAACGTTTTTGACAAAAAATAAATCAAATTGCATTATATTAAATTATTAAATTGCTTTCCATCCAATGGTTGCCTGGAAGAGATTGCTTTTAGCAATAAGGCCGCCACTTGTGGCACTAGTATAAGTATTATTTTTTTCTTCTTTCTTTGTAATTATTATCGTGTGTTGCAATAAAGAATTTTCTATCTATCTATCTATCATTATTAAAATGCATATTCTTAATCCCTGATATTTCTTTTATCCCGTCGTTTTGTCCAAGACCCCTCCAAGTCCGAAGACAAAGGTCTGCCTCTTCACAAGCTCGTTATAAAACTCTTGCGAACGTCCTTATTTGCTAATTTTCCACTATCTCGAGGTATTAAAGAGATTCTGACTTTACTACAATTTTATTTTAATATCGCTGTGCTTGCAGTTATGTTCTATAATTTATAGAATTTATTTTTATTGTAGTTAATACAACTTTAATGATATAAATTACTCGTTATATTTTATGTTATAATGATAGAGATAATTATTTATTCTAAATATTTTTATTTTTTCGGCATACTGATAACTAAACATTTGCAATCATTACAAAAAAAAACATAGTCCGTGACATAATAACTAAAAGTATAAGTTACGCGTTAGGCGTGAGTAAAATTATAGTGACGTCATATCACTTGAGTCCAACTTACGGTCCATTATAGTTTTATGAAGTATCTCCCAAGAGATGTAAGCGTCGTCGTACGTGGGTAATAAGACGCTCGCAACTCCTTCAGTAATAATTTCGTAGCACTAGACTGTTCGAATGTGATATTTTGGTGAACTTTCCCACGCCACGATCGTATAGTTTAGTTTTTATTAGTCTCCAAACATAGTTTGCTGACCGTCTAGCCAGTAATATGATCTTTCTACTTAGAACACGCCGGTTCTCAGCTTTCAGCCTTCGTCGGACATTTTATTCCCATACTGAGTTTTAATTCAAATGAAGCACCTTTTATGAGTTATCGTTTATATTTCCTCGTGAAGTCGGCCTACAGTGTTAGTTTATTCATAAATGTCACGCGAACCAAGCTAGATTTCTAAACTTTACCATTTAGATTCCAAACGTTTTAAATAAAGAGTACTGAATAAAATTTGAATCTATTTTACTCTAATATTTATTGTAATCATACAAATCCGATTTCGCCCATGAAAAGCTTCATAAAATGCCATATTTATCTGAATTCTGTTTACTATTTCAGCAACAAATTCTAAGCAATCGAGCGCAAAAAGCTACAAATCCAAATGTAACCTCCGCCATAAAATTAGATCACCTAACGACCCCAGGAATCGGCCTTACGCAATCGCAATAAGGTTTTTGATCGAGCGCGAGTTACGTAAAAGTAGATACTTCGTTTTCTGTAACACAAATCGTCGCGGGGTGAATAGGCGACCCACCTTACGATCTTATAATGGAAGTTTGCGATGGTAAAGGCACCTTTCACACCGCATACCGGCCTATACATTTAGTCTCGCATCCATAAACATGATAAGCTTATTTCCCAGATAAAAGGGTCTGCTACCTCCCTAAGTGAGGCATTCTTTGCCTATCACCGTATAATGGCGGCTGTGTCTGAGATCCATCGGCCGGGCCTTCAATTTGAATATTGATAGCGAGTTCGCGCCGTGTGGAACGTTGTCATTTTTTATTCAGGTCATCTCCTCTCATAACTTATAGATGTAACAACTTTCTTTATAAAACTGAATAGCGTGCTTCGTTACTGCGATACGACGGTTCCTTACCTCAAACGGCCGTTTTATATGGCCGTGTTACGAGTAGGTATCGCACGAGCCGGAGTTTTCCTCTGTTGTGTCATCGTAACTTTGGCTTTATGCAGTTTTCCTAGTTATATTACTGGCGATAGTTTATGAATGCCAGTTACGAACTTGCTGTGATTATGAACCAACCATAAACAACCTAGTTCATGCAGCTATAGAAATTAAACGATTACAGCAGTCATAGATTTGTTTCTTGATAAAATGAGCATTTGCTTTTATACTCAAATATCCTCGTGGCTACAAGAATAGAATATTCATCATCAAAATTAGAATTTTTGCCAATTGGTAAACAAATTGTTCATCATCAATATGAAAATTTTGGCAATAGGTAAACAAATTGCTTTTCCGAGAAGCAGGTAAATTTTTGTTTAGTTTTTTTACGATTTGTGTAAATAGGAACGTACAGGAAAAGCTTCTACCCAAACACGTGTGAGCCAAATAAAATATTCAAGTACTACGAATACACATACACTTGACATTTTCCGATATATGTGTTGAATACATTTCTAAGTAGTTTCGAAATATTATCCTTTACTTGCCTCGTACCTAGCTCCGGTTGAGATGTGAATAATTAATATTTAATTTGCCCGGTTTCGGTTGCTAAGAGAACATGACATTAATAGCACCTGCGGAGTGAGCCCAAATCAATTGATCTTATTTTCGATATGAAAGTCAAATAGTCCGAGCGAAACAGAACGCTTCTTGTGTGTGTGTTTTTTTTTTTAATTTTATCACAATAGTTTCTTTGAAAAAGCACTCAGAGCAATATGTAGACGATATGTATGTTTTTTTATTCGTACTTCTCATATCTGGGTGTCGTATTTCCTGCAAAAAATGATTTATTTTTGCAGACACAATATCGTGAACGCCCAAATATACGGTTCTGTCACATGTTTCTCTTACTGCTACGCTAGTACAAATCCTCATAAAACTGAAAACAAGTCTTTCAAGTATTTGGTTTTGGTATTGGTGAAGCGCCATGATCGACTCCTCATCAGATCTTTGGAACACTTTACCAGAAGCTGTGTTTCCTGCGAACTACAATCCAGGGGTTTTCTAATCTAGAGTTAATACGTAAGCGTGTTACACCCTAGGCTGCAGCAATGCTTAACTTCAGGCAGGCTTTAGTCAAAAGTAAACCAATCCCACGTAAAAAAAAGATCATAAAAGACGCGTTTTTCCACCGAGCCATTATCGCTTAAATGAGCACAACATACAAACCAACATACATATGTATGATTATCGTGAGGTGTAGTTAGAACAGGCTGTGCTCGACAAATTAATTGACATCTTCGATATTATATATATATATATTATTGATGTTAGTGATAATTAATGGATGTGTGTTAGTCAATAACGTCTTATAATTAATGTTTGTTAGTATAATGTCACTGAGTGGGGATGGATATATTTAATTACCGGTACATAATTAAATAGTCTTCTTCAAAGGTATGTGATGTTGGAAATAACAACAATGTTGGAACAATGTAACATAACACTTATGATAATGACAACATTAGATTAAATTTTGATATATTCTCCAATAAGTCCACCAGCTGTTAAAATTGAACTGTCTAAATTAGTAGATTGATATTATTGTAAAGGTTTATTTAGTTAATGTGCCTTTTTCCCCTCTGTTCTTCGTTTCATTGTATGTTTAGTTTTAAGTACCTACTTATAAATTGTTAGGAAGGTTATATTATGTGATAGATTATATGTGAAAGTTAGGTTCACTGTCTAGGTGATGTACTCACTGTAAGCTATTTTTATTTTTAAAGTGTGAATGTATAACTGTTCATTACTGTTTGTGAAATAAAAAAAATAAAAAAAAAAAAAAAAGTAGAGACTATAAATACGATATTCAAATAAAATAGACTCTCCTCCCTTGAGTCATATTTGCACATTACTGAGCATCGTGACGCCTCAGCAGAATTAAATCATTAGGACAGTTAAATTGTGTTGGGCTCTCGGATCCTTCCATGGAAAAGACTTGTACTCAAATTACATTTATGCACAGAAAATTTAAAATATGTCTCCATAATAATGTGTATTATACAATTTTATCTTTAACAACTACATATCTGTCCCAGCTAACCAATCACATAATATATCTTCTCTATTTATCCACACAACTTAAACGCTCGCTTAAAATGCGAAACCATTTTTGTGACCCCGATTTTGCACAGCTAACGACCATAAAGTAAAAATTAAATGTTGTGCAAGTAATTTTATGAGCACAAATTACAGAAAAGCATTTGTCCTTTGAACATTAGATGCATGCAAGATATTGTGGCCACTTTGTATGAAATGGCTTTGACCTATAAGCTAGAATGATATGCATATTTTTTCAGAACATGAATATCATAATCAGACAGTATGTGGTGTGTTTCAGTTGGCTTCTTTTTAGAATCTAAAAGTATCACGTTTGTGAGAAGTAACATTTAGTAAGAAAATACTAATGTGGTTCACGTACGTTTGAATTAAAAGATATCACTTCATATAAATCACTTATTTCATATAATACCAACACGGTAATATTTTTTTTGTATAATATTTTAATGGTATTTTGCATTTACCCCTCAAATTGCAAAAAACTAAACCCACACAAATGATTTTATGGTGGAAAGTTTATTGATAATGTGCCTATGTTGATATTTAGTCCTGATGCAACCAGCTTTATCCGCACCATGTTTTATGAAACAGAAACTGTGACAGACACACTCACACGAGTGGAACGTGAGTGATAGTAAAAAATAAGATTAAATTGGTAAGCAAAATGTTTTTTTTTTTAAGTGAGCGAAAATAAACAGATTTTGTAAAGAGTTAATATAAATAAATTGGAGTATATGAGCAGCTAAAACGCATCAATTTTAACCATTTCTAATCATAAAAATGTGAATATTTATGAAATTCTTGGAATTTGTACTTGCCATATTAACACATTTTAATTACGTTTTTTTTTATTTTTACATAATTCATGCTCTTTAACACACCGACTTTTTCCCGCGCAGGCCATTCGTAACTTTTATTGTTGCACAACATTATCCATATGCCATATTTTTATCCATGTTTCTGTTGCCGCCCAACCCACTATGGCTCTATATAGCTGGCTACAACCTACTACGTTAAAAAACGTTTTGACTTTTTTTTTTGCCGCTCAACTCTTTATATAGCTGACCGAACCACTCACCTCGTAGTAAAAAGGGGACAACGGCCGCACTCTGTCTGTGACGGATGAATGCAGGCAGACGCAGTTTGTATTCATGCCAATAGCCCGCTATAAGCTAAACAGCACGCACGCACTCACTTTGTGGCTTTTGAAGAGCTGGCACGGGAAGAGACGTTTATTCTCCTATTTCTGTGTAAACGCCAGACGGCGGTGAGCCAAGATACTCGGATGTATGGAGGGAGATTCCGCGCTTTTTTTGTTTTGATGGAGTGCATAACATAGCAGACATATACCTATGTAGTACCTTATGTGTTCGCAATCTCTAGGAAACTTCACGATACATGTTTAATATTATATGAGTATTAATAGAACAAAATATATATTCTTATGATAGACTTCAAATAAATCACTTCATCTACTTATGTGACAGTCTTAAAACGAAGTTCAGTTTTGTACGAGACAACGATATATTAAAAATTTCAACAGACACTTACACATAAATTTATATTTCAATTGAAAAATCAGGGCTGCCGTAAAGCTCAAGTAAATGTATCCGGTGTGACTAATGCCTTATGACATCACCGTTTTTAAAAGGGTCCTCCAAAATTAAGTATCCCTTAACTCAGACCCCAACGTTTCTGAGATTTACGATTGACCTTTTAAGCTAAAATTAAATTTTGGCTAAAATGCTCCTAAATAAAATCAAAGGCTGCTTGTTTAACCTAAGTCATGAACTTATCCTGGTATTTAGGAGGTATTGTTTATATACATACATGGATTAGTAAACATTTCATGTACTACTTGACCTTTTCTTACGGATACGAAATGTGAATTTGAAGTATGTCAAAATCAAATTGAAGTGTTTGTTTCTTAAGCGCATTGGTTTTTGTTTTAAACATTTGATTAAGGTGGTTCTGCTCTCGTAGCTCAGCTTGCGGAGGTAACTGTTTGCGATTACCAATGTTAAGCAAATGTCGATGCGGAATCTAGATGTAAGATAATAAATCTTTTCGTATTTGTATTTTTAGGAACATATTAGAAGAACTAGTGGGTGCTTGCAGCTTCGCTCGCATTAAGAAGTAAAACTTGCATCCCCTATTTCACCCCTTTAAAAGAGGCATTTCCAAAAATCCTTTCTTAGCGGATGCTTACGTCATAGCATCTACCTTCATTCCAAATTTCAGCCCAATCCGTCCAGTGGTTTGGGCTGTGCGTTGATAGATCACAATATCAGTCAGTCAGTCACCTTTGAGTTTTATACATTTAGATAATTTAAACCTTGCTATCTTGTTCCAGTTTCATCTACTGGTACCGCGGCGAGCAGGTGGTGAACTACGCGCAGCGTGGCGGTATCAGCGTGGAGACGGAGCAGCGTACGCGCACTAGCCGCCTGCTCATCGCTCGCGCGGCCCCGCATGACTCCGGGAACTACACCTGTGCGCCTAGTAGCTCCGGTCAGTATACAAGATCCCACCAAAACAACTAGCCAAGTCTCGATGGAGCTGCTTGTTCATCTTAGACTAAAGTGGTGCTTAACATCAGGCAGACTATAGTCAAACGTAAGCCTATTTCCTATTAAAAATAACCTTTTAAAAAATATCTAAAAAGTAATGAAATCTAGACACGGTCGTGCCAAGTCTACAGTTCGTTACTGCGATTTATTTATTATTATAGTTAATTTTGTGTCACTTGGCCGTTGATTTGTACCCACTAACGTATTTAAACTTAACTTAAACACAATTCGCCTGATGTAAAGCATCGTTGTAATGTAGGATCTAGCGCGTATTATTATTATCTTCATCAAATTTTTATGCTGTGGCTACGTACATATCTTTACCACTATACTTTAGACATAACGAAGTGAAATTGTATCCGTTTAGTAGGACGAGGTTGTTTTTATGTTTAGAATATATTATATTCAATAGTGTCCTGCGTCACTGACTCTCCAATTCCGGACTCCGTTCGTAGTATTCTCATGAAAATGGAACCGCAATAATAAGACAGAATTTCAGATACTCGTAGCTAAAATATTTTGATTTGTCCCTTATCTGATTAACTGTACGAATCTCATGATAATATCTAGGTTTTTTAGACTGACAGTCGATTATTTAACCACCAGATTACCTAATGCAGCACTAGCCTAGCACAAAGCCTAAAAGTCCCACTTTGCTTTAATCGTAGTTTTTTGTCTAATACTGAAAACTAACTACGCATAAGCCTAGACTTGTTATTTCACTAGGCCTAAGGCGGTATCACTTGGTTCCAAGAATAAGACCATAAATAAGTTCTTGTAAATAACATCAATAGATCCATCGACAGCATTATACAACTAGTTCCAGTGAATGAAACTGTTTTACGAACTAGTAATTATTTAGCTCAATTCAACGTTAACAAATGTAGGACATGCGCATTTTCTTGTAATCCTTTGTTTGTGAGAAATACCGACTCATCTGTAAATACTGACATAGTAAATAATTAGTCTACTCAAAAATATTTTGGTTGACTTTAAAATATGAATCAAAATGAAATTAACTGCTAAATTGCTTTAAGTCGAACCTTAGGTAGTAAAGATTTGATGCTTTGTCAAGAAAAAGTCACATAAAACGGAATCAAGACTAAAAATACCTAAACTTGGTCGTCAAACATGAATTGAAACGCGACCGAGCAGTATTGAGAGGTAGCTGCCAGTCTTTGATTGCATTCGCTCATTAAAAAGGTATCAGGGTCACGTAAAGAACCTGGCGACAGTTCTTCAACTCTTGGAAACCATTTCTTGTACAATGTGGTACCGATTCAAGCAATACCGCGATACAGAGGTCGGCGCTATTAACTAAATTAGTTCATTATAAAGGAATCAGGGTCAGTGGTATAGTTGGGTAACTATACAAGGCTTTAAATAGATATTTGGTCACAATTTATAGTAAGTATCACTTCACACTAATTAAAATTGTGCAAGAAAGTTTTTTTTATCACAAAAAGTGATAAACAAATTAAAAACAGAATATTTATTATTGCTCAGAAACGCCTCGTTGGTATTACATAAAAAAATTAAATCGCTTCAGAAATGATGTGCTACTGTGAAAAAATTGGCACATCAAACTATAGTTAAATTTAAGTCTTAAAAATAGATAACCTAGCCAATGGCAGTCATATCATAAAACGCAGTAGATCTCCGTTCCTACCTACGTATTATACTTATTTCACCCTCTCACGTAATCTTGCGACGCATGCATATTTTCGCCGCGCGCCTTTCCAAGCACTAACTTATGTCAGTAAAGTTGAAGCATCAGAATCAGAACTCGGTTCACGCTCGGTTTATGATTCGCGCTCGGATCTCGAGCTTAGTCCGGATTTTATCTTGGAGCTGCGAATTTTATCCCGTCTTGTTATCTTGAAGTTGGTGACTGGATTCCAACACTACTCTATAGACGTCTCACGCATTATTAGCTTTACAAAAAAAAACTAAATTTTTATTAAAAACTAGTTGATTCCCGCGGCTTCGCTCTAATTATTTTAGGATAAAATGTAGCCTATGACCTCATACTACATGCATACCAAAAAGCACAATGATCCATTCAGCCGTTTTTGCATGATGAGCGAAATAAAACAGATAAACCTGACACAGAGAAACAGACAACATTTCTAGAAATTGTTGAATCGTCTTCTACTATCAATTCGAAGTAACTTCAATCATTTTTTTTTATATCTTTAATGTTCAGACTTTCGACCCTCTTCAGCTTTATTATATGTATAGATACAGATATAGGATATATACTATTAAATCTTGACTTACAATAGATCATAAGTGACAGTATTTATTGGTTTGTCAATTTGTTTCTCTTCAATGCGCCCGCGGAGCAACGGTGCATGTTTTAAAGAGTCCTGAAAGTCATATGGTCTACTATTGATCTCATGAGAATGCCGACGAGATCACGAGTATTCATTGGAATCAATCAAATCCAGCTCAAATAAAAACGTCTCAAATTTGATTGCTTGTTGAGTCGTCGTCATGGACAGTATATATATATATGAATGCTGATTAGTTCGAGTACGTTAGTTCGACTGCTCCGTTAGCTTAATTGGTAGTGGCTCTGCCTTCTAATCTAGGGGTGCGGGTTCGATTCCCGCATAACACAAGTAATTATGAATATTAAAATTTGTAATTACTTGTGTTGAGTCTGGTCGTTTCTATGTATAATAAGTATGTATTTACAAAAGAAAAGTATATATGTATTATATCCGTTACCTAGTACCCATGATACAAGCGTAAGCTTAGTATGGGGCTAGATGGCGCTGTGTGATATGTCCTGAAATATTTATTATTTATTTATTACGTCATATGTATATCAAAACGGTTGTAATACCATTGTATAAAAAATTAGATAAAAAGGTGTCTCTGATTTATAATATTATCGAAGGAAAGATTTTGCGACTGGTCGGACTCGACGCCAAATACTGTGGGTAAGGACGATAGTGCATCTATGTTATATCTTGCACAACGGGTTAGGGATTTGGGGTCTGCAGATATCTTGCACGCTGGCTTCAATGTTATACTAGAATTGGATTTATTTTAAGATGTTTAGGTATTACTTTCTAGATTTTTGCAATTGAAATGAATACATAAGTAGTATGTCTCAAAACGTCTAAAAACGCCTTGCATGCTTTTGTGTCAGTCTGCAACAATTTCAACAACCTACTTCATATCGTGTGTTGCAATAAAGAATTTTTTATCTATTAGATAGATAGATCTAATGTATATTCTTTTTTGATTGATCTTTTCTATCTTTTACAATTTGGTGTTCGATATTAGAGACGGTCAGTAGTGGCAAGTAATTCTAACCATACATGACTATGATCAATATCACAAAAAATAATGTACTAAATGAAAAAATGGACCAAATTATAGCTAATAACGTGGTAACCGACTGGTGTCGTGACATGTTGCTGCTTGTCATAGATTAAATGAATTATAGACTCCTCGCTATCTAAATATTTTATACTCTCTGTGAGCTTCTGTCCCTATCTGACTGTCCACTGGAAAAAAAACAAAGTGCTTCGTCAACCATACTCCTACGCAGTCACCACTACCACCAGGGACAGTTCCACTTACATTGCAATGTGCTATTAAACCCCGATACAATAAATAAATATTCTGAGCTGTATGAATATGCATATAGTATATAACAATCGAACAATCAATATAGCTTTATTGTACACCAGAAAACAAAAATACAAAACAATTTACAGAAATATTACTTAACCTAGGTACATTGGGCGGCCTTATCGCGTAAAGCGAACACTCCCAGAGTTTTTTTAACAATGCGGGTGAAGCTACGACCAACTAATAATAATAATATACGTGTCGGTATTTTCCTATCCCAATGAGGCATCTATCGGGTGTAGTGTCATTGTTTCACCCAAAAATTAGGGCCGAGGCATAAATTTTATAACCGATTAATGTCAGGAAACAGTACAATATTTCACTGCTGCGGCTATTGATTTTAACAAATAATTATAGACAATGTTATGAGCGCATTCGTATCGTAGTTAGTGTATTGGAAACGTGTAGAACACACAATACAGAAATACGCTCAATGCAAATAGAGTTTGCTTCGAATTAATGACTATGAAAACTCAAAACAAAATAACGCTTCGCCTCTATCGATTAAAACTTCATTGAATTTTTATAACAGAGAAATATTAAGGCGCTTAACTAACTAAACTAACTAAAAAAACCAATAGTTTTTTTTCTTAAAAAACCAATTCACTTTAAACTATTGAAATACGTAAATATAAAATATCAAGTCAGAATCATTGGTCTGTATTTTCTTTCAATTATTCTCACTTCAAGTAAATGCTTTTAAATACAGGAGTTTGTTAGTATTTAGTTCTAAAAACTTCCCCGCTACGTATTAATTCTTACTCTATAATTTACTTGAAACAGCTACCGAGAAATTTAAACTTGCCCTGTGGTTCTGAAAACTTTCAAATTGATAAAACTTGATAAGGAAAATAGTTTGTATTTTGTACACATTATTTATTGCTTTGGAAGCTTTGTATTTTGTAGATCACGGGTATAAAACCAATATTTGAAATGTCTTGTTCAAATAGATTATAAAGAAAATTAAAGCCTTAGGTATACAGTATACACAATACCTACATCGACAACAGCAGTCGTTTAGTCATATAACTCACCTCATACGGAGGTTAAAGAACTCTCGAACTCAGATGTTTCCACTCTCGTACACATTTTGTGAAACTATCCATACATAAGTATTAACAAGGTTGTGTTCTTTTGTGTACAGAATCAGCGTCGGTGATAGTGCACGTGCTGAGCGGCGAGCGGCCCGCCGCCATGCAGAGCTCGGGCCCGGCGGCGCCCCCGCGCCCCACCCGCCTCATGCTCACCGCCACCGTGACGCTCGCCACGCTGCGCCAGCCGCAGCACCACCTGCTCCTCATCATCACCCTCCTCACCTACACCACGCTCCTGTGCGCCGGGTACCTCGCCTCCACCACCATCGGCATCATACGACCCACGATGAGATGACCAATTAGACCCACTGTATAAAATCTACGTTTATTTTTAAAAACAACGATTAGCTTATTTTGTTTATAAGAGTCACTAGGTAATACCGAGTTTGACGAAGTTTTTGGAATGCCATGAGTCACCCGCGCGACGCGCGACGTCTGGCGCGGCACGCTTCGCATTCATCCATTTAGAATAGTCGGAACGAGACATCAAAAGGCGATGTTAAAACTTCATGAAGAAAATTGTTTCCAGGGTTAAACAATTCAAACGACTTAATTTACTCATCAAACTTGGTGTTACCAGCAATTGTATAATACGATTTTGAATCAGTAAAATACAAAACTGCAATGAGTGGCATTTCACCGGACAAATAATGTACATATTATAATTACGTTTCGGAATTAAATTTAGTTGTTTGTACAAAAGTTATTCATGACTAAAGGCAGTTTTAGGTATAATGTTTCGAGCGGAGTCAGCGAGTCGACAGCACGCCATAACGCTCGCTGTAGTAATTCTAATGCAGTTGTAATAAACTCGTCACAGTCGCTACTTCCTTGAGATTTCCTGCATTAGCAGTTATTGATCCAAGACTAGTTTTTCGTATTACGTTAGTGGATTACTGTTTAATATTCTGCTCGGCTAACGTCTCAGTCTCGAATCGAGATTACAATCGAGTCAGTGCCGCTCGGGATGAAGCAAGACTCAATCTGCGGGAGTTATATTCTAGGCGGAGCTGTTGGTTGCTCTCTTTACCACTTTATTTGCCTCAATCAAGCTGAACAAATAGATGAACGATCTATTCATACGTGGCTATACATATATTCATAGATGGCGTCGCTTCCATCAATATGTTGCGTGGAAAATGCGGTGAACTTCGCAATTTGCAAATCCACGCCGCCGTAAATGGCTATATTTTTAATGGAAACGGAATACAGTAATTCGTACGAAACTTTATTTAACATTTTATTCATACACAAATATTTTAAGCATTTAATTTTACTGTTAATGTGGAATTGATAGATTAATTAATATTATGTGATTCATTAATTAACCATGCCTAAGTAATTTTTATGAGTAAAATATCAACTGCTAAAAATAAGCACAATTGAAAAGTGATTTATGTATATCCACTAAAAACAAACGTCTTCAGATTTTGAAAAGAATTTCTGCGGGATATGATAAACCATTTCTTTAAGAATACGAAGTGAAACGAGTCGCTTTTGAAGCGTCTCTATCAAATAGCTGCTCAGTCGGACCGAGTTGAATCAAGCTGATTTCACGGAGACTTCGGTTTCACTTTTCAGTTCCAAAGATAGGAATGGAGCCAAGGACAGATAGCTACTTGTTCTTAAAGAAAATATATTTCAATTCTTTTGACCTAAATAATAAAAATCAACCTCCACATATTGATTGTATGACAAAGAACTGAATAAGCAAAAAAACTCGTTTTTTGCAATCCGCTTCATAATGAGAAAGTTGAAAAACCTCTGTCTCGGGACAGCTACGAGCATTTCTTTTTTAAAAAGTTTTATTGTAAGGTAAGACAATGAAACTTCTGAATTAGGGTTGCTTTATTAGCCGAAGTAAAAGAAGCCGAGAAAACATTTTGTAAGCAAATAAAAGAATGCCACTAAGTACCAACGTCGGACCCTTTTGGGTTTAGTACAAACCCTTTTGCTATATCTAAAATTTAAAGGTTAACATCTTGAAATAACAGAGCAATCTGTATTTTATAATGCCTATTATTTTAATTTGCCGATAATTGTCGTATTGATATTTTGTAAATAATTATTATATTATACAAAAAGCGTAGCAGGATTTCAAACATATGTCAAAGGCAAGTTTGAATGTATAAAATTAACATCTCTAGATATATACAGATATCATAAATTGTCTAAATTGTAATAATTTATTAAAGTATTTGTAATGTTTTCAAGAATGAAAAGGACCTTTGACTAATTTTTTAGATACTTAGAAAGAATGTAAATATTAGTCAAAGCTTTGTAAATATCTGATGATGTAAATAAAATTGTTGTAAACAAATTTAATGTTTGTAATTTATTATCAGCCAAAAGTACATTTTATGTACATATCGAGTTGATTTTTTAATTGGTGAGTTGAAAGCTTACCGTTTTCGTCGAAGTAGCAAACGAAAGGGTTGTGTAATAAACTATCAGATGTAGTTTAAATATGTTAATTACCAGTTTATAAGAATAAATAGAACTAAATTTATGAGGACTTTTTGTATTATTTTAGTTTATGCTCCCCCTTCGTTGTAATATTATTAGATGTCAGGAGAGTATACATACTCTAGAGTAAGATAGTGTGCCAAATTACTCAATTATATCACAATCATCGCGTTTACATAAAAATATATATCTATATTTGAAATTTATCAAAAAAGATACAAAGAAATATTAAAATAGGAAATGAATTATTATTAAAAAAGTACATCAAGCCAGAAATATTTACACCAAACAAAGTAAAGCCAGAACGGATTGGTAAACTCTCTTGTACACGTGTACCCGTCATCTCAAGGGTGCTTGCTACGCTAAGTACTTCAGTTGATCCGAAGATATGGACTACAATCGACAAGGAAATTCCACAAAATGACGCGCATTACGCTTCGTGACCTATTTATATAGGTATATGTGACTGACTGGTGACTATGCTTTGTGTTCTTGAAATCTATGTCAGAATCTATGTCCCTGATATATCTGAGAATAAGAAAAGTAATATAGCATTTGTTCCAATACAATACTCCATCTTAGGCCATAGCCTCTGCTTACTATCAGGCAAACTATGGCCAAGTGCAAACCCGTTCTTGTTAAAAAATACACAGATATCTGTGACATGTCTTTTTGCAGCTATTTGTACCTTCATTATCTGAACTATCAAAAGTAAAATAAGGCGTGGACAGTGAGTATAATGAGTTCAAAATTTAATCGAATCAAAGTCCTAGATTTCCAGCCTATTCTCTTTCTTTATCCTATAAAGATCCAAGGGAAAAAACTTGTTCTTGTACAAAAAAGAAAATCATAACCAAATTACGCTTCTTGTTTAAACGACCGAGGCAAACTTTTCTCAATAGTATCAGCGTTGACTTACGAAATTAAATCCGCTCCCAAAGAAAGTCAAATTAAGCGGATACCACTAAAGTTTGCAACAAAAAATAATCTGGCACAGCCAAAGAGAGTAAGAAACGAAAAAATTACATTGTATTAAGAGTGGAGCCGGAAACTTGGCCAGATGAAGACGGAATTGGAAACAGGGATGTGGGTGATACTACTTCTACAGCAGAGTCATAGCTACTGAAAATTAGTACATAACATTTTCTGTACTTTTATATAACCTGAACTTATGATAGGGTATTATTTACGTAACGTAGTATAAGTATGCATTTAATGCCCACTTAACATTAATATTGACTTTTTCGTCTATTTAGTCGTCATCCATCGTAAACAGTAGTTTAATAATTTTGAATTTATTATGTACAAGTGGACACCCGCCACTTCGGTCGCTTTGTTTCAGGATAAAAAGTAACCTATGACACTCCTGAAACCACATACCAAAAATCATGATGATCCTTTGAGCCGTTTTTGCGTGATGAGCGTTTAAATAAACACACAAACAGAAACACAGAGAAACTGATAAACAGACAAAATTTCTAGAATTTTTTGATATATGTTCTGCTATGAATTCGAAGTATCTCGAAACTTTTTTTTTTCAACATCTTCAAGTTCATCCTTCGAACCTCTTCTGCTTTATTATATGTAAAGATACAACACGGTATTCAGTACAGTACACTGTTAGAAGTTTTGTGTCCAATTTAAACCAATAGGCTAAAATCAAGATGCTGTTTATCCTGTTAACTGTGCGTCAATGACAAATTCCTGGCGAAAAGGAAAAAAGGGGAAGTTTCTGCTTATCACAAACAGATACGAGTGAGTACTGATGGGTTTATCCAAGACGATGTTTTGGGAGAGATTATAGACGCGTTCAGAAACTTTATTTTCATGTACTCCACGGCGGCGTTTGACCCAGATTTTTGGTATTTTTCACCAGATTTTGTTTGTGATAAAGCTAAAGGGTGAGGCTAAATAGCTCTCTTATTTGCAGAATTATCTACATCTGGGTTGTTTTTGGCTTGTGTTTTTATAGTGGAATGCATCTAGAGATTGCTTGATAAATGTGATACTGTTTAGAACGACAGTACTGTAGTAAATTCAGATTTTTCTTCTACTCTCTCGGTTCCTAATAAGATGTACCTACTGTTACATTGAATATAGTAATAAAAAATATACGTACATATTTAAATATACGTTAAATGTAAAACAAAAAGATAGAAAAATTGACTCTGAAACTGTAGTTGTCAATAAATCTATCTTCAAACACAGAATACATAATACAACTTCAAATAAGTATTAGAGTACAGCTGTAGTTTTTCATCACACCTTAGACATTGATAGACTGCGTCCGGACAAAGACCGATAGTTGTCTGAAATAAGTGTCTGTGACCTATTTGGGCAGACAATTTTATCGAAATAACTCCATGTCTAAGCACTAATACCTACAAGACAGAAATACAACATACTAGCATTAGATAAATTATAATCACACTAATAAAGGCGAAACTTGTGGATGTGTTTTGCCTTCTTTACGTTCAAACGGCTGAATCGAATTGGATGAAAATTAGTTTGGACGTAAATTAGACATGGATTGATAAATACAGACTACTTTTATACCACATTTACAAGGAATTAACTGTTGGGCGCCATTTATACAAACTAAACAGATATGTTATTCGACCCTCTTTTCTGACAAAAGTAACGAAACTTATGTTTCAATTGAATGTTGCCATTTTGAGAGATTTCACATAATTGTTTTAAGTTTGGTACACTACTAGCTTAATCATTGAATTGATTGAAATAGAAAGCTTTACGCCGAATGAGTTTTAATATAATTTGAGAACACCATGCGTTGCGTAAATCTAAACTGTAGTATAAAGCATAGTTCTCAGTAATGCGAACGTGATGTCACGTAATCACTGTACCTACTCAATAGTAAACAAATTAGTAGTTACGAGAAACACGTACATATATGAATAGAACTAGTATCCTCACAGTTCTGTATAGGATATACGCTGAATTCTCTCTATATTATTTTGGATCAAAAAGCTTGTAAGTGGGCTCTTTGTATCTAGTTTAATTTGGGGTCAAATTGGGATGCAAACGATGTAATCTAGACCACACACATGGCATCACTCGCCAGTATTATGCCACAATTATAAAGGCGTGTATATCTCGTGTGGCAATCTCAGTGGATTCAGTACATCAAACGCACACTTTGCAATTCAGTTGCAACTGACTTCACCACACAGGAGAGTTTCATTTTTGATGAGTACCATTATAAAGTTACCGCAGAATATTCCCCGACACCGAAACTTCAAATGTATGCCCGCTATTGGCGTAAAATTCGCGAGTTGTATCTACATATCTACTTTATACATTTTTCTAGTGTCGGATAGCATTTTTGTTTATATGTCATGTTGGGTCACAGTCTCTCGGGAACGAAAAGTTACGGTCATGTATGGGAAATGTATTTTCACTATACGCTTTGTGACCTCTTCAGTGTTTTGAGCCTTTTTCGCGAAATCTTTTGGGCTCACATTCACTAGGAAACTTTTGTGTAAACACTTGCGCATACGTAGACGCTTTCAGGCGAATGAAACTTTTTCTCTTATTCATTTTTTAATACTTTTAAAATGCATCTTTCTAGCCTCGGGTCCCGTTGCAGTAATTTACTTACGCTGTATGTGGACCGCTTCGCGCAAATTGTAAAAGAGCGCAAATCAACTAGATGAATTGAGACGCTAAATAGTATTATTTTTGAGCACAAAATAACGTAGCTTTTGAATTAATTTCCCAAGCTCGTTCTAGAATGAAAACACAATAAGAGAAACATGTTCTGTTCCAAACTCGTACTCGATTTACATAGTCATACGGTTCCAATACGAGACATTGAATGACATCTAAGCAAGCGAAATGCAAAGCAATTTCATGCATAATTTATATGAAATTGCTTTGCAATCTGCTAAAACGTCAAGGGCATGTACGCGGCACGCACACAAACACAATTGTACTCCAGTTACTACATTTCAAATGCAATAACCGTCTCTGGCTTCAACATTTTACCGCAAGCCTCGAACTTGATGTCGTGTTCAGGAAACATTAAACGCTCTGGATGACGGTTGTCTACTTCACAGCTATGTAATTACTGGGATCAATGGGATATTAGGATCTTCACTTACCTTGTTAGTTTTATGAAATAATTTGTTTTAACTGGAAATAACACTTTGAACTCAAAAATGGTTGTTAAAATAGCATTGTTGGAAAAAATATGTTATTCACTTCACATATGTTGTCATTTCTATGAAAGATTTTCTTGAGCTTGTTCAAGGTGCTTAAGTTTCTAAGAAAGCATTTTTTGCGGTTACAATAACAATTTCTTGGTAGAATGAGATACTTATGCATACATGGCATAATTGAACTTTCACCATTACGTTTTCCAGTCTCAGATGAAGCACGAGTAATACCCGCTCGGTCCCTCCGCGCGAACTTCTCACAGAGCGAGTATAACAAGATTTATAGAATAAAAAGCCGTGTCCAAGTGCGGTCCCGCGGGACTCCGGAAACATCTATTTCGTTAGTTTGCGCCAAGTCACCGAGCCGCTCGTTTGTCATCCCAGCCTTATTGAGGAGCAAATTTCGGTGACCGCCTCGTGCCTTCAGTTATCTGCCTGATATTTTCATAATTCCCGTTGAAAGACATATTCGGGCTCCGCCGCCGGGACGTCGTTTGTTGACGTTCACTTGTATATGACCGAACGCTATCTCGCTAGCAATTATGTAAACGTAATGCGTGGGTTAGGATGAGGGACGCTGCTTGTACGACCAGCTTTAGGAATTTAATCTCTGCGCTAAGCCACAGAGTAGGTAAACAACCCATGGTTATGAGATCTTGTCCCTAAGCTTGCACAGCTGGCAGGGTTTTCTATTCTATCATAAGTTCTACGAGAGCGTGTCACCTGATTTGCGCAATTTAATTTAGTGAGCTGTAGTCTTATGCTTGAATGTAGATATTGTGTATCTTTTGATAAACAGAAAATAAATAGGTTTACTTGACCTTTACTATTTCATAGAATTATGTGTTTTATATGTTCAACTTTATCAATAAGAAACAGTTTTTGGCTCGCCCACGTAATCGCTTTGAGTTCGTATGTATACATGTATGGAGACAAACACATGTGTAACGGTAACAAAATGTAAGCTCTGACACAAATATTGAATATACTCTTATGCGTAGGAAGAAAAATCTGATACAATCGATAGATACAATCTTTATTTACCTTAGCGTATATTACAGCTCCATGAAACGACCTGGGCGCCCACCACGATGTATCTGCCCAAGATAACTCCCCTCATGAATTAATTCTGCGGAGGAATCACGGCCTTCAGTGATGGGGAAATACGACTCAAGAGAGAGAGATAATAATAATCTTACAGCTCTATTTTTGGTGCAAAGGTTAGCCATCGCGATTCAACGTTGCAACGCGGCGAGCGTAATGGGAACTTTTGCACCGGGAGCGATCCGGGTGGGCTCTTTGATTAATTTTTGTTTATTTTAGTTTGCTTAATATTTTATTTTAGATATATTGTATATTTAAATATTATGTTTAAGACTTACAGCTAACGAAATCTACCTACATGTATAAAGCCACCGTGAAATTTACCTTTTATATGATTATTTCCCGGAAAGATGAGCGTTGTAATTAATATTGAGCTCCTTATTCGCAACAAGTACTGCGCTTTTGAAGCATTTTAATTCAAGCTTGCTTTCAAATAAATTAGCTGAGCGTATGGCGTCGCTTTGCGCACGCTTTAGGATAAATTTGTAATATTCCTATTTTTTGTAATATTGAATTACTTCACGATAGCTCCTCAACGCTATTGCGGCGAAAATATCAGGATAAATTTTAAGTAGCTTGGTAAATTTTCCAACTCATAAGTGCTAGTAATCAATGTTTGAATTGGCTCATGCTTAGGGTAAACATACACACTCACAAACGTTCTACAATAAATATAAATTTGCTATAAAAATCGTAAAAAATACATCTGTATCAAGGTGAAGCGCCCGTAGCTCAGCTTGCGGAGGCAATCACATGCGATTACCAAAGTTAAGCAAGGGTCGACGCGGTTAGTCTTTGGATGGTTGACCAAAAAGTAGCATTCCCTATTGGGCGCTTCCGTGGGTCCGATGACACGTTAAATTGTAGGTCCCGGCTGTTTGTCCAGTACGGCAGTCGTTAAGCCATGTCAGAGGCCCTTAGGGCGGCTTGATAAACTCTCGACTCCAGAGTTGGCCACTCTCATTCGATAAGAAGAAGAAGAAGGTAAAAAAACAGAATGTCTATTTCAAAGAGAAAGAGAGGCAAAAAATCCTTGGTCTTTCCATACTAACATACCTATATATAAGTACTTACTTAAATCATCTGATAAAACTAGGCCCGTGCCATTCGACTGCCGTGACCAGTCCCATTAGCACAAAATTTCAGCTTGTCACAGCGTCGCCTGTGGCGCCCTCTGCATTATTAGTCACAGCTAGAGGTACAGCTCGCTTTTTAAATGCACACTTATTCGCCATTTGCCAGCCGTGAAGACATTCGTTTTGATTACAATAAAAAGAGCTTCATGGAAATTTTACAGTGGAAAGGTTGAAATGTTATCGCTGGGGAAAGAACTTTAATATTAAAGCAAAGAAAAAACATGACTAGCGTTGCTGTAGTTGTCAATATAAGATATTATTACCTATCTTTAAATTGAAATGTACATAAAATATTTACATTTTGAAAGCAAACAAAATAATGATCTTTAGCATAAAACTATAGTAAAATTATTATATCTTTGAAAGTACATAATTTTCATAGAATGAAATTAGTATTTAGCAGCAACCTTGTTAAATAAATTAGAACATCATAGAAATTCTTCTTGATTCAGCGAAAGCTCATCCACGAAATTCATTCATAAGTTCACCTCAAAGCTATCCATAAACATGTGGTACCGCAAATATTTGTGCAAAGCACAAATTAAAACTGAGTTGGGTCGGGCTTTGACGTTAAGTAGGTAATCCCATTGTAAGCACTACTGCTGCTACATAGACGAAATAACATCGAGACGTCTAACTACAGCCATGACAATGAAAACTAAGAATTTTGGAATGTTGCGTCCGTATATTGCTACTGGTATTTTTTTTCCCATTTTGTGATGGGACTTATAATCTTACCATCGTACAAACTATGGTCAAGTGCAAATATAGTTTTGAATAACTATATTCTTCTGTTCTGTCTATGTTATAGTAATCGTTACGCCAACTATAATGCTACAATGCTATATGTCTTTTGCCACCGAGTTGATAAATACCTTGAATAATTACCAATTATGTGTCTTGTAAACCAACTAGTTCCAATCAAGTACCCAAGAATGTGTCTTATTCAGCATATAAAGAAATACGGGACATTATTTTCGAGCATTTTAAAAAATACGTAAGGTCACATTAATTTAAGTTATGCTGATTCAGCTATCTTATTTAGACTTTACTGTAATAACCATTTATCCGTCTACTATTTTAGGCATATGTTTCAAGGAATATTTTTGATCATAAGAGCTGTTTATTAGGTATTTTGTCGTTTTGTTATTAGCATCAAATGACCATTTGGACCGCACCACTCTCGCCGCTTTCCGACAACGAATGTGCCCGTTTGTATACAAAGAATTATCGCCTGCTTTACAAAAATGCTTTTATACTTTGCTTTGTAAGCACTCGTATGTAGATGATTATGTTTAAATTATCGTGTATCGTATGTATGTAGTTTAGTATCAGTATTAGAGGAACAATTTGTCCAGCAGTGCTTCAAGGTTATACTTGCGTTTATCTGGGATCTCTCTCTCTCTCTCTCTCTCTCTTTAAGTCGAATTTCCTCATGACTGAGGGTCGTGACTCCCCCGCAGAATTAATTCGTAAGGGGAGTTCTCTTGGGCAAAGACATGTTTTTCTTAACCGTTAAGCGAGTGCGAATCCACACTTAACTTGAAACTACAAGTCATTAGTGTAGGGCCGGATTTGAACCGCAGGGTGCGTCTGGATGAAAAGCAAACACTGGAACCACTGAGCCACACTCGCTTTTTATTTTTATTCTGGGATAAATAAAACTTAATCCCAATCGGTTCAGTTGTCTGAGCCTGGAGAAGTACCAAAATACATACGCATAGACTTTCGTCTGTATACTATTAGTAGTAGTGTGTAGTGAAGTGTATGTAATAAAGTTGTGTACATAAAATTGAATTTTTGTAGACTTCCCTGCCTATTGAAAATGGTTGAATCAAATTTTATTGGTACAGTTAATTTTTGCGTACTAGAATTAAATTAAATGTGTCGGATGCGGAAACAGATTTCCTCAAGTAAACAACTCAACCCAGTTTGTGAAGAAAAACAAGACTGACCAAGAAATTTGAGAACAAAGAGATTTCGGAATGAAGAAAAGTAAGTAGATAAGTCCGGTAAATCTAAGTTATTTATTTTCAGACATGGATACACTGGTGGAATAATAAATTTACTCGTTTCATTAATCTGACCGAAGCTGCCTTATTTTTTAATTTAACGAATATTATCTCGTATTTAAAATTATGGATAGAGTTTTGTTATGTCATTTTCCCGTAATACATATATTGATTGTTGTAGATGTGATTCTATAAGATTTAAAAAAAGAAAAACAATTCAAAACTACGTTCTCGTATAATTCCATCTTAGGCCATAGCCTTTGCTTGCTATCAGGCAAACTATGGCCAAGTGCAAACCCGTACAAGTTAAAATAAAAATCGCTGAATTAAATTTCTAAGAACCACACAATAAATGTGAAAACGTATTTAAATAAAAAGATCTAAATTGAAAATACTTTCTTATCTGAACAAGGTATTTCTGCATAAAAAGCTCCCAGACTTTTCAAAACTTGGTCAGGTTTGAGCAGCACCACTCTCCGCGAGGAATTCATTACTTACTATTGCGAGGCTGAGAGTGTTTTCAACAGTAGCTTATTTACAAAAAACCCCAAACTTATTATTGGATTTGGCAAAAGTAATCACTAAGGAACAATACTAACACAAAGTTATAATCGTGATTCGTATCAGTAGCCCTAAAAATTCAGACTTCGTTCAACAAAAATACGTCATTATGCAACATTTAATGCCAGATCAAAGCGGTCGTCATTTACAGAGTAAGTGAAGCGAAACAGATAGTCGATTAGTGAGATTATCACTTCCTTTTGTGCAAAAATGGTAAGAAAAATTGGTGGAGCGTCGTCAGTCAATTTGCTGATAAAGCAGAAACCAATACCTAACGTTTGATGGTGGCAAAAGCCGATTATTGACGGGGAAACCCGAAAATTGCCCTGAAACTTTTAACGCTCCTACTAAATTACAATTTGGGAAGTGGGAGAAGTTTGTGCGATAAATTAAATATTTTATCGCGCCAGCCGATGTGACGTTCCGTCTACAAAACATAAGCCAGATTGGCAACTCGGTCATGGATTTGGGTCACTATAAAAAATAGATTACTCTGGCTATTGGGATCTGTGATGCTCAATGGAATTTTATAGGCAATTTGATTGCAAATAGGTAGGTGGTTCATATAACAAATGAATACGATACACGAATACCAAAATATCAACACCATTTTCACAAAACATTTTTGTGTGTACCCGTGTTCAGCGCGATCTATAGCTATGGGTGTGTTAGTAGAATAGCAATGGGATAGTAAAATAAACGATAAAAGCTCACCTGCCAAAACCTGTTTGAAACTTTTCTCACAACAAGGCCGATTCAAAATTACGATCCGTAACAGGAGATGCCTACCTTTTTTATGTCGGCTAGAATAATACGAAATTCACTTAAAACTTTGCGAGCCCATATGCTTGTAAAAGATCTCACATGGATATGTTTGAGAATTGTGTTATTTGTATCGTCTTAAGCGTAGTCAGCGTGATGGGGAAAGTTATAAGAAGCGGAGGATTGAAAAGTTACGAAATAAGTCTCAGGGAGGCAATAAGACAGGAGCGTATTGCAAGCATTTGTTAAAAGTTGCGGGAGAATGCGGAGTTTGTGCTTACAGAGTTTCATGCCGACTTGTTGTTATGTCGCTTTTACAAATACCTACGCCTGCTTTATACAACTACGAACATTTATTGTGTAAGTTAAAAATCACTTATACAAGAAATTGCAATTGAAGTAATCAGATAGCCTTGTTAGGTACCGCTACCATGCTGTTCTTTAATAACGTTAAGCGATTGTGAGTAAGAAAGCATACCTCCAGGCACCTGGAGCAAGCAACATCGTATACACAACAATTTGCGCCACTTTTACAAAGCTCGTAATCGTATCCTACGTTAAGTTACATCCGCAGTTTTATCTCATACTTATATAAAGGAAAACGGCGCTTACCATAAATTGTCGTTCTCCATTTTCAAGAGAAAGAAAGTGTTTCAAATAAAACGTAAACATTTCTCCTCGTCCGATTTAATTCGGTGGAAACTTTTGTCAGACAATTTATGTAATCCAATCACAAATTCTTAGTTCTTATTTTCGTAAACAGAGCGATGAGGCTTCGGAGTATTTTGAATGAATCGAGTTGGTTCGTCAACGGCGCAATTTAATTAGTGGGAAAGCGGTCGAAAATGCCACGTTCAAATTTCGCCATCCGATTCAAAATTTAAATGTAATAGGCACCAATTAGTAGCCGTCAACACCAACTAATAACAAATTGGAGCAACAGTTACAAATTGAGCATATAGTTTATCACACCTAGGCAATAAGTGGACCTGTGTACCTACTGCTATTACTAATACAAAGTGTTTATGACTGCCGAATTTTCAAACATATATCGGCTTATTATTTCCGATTACATGGATATATAATAAGTTTAATCAACAAATGTGTCAAATACATTTTAGTAATTAAATTTTTACACTTCATAATACGGGATAGAAGCCAGCACTGACTATATTATCAACAAAAGTTACATAGATAATAGAGTCTACGTAACGAATAATGTATATACGACCGTCTTTTGATGTATCACTGCATGTTATTGATGCCGGGAACTATCATAATAATGTTGAATGCTCAATCGTGCGAGATGGCACTTGGCGCAAATCAACAATGATGAAACCACACACTATGTAAGGACTCCTGATTATTATTTACAGGCCCTTTTAGATAAGATAATAATGCACAGATGTATCATCATAAACATCAGCATAGCGTTTGCTTAGTATGGGGCTAGATGGCGCTATGTGAAAAGTCCCGGAATATTTATTCATGTGTCCACGGCAGAGGCCTAGCGAAAATTAAAAAGAGTATATGGGTGGAGTCGAGGTTATGTACTTCATCTATTTTGTGGATATATATATATATTATTAAATGCAATAACTTCGCGTCACTTTTAACTCTATTCATGCATTTGGGTACAAGCAAATTTTTATTTCAAAAATTATTATGTCAAAATAATGAGTCGTAAATATACGGATGTTTCGTAAACATTCCGTCATTAATATGTTCAAAAACTAGTCGGCGTCCGTGGCTTCGTTCGCATTGTTTTGAGATAAAAAATAGCCTATGACACTTTTAAGACTTAACTACCTAGATACCAAAAATCATGATGGTCCGTTCAACCGTTTTTGCGTTATGAGCGTTTAAATTAAACAGACAAAAATTCTAAAAACTGTTGAAACGTGTTCTGTTATGAATTTAAGGTACACCCATTTTTTTTCTAATATCTTGTATGTCTACATTGTTTATCCTCTTCAGCTTTATTATATGGATAGATGTGGTTTAAATATTAGTCCAGAACTATAAAATAGTAAAAAGAGAGTAATAGTCTAGAACTTTAAAAATAAAAGTCGGTTCTTCACATCTAAACTTATCTAATCTTAACAAGAACCGACTTTTTATTTTCAATGTTCTAGACTATTATTTAAACCACCACGTTTTGGAACAAGACGGATCGAGTCCCATCATATAATACCACACCGGCGTGCTGAGGCTACAAAGTTTTGAATAAAAGATGTGCATAATGCACACATTCTCATACTCTCTTTTTTTTCATGTACAGTATCGTGTCCCTATTCGACAATGATGCTTGTATGTAAAGTTGCAGTTTTCGTGGCTACGGACAACTTTGGCTGGATATTTTATTCACGCTGGTATTAGCATTGTTTCGGGAGGCGTAATCTCACTTCCGCCTTATAAAGGCAAAAATTAGTAAGTTTGGATGTTTGTTTGTTTTTATCGATCATTGTTTATAATAAAATTACGTTATATTTATCACTAGCTGGTGCGCGCGACTTCGTCCGCGTGGAATAGTTATTACCATAAAAACGGTTCTAGTGAGTTAACCTTAAAAGATAGACATATACTGTTGCAAACATTTTGTTAGATCATTTCAAGAGAAATAATTCTTTCATACATATTTTTGTGATATCTTGAACCGTTTTCGCAGCGCATGCCACGGAAGCCCTCAATGATGAATAATTTTCCCCGTTTTTCCACATTTTCCATCATTTCTTCGCTCCTTTTAGTTGCAGCGTGATGTTATATAGCCTAAAGCCTTCCTCGATAAATGGTCTATTCAACACAAAAATATTTTTTCAATTCGCACCAGGAGTTCCTGAGATTAGCGCGTTCAAACAAACAAACAAACTCTTCAGCTTTATAATATTAGTACTCGTATAGATAATATGACTACAATCATATCAACAACAACAGTCAAACATTAATTTTTATGACATCTTCTAGCAATACCTACTTCTTGTTTAAATTACTGACGAATACTACTGAATCTCTTAATAAGCTAAAATAAGCGAGCGTGGGTTGACAAGGGCCCCCTGTGATTTTTAAATGAACTTTAAAAACATTTAATTTGTATGAGATACCCCGTTTTTTAACGTTTTGTCGTAAACAGAAGCGGGGTCTTCCGGGATTATGCGGGACGCCTTGTTTTTCCATTTTTTAGTGAAAAAATGTATTACTGGACGGAAATTCAATACTTTGGGGCTCCTTTTTATTTATTTTTTAAGTTGAGATAAAAAATATGCTTGAGCTATTGAATTCATTTTGAGGATTCTGGTCCTAAATGTTGTATTGAAAATGTCACAGACGTACATTTTCATATATTCAGATTTATTTAAACTGGCTCAACATACATACCAGCATATTTGAATTTATCAAAACGTAAAAAACGGTCTACAGATGTGTGTATTTAATACAACTGAAAATGTTAAAACAATTACTCTCTGACTGCTCTTTTAGCTTAGTTGGTAGTTAGCTTAGGCTCTGCCTTCTAATCCAGGGCTGCGGGTTCGATTCCCGCATAACACAAGTAATTATGAATATTTCAATTTGTAATTATTTGTGTTGAGTCTGGTCGTTTCTATGTATACCTAATAAGTATGTATTTACAAAAGAAAAGTATATATGTATTATATCTGTTATCTAGTACCCATGATACAAGCGTAAGTTTAGTATGAGGCTAGGTGGCGCTGTGTGATATGTCATGAAATATTTATTTATTTATTAGTTAAATTAAAGGAACGCCGCGGGTTCAGCTAGTCTTTAATAATCCCTTTTTTTTTAAATAACGTTATGTAATGGCTAATAAATGTATCCGATTATAATTTGTGTGAAAGACAACGCAATTACAAAAGTGGTACCAACCCGTACTTCGTCAATATGATTACTCAAATTACTCGGGAAGTTCACTATATTCCCGAAACTGGATCATTACGCTCGTGTACACCGAAGTAACAGAAACACATCAAAGGCTTTACTTATTCATACAAATATTACATCCGCTAATATAACGTCTGTCTATACATACAATAAAGCTAAAGAGGTTTAAAAGTCTGAACATTAAAGATTTAAAAAAAAAATTTGGAGACACCATTAATTGATAGCAGAACAAGTGTCAATAATTTCTAGATTTATTTTCTCTGTTTATTTAAACGCCCATAAATCAAAAAAAGCTGAACGGATCATCTAATTTTTGGTATATAGGCAGCATGAGGTCTTATGAGGGCATAGACTACTTTTTATTCTGAAATAGTGCGAGCAAAGCCGCGGGCGTCCACTAATTTATTAATATAATGTCATAAAAATACAAATAACATCATTTTTTACAGGACAAAATTTACTATGTGTTGCTAAGCGCCTAACTGTGTATTACAGCAGTCTTGATGGAGAGCCAATTCCATTCTAGTACAAGCATCGACCACCTTGGACCACAGTATTTCCTGCAGCTGTTACTTCAAAATCGCCCCAAGGGTCTCTGACATGGTTCAGGACACCTAATCATCCACGTCATCGCAAATATCTAAATATATAAAACTCAAAGGAGACTGATGACTGATATAGTGATCTATCAACGCACAGCCCAAACCACTGGACGGATTGGGCTGAAATTTGGAATGAAAGTAGATGATATTATGACGTAGGCATCCGCTAAGAAAGGATTTTTGGAAATGCCACTTTTAAAGGGGTGAAATAGGGGATGCAAGTTATACTTCTTAATGCGAGCGAAGCTTAGAGCACCCACTAGTTATACATATGTTTAATGGTTTCTCACCCAATAATCCAGACTTTTTGGTAGCATTGTATAAAAATAATTCGGCTCCCGCCGGGCCGTGGCAGATACAATCGTGAATCACGTAGGGCTTCCATTTATCATAGAGTTTCAGCGTCTCGAGACGTGTCGCGATAAGAGCTCTGTTCTCTGTACAATCCACCACGGAATACGATAGGCTCGCTTGCAAATGTAATTGCAAAAGAATAAAATCATATAAATAAAACAAAATTAGGAAATATCACACAGCGCCACCTAGCCGCATACTAAGCTGACGCTTGTATCATGGGTGCTAGATAACGGATATAATATTTCAATACTTTTTTTTTATATCATTATCTTCATTATATTGCGGGGATAGTATTTCGTGCTTTATTTGTTAGGTCTCTCAACACAACGTGATATTTGGTATGATAATAAGTGCTGAGAGTACTGCGATTATAGGTTACTTAGTATCCGTGGAAGGATCTGAGCGCCCTCCACGATGTATCTGCCCAAGAGAACTTCCCTAGCGAATTAACTCTGCGGGGGAGTCACGACCCTCATGTCATGAGGAAGTGCGGTTCAAAGAGAGATTATCCCTCAAAAACGCAAGCACAAACGCAGACTAAGACAATTGTGTTCCCTTTTTTCTATATAGATAGCTAAAAAAACAATTGATTCCTACAAAAAATACTCGTCTAGATGAATACTCCTTGACCTATAGCGTACCTTTCAGGATAACTACGTAAATCTAATATCCTTATTCCGGCAAAACTACGAGTATATTTATACTTCCTGCAAAAGCGCTGTTTTATTGCTAGTGATGCTGTATTCACGCACATACATACATAGGTATCCATACCTCGACTGTTTATATACTAGAAAAAGGAACAAGAAAATAACTTCTTGATTTAGTTTTCATTACTTTTAACTTCTTGTTTAACCGCAGTTAACAGCTGAAATTTTCGTGTTCATTGAACAATTCTTTCAACAAATTAGCTATCAGAACATGTATAATTGTTAATCTTAGCATAGCTATGTCATCATGCAATATCATATATTTCTAAGCTCAGCTTATTTAGACCAAAACCTTTAACTAGTTTAGGGTTTTACTGACACTGGTTCTAATGCCAGGTAAAGAATAATGGCCTATATTTTATGGAACATAAAATTATGATCCGTGGCAACTAGAATTCTCATTTGCATTTGTAAATACCGGCAGAAAGCGCCAAAAAGAAGTGACGAGGGTTCCGTTTGAAATGCCGTAAAAGTGGCAATCAGCTCTGTTTACTGACTTTTACTTCAAAGTGAATTTTTTGTTCTGGCCTTTTTACCGAGCGCGTTAGAAAACGTAAAGTATACTCAAGTAGTTCCCTGTTGGGCAACCTTACAGATGCCTCTAATGGTCTACCAGTACACGGGGAGTTTGTACAAGTTCTTTTATGGAGTATTGGTTTGTTCCGAGATCAAGGAGAATGAACGAATGAACTTCGTAAAACAAAGAAAACTTCAAGAACAACTTTATTATACTGCCTACTTGCAAACGGGCCCAAACTCTCAAGGCTGTTCATAAATAAATTGCTAGATTGTTCGTTGCCAGGTAAAGTATGGTAACACAGAAATTATAATTATTCCTCATAATCTCAACGACAATGACACTATGCTATTCTGTTATCTTATATTAATCAATTTTCTATGTATGGTGGTTATCATAGTTCTAATAACATTCAACGCATTTTTGATAACTTGTAGTCTATATCTCCAAATGTTCTAAGCACTTCATAGCATGGCTTCATAGTCAAAATCAAAAACTGTTTAAAATTTGGTCTCAGATTTACATAATATTGAATCTCAACAGATAATATATACTAATGCCATATTTATTATAAAGTAGACTATATTGTTTATTGTACCAATATTACTAACATATACAGATACGTACCTTTTCTGATTGTACTCTAACCTGCCCTACAAAATGTTGTTACAATATGCTAACAGCAAAGTCGAACAAGAGTGGAAATCCGAATATTCATCGTTACCAGTAAATATCCCATTTCATTCATCATTCAACATTGTGTAAATGAAAGCGGTAACAAGCGACTCTCGTGATTTTAGAACAATTCCCTTCAATTTCAAAGCTGTTTCCGATACCTATTTGAAACATGTTTGGATGCAGGATTGATATTGCTCGTAAGTGTCGTTGCTCGTAAATGAAATTAATCGAAATATTCGGAACAATCTATTTTATTATACTATTTATTTGTATATTGCACAACATCTACTTTTTTACACTTTTATTTCAGTCAAAGGTTTCATGCATTTAAAACCTTAGCAATAAAACAAAGAAACAGCGGATTAAGAGCAGAGTCCTTTTACATAAAATTGTCATTGCCAAAATAGCCTAAAATAAAGAATTCATCAACTACGCCATCTAGCTCCAACAAGTCCAGCGACAGTTCCGTTCTATTCCAGCGGCGAGTTATAATTAATGCAAGTTTGTGAACAAGCAGGCACCTCGTGAACTAATTTAGGCGTGTTAGGGGCACTAATCGCGCACGGAGGGATGACGGCGGTCATTATAGCAGACAATGGCATCGGGCCGGCATTCAGCCGCCGCCGCGCCGGACCAAGACAAATGACGGCGTGTGGATGTAAGCAATATTAATATATGAGCCATTGAACAAGTACAAGCGGCGTGGTGCCATTCATCTACTTTGGAAGGCGCTGGTATGCAAATTGTGCAGTGGAGTGGAAGATTTGACTCTTGGTTGGGCATTAATTTCACAATCTTAGTCGGTACTGGTGATAATTGTACCGGTCAAAATGTGCGAGTAAAACGGTGGCTCAATCATGCTATTTGAGGAACAAATTATACAGTTATATAATAACTACATTTAAAATAATAACTTTAATACTGCTGTGTGATATTAAAATATTATGGGTTTACCACATTTAAAAGTGACAAGAGCCGAAATTCTTATATCATAACCTACAATCTGGTAGTCTTGTCTGTGCCTCACTTACGATATACAATAGTTTGTACAAAAATACACTTGAAGAAGCACCTTAACATCCATCTAAAAGTAAATCCCAAACACATTTCACTTTACTAAAAAGAAGCAAAGTAAGAACGAACAAATGACAGCCCAGAATTGAGCAAACCTGCGTTTCAGCGTATAATGCACTGCATGCTCGTATATCTGTGTCCCGCTTTGTTAGTAGTTTAGAGAGAAACCGAGCAGCCCACGGCTTTGATATTCATAGCCTTATTGCACCTCCTCGCTGTAAACTTGAATCAGGTATGTAATGGTGGGTAAGTATGTATATGCAAGGTTAGAAGAACCGAGTTTTCTAACATTGTAAGAGAACGAATAAATTGATTTAGCTTCGAAAAATATTTTATGCCGAAATATGTTTAATTTATTTATACATTATGCCTTTTTACTATTATTGTGAACAATTAACACATTTTCCATGACAATTACTTTAAAACATTTTCGCTCAATCATACTTCAGCCAGGATATTTTTATTAACAAACAACAGAAAAATTGTGTATTCTGCACAAACAACATTTCTATTTTACACGTAAATAGTTTTAAAATCACCCGTCAACATCCGTACAGCATTTAAATACAATGGACTTGTTATTTCTATCTCCGAGGTTCATTTTTCGCAGTATATATCCTGTATACCGCAGAGCGTGACTGTGTGAACGACATTCGCGACAAATTCTGTCGCACGCGTCCGTGGTGTTAGCACAGGTGCCTATTATGAATCACAACAAATACAAGAAATTATTATGTATTTGGTATAATCATAAGTTACAGAATTTGTCATCATAAGTTACAAAATCGTGTGAGTCCTCTGACCTCGGGGTAAATGTTGGGGTGTGGTACAAGGCCAGAGTAATCTCCCAATTTATTTCATAATACATATTACGGCTTAGGAGCTAATAAAATAAATAATTACATAAAAAATACAATACATGTTTAGACTATGTATATGTACTAGCTGGATCTATTAAATTCAATTAGATAAAGTCCTATATTTATTGTAAGTCTATCATTACTACTCACGTACAACTCAATTCATTAATTTGTAAAATGTATATTAAATATTTAACAATACTTATATAAAAAAAGATGAAGCTTATTTAGTGTTTGCCTACTTAACATTCCAAGAACCCTACTTTTATAAATTAACCACAACATAGGTATTTTTACTTTGAATGATTAGCGAATCTTTATCACAAAACAGTAAAATTTCAAACTACATAAACAGTTCTTTTATCACTAATGTGCCAAATAAGATGTGAATCACAGAGCATCGTGCTAACCCCGGCTAACATTTCCGGAACCGAATGCGGCTGAGGTCCATTTTGACCGCCATTATTTTTATTACCCCTTTAGCGGAACACCGGAATAAAACAACGGTGCTTAGAATCGACACGTAAATTAATGTCCACCATGAAAATTTTCCCGACACTGAAAATGATTTTTATTAGCCAACCCTCGTTTACACCCCTCACCTGCAAAATTAGTTATAAAAAAGGTACTTAACTGAAATAATTTTAGAAATAATGTTTTCTCCTTATTTTATTAGTGGCTACATTTTGGCGCCAGTTTCAACTATAACTACACTTTTTTAGGTTTGATCTGTTTTTCATTATGTTGAAAATGGACATGAAATCGACAATATAAATATTACCTTAATGAATCTCAATTAAGTTTATTACTTTGGTTAAAAATGGAGCTCAAAATTAATAATACGTATTTGACATTGAGGTTATTTGTTGGTTTTGTCTTAGTATAAACTAGTTCAGAGCTTCAGCCTAATTAAATACATTTTTGAGATATTCATTAAAATGGACCCCAAAGTTGGCACAATATGAAGGTCTGCTATATTTATTAGGTAACTTTTCTAATTTTCAATTTTGTAATTCTACGTGTTTATGAATGAATTGATTTTGATGTTATTGAAGAAACTTGGTTATCTTTTATCATAAAAAAAGATAAAAAGAGTTTATATACCATAACTAACGTATTTACTCAATGCATTATTGTAACCATAAGCAAACATTGAAATGGTCTTAAGGGTTAAAATAACAAACGTACAATACAAACATAAAAAACTAGTTACAAATTTCCCAGCTAGATAATATTTCAAAGTACATTTTGTTCGCTGTAGATAGGTAAAAAAGAAGGTATTGTTACAACATTGATCCAACAAACCGGCTCTCGTTCAGGCATGTTATCGCGCCGTGACAAATGTTTGCGTAGGTTTAAAGTGAACAGTATTTCAAAAAAACCTTTATAATCTCTGATTTACGCACCCGCACGGTTGCCACCGCACAATAACAAGAATAAAAAGCAATTTATTTTTCCCCGCACAGTTTTTTTCATTAGCAAACGAGAATGACATGTAAAACAAGCGCTCGGTGACGAGGGTTCCGGTAAATAACCGAAGAGAAGTAATTATTCGCTTTTGTGAAGAGATACCGTATTAAATTAGAAAAGTGTCACATTATCCGCCGCAACTCATCCTATTTTACTCACAGCGTCCCTTCTATTGGTCGGTATATTGGTCGGTACTGATTGATATAGGAGTACACAAACATTTGAGTTGATATCATTTAAATGTCACAAAACTAAAACGAAATAATTTTACACAAATGTTCTTTAAAATTTTATAAATGTTTAGTTCAAAAATATCGAAAATTTAGGTTAAGTTACGATAATTTTATGATGTCAAAAGTCATATCTCGCAATTATTACAAAACTTATGCAAGCTATAGATGATACTCAATGCCTATTTGCTCGTTTTAAAGCCAGCGTTTTCGTATTTTCATCAACCAGAAACCAAATAACCAGCTCAGTTGGAAAAAATATGTATCCCTTGAATTGAACATAGAAGTTTATGACACACTAAATCTGTTGAAATTAACTCTGCTATCGTTATTTTTTACACAATACGAAAAGCACTTAAAAGGGACTCTTATTTTCCAAATTTCACGGCAACATCAACAATTGTCAGCAATCAGCAAATTGTCGGATGGCGCGTGCGAACTGAATATCGAAGTGAAACGCATTTGTAAGCGATGCTAAATACTCTATTGATTTCGTAATAAAGCGCAAATAAATCTGTTTACATGATGGTTTACATGATTGATCAAACAAGCTTATTGCGAAATGCAATTATTAAATTATACGTTCATGGCTTTTGAATTGACCTCTTAGGAGCAGATAAGTAGTACATAGGTATAGTTTAAAATTATGGTTCATGGCTTAGGTTTTTCCTGGACTAAACATAAAAACCCGGCATTATACGAAGTTACAGTAGATCAGTTCTATATATCTAGTTTGTATTATAAACTTTAGCCAAATTAGTTGATCCCGTTGCGTAGCTCAAATTTGGCGAATTGTTTTCAAACATTTTAAAAGATTAAAACCAAGATACACGTAGAAAAATCTTTTAAGTTTTGACGAAAAATAGCGTTGTTATAAATTGGGAAAAACCGTATATCTGTTGATCTATGTGTTGTTGATCTGTGATATTATGATCCAAACGGATCAATTGGTTTTAATTTATTTAAGTTGTTTTGTTTGAAATTAATTATTCACCTATCACACACGTACCTCCGTAAAATTGTGGCTAACTCTGGCGTCTTTCACCTGCATTATATCTCGTCAAAAAATGTATTAATCTTCTACATTATCTGGCAAGAATATAATCATGATCATTTTTATTTCACTAGCTGGTGTCCGCGACTTCGTCCGCGTGGCATAGTTACTACCATAAAAACTGTTTTAGTGAGTTAACCTTAAAAGATAGACATATACTGTTCGGGACATTTTGTTAGATCATTTCAAGAGGAATCTTTCATACATATTTTTTTTATATCTTGAATGGTTTTCGCAGCGCACGCAACGGAAGCCCTCAAAGATAATTTTCCTCGTTTTTCCACATTTTCCAATTTTTCTTCGCTCCTATTAGTTGCAGCGTGATGTTATATAGCCTAAAGCCTTCCACGATAAATGGTCTATCCAACACAAAAATAATTTTTCAAATCGCACCAGTAGTTCCTGAGATTAGCGCGTTCAAACAAACAAACTCTTCAGTTTTATAATATTAGTATAGATAAGTAATTTACACTAGTCTAAATAGAGTTATACAGTTTAATTATTATTATGTATAGTAGCATGTAAATAAAGCTAACAATGTAGAGCTATCTCTGTGTGGTGCTATCTGTGTAGCGATCAATACTAAAAATCATTACATAATGTTTTCATAACAGTTTTCTATAAAATGTAGTACGATGATCGTCTTAGTCATAGTGTACGTGTTGATAACTGGTGTGACGTCGCATTACTGCAGTACCCATGTCCACGGGGATCATACATAAAGGTGCATTCATATTTGTACACTAACTTTACAGGAACTTTACGAAACGCAAAATTCGCCAACTTACTTAAAAATTACGTATAAAGGTATAGAATGATCAACATTAATGAACATCACAAGTTCATTTTATTATATATATACATTAAGTACGTATATATGTATTATATCCATTATCTAGTACTCATGACACAAGCGTTTGGTTAGTATGGGGCTGGATGGCGCTGTGTGATATGTCTTGAAATATTTATTTCATTTTTATATGAGCTCTAATGAGGTATAGATTTAATCCCACTTTCTAACCCATTTTTACGATTTATTCGGCTTATAAAAGTGACCAATTAATAGATAACATTATTTAATTATACTATTGCTCGATAAAGTAGACAACATTCATACATTTTTTTATGTAAAATATAGAAAATAAGATTGTAAATAATATGGAACATCGCCTTTTTGCTTGCTCTTTTTTCTTACAAGCGAGTCTAGAAGTAGTTAGTTTCAACCAGTTAATCCCAAACAAGACTAAAACAAATGTTCTTGTTCCACAGATATACCTCCACCTTTACGTCACGTAGCTTGTCCATTTATCATTCTAGAAATATCCAAGGGACGTCCCGGAGACGTGCGGGATACATCGCGGCGTCTCTATTAATGTCAGGGTCTGTAACTATCGCTAATTGAATTTGTATGGAAATTCGATTAATCGGACCACCATAGATGAGTTATTATATCTGTAATGTGTAACTTGTAAGTGTATTCATGTAATAACACACCATAAATGATGAAAAACAAGAAATTGAAACAGGCGTTACTTTGCGGGAATCCATTTTAAATTAAACTCTGTAGATGTATGTAACGCTACGACATCTAAAACATGTAAATAATAATGATGAAATAAAAAGAATCAATAGATGAGAAATGAGCAGAAAAAATAATATAAAAAAAAAACAAGACATATCAGACAGCTCCTTCTAGCCTCTAGAATTGAACCAAGCATAATAAATTTAAGAAAATAAATTTGTCGCCAGAGATATAATATTAAAAAATTTCATTGGTTTTTTTATGTGTATCTAACTAAATACATAACAAATCTTTGCGGTGTCGGTACTATCTTTCTATAATATAGAAGTATAATATGTAATAATAATAAATAATAATAAATATTTCGGGACATTGCACACAACGCCATCTAGCCCCACACTAAGCAAACGCTTGTGTCGTGGGTACTAGATAACGGATATAATACTTATATACTTTTCTTTTGTAAATACATACTTATTATACATACAAACAACCAGACTCAACACAAGAAATTATACATTATTAAAATGCATAAATACTTGTGTCAGGCGGGAATCGAACCCGCAACCCCTAGATTAGTAGGCAGAGCCACTACCAACTAAGCTAACAGGTCAGTCAGTTTATGTGTTCTGACAGATTGCAATATTTTCCATTTGACAAACATTATTCCTTATTTTTTTTTGTGTACTTCTGTGTCGGGATATTGCTGCAATGATATTAGAAAATTTAGCATTCCCACTATATTTTTATGTTGTCAACTTATTACTATGAATAAACCATGGGGACAAAAATACCCTCCATGTTATGATGTCATAAACTGACGATCCGTAAAGAGCTGCTCTCCTCGAATATGAATTAATAAATAAATCTGCGCTGTTGTTAAATAAAGTTTCATCGCACAACACATTCCACTGAAACCACACAATTAAACAACAATATTCTTAATGGATGTAAATTTGAATTTATTTTCCTACTTCATAAGAACAGCCGCGCGGGTCGACCATAAAACATTTTTAACTGGATTTATTTTTGATAAAATAATTGGTTAACTTCAGTTTGGTGGCTTGAGTCTTGAGTCAATTTACTTTTAATTTCTGAATACCTTAGGCTGGTAAATGTCTATTGTGTTGAAGCTGGTAATTAATCAAGTAGGCTTATCAAAGCCTTGAATGAGCTGCGTGGATGTGACAACAATGAGATTAGGCTGTCGCGGTGTCAAACACCCAACTACATCTCACAATGCTAAAAATTTATCGTCTCTTGCATTGTCAGCGAATGAATGTTCGCAGAAGTAATAACTAGTTTTAGTGTTTTGATGTTTATAAAAACATAGAAATAAATTTATGTGTTACTGTTTGTAATAATTAAATTAAAATGTGACAATACACGTGATTTATAGTTCTTACTATATTTATTTATAAAAACATACGCAAAAAATGGTGATATCACTTTGTTTTGAAAAAAATATATATGTATGTGAATACTATGGATGAACAAATTACACAAAAGGAAATAATATGATGGATTCACAAGGTATTTTGTCTTAGATCTAGAGAATAACATGTTATCTATTTCTCAGAAGAAGAGTAGTTAGCAGATTATCCGAGCCATCAAAAGGTCAGAATATTTCATCAAGTCTTGTTGTAAGAGTGCTCAGATACAAGCGAACAAAACCATAATGGCGACAGGACACAACAAGAGCTTAACTTAATGTGATTCATATTTCATTCCGCGAGAGGGCGGGACTTCCGAGCCTCTGCCCCGGGACATTATATTCGCAATTGCAGATCTACTTACCTACACTGCTTTAAACGAATCATGTTAATGAAGACACTTTGGAATGAAAAATCGTTTTGTTTTTAACGTAACAATTCATAAACATGAGTATTTATACTCATGTTTGTGTGACGGTGTAACTAAGACTTAAATTTCAGGTCTAAATTTGAGCGCCACAAAAGACTTAAAAACTTAGGTCAATGCTCAAAGCTCGCCTCTTATAAAACTTAACTTGCCTCCAAATTTCAGTTACTCGCAATGTAAGACCCAACTTAAATGTTTCTGACAGTTATCTTCAATCACCGACCTTAAAATTAAGGACAACAGCCTTTTATTTGAATAAAAATGTCACAAAAAATACAGACCCACTACATTATAAAATACATTGAGCAGAAATATTTCTAAAGCAATTTTGCGGCAATTTCACGTAGAATAGAGTAGGGATCATGCGCCACGACGCAAACTCGTATCTATTACCTACACTGGAAACGTATAATATTTTTCAATTTTTCTTTGGAGGATAAGTATCTAATCCCCGAACAAATTGTAGAATTTGTACAAATGGAAGTGGCCGTACAAGTTTAAATTGCGGCAATTCTTGCAATTGAAAACATTTGTAAAAATGCTCGGCCGACGGCGCAGATGTACAATAGGCTCTCGGTGAGCAAAGTAATACGAATAAGTTTTTCACACCTGCTCGTGTTTTGACGTCCTTTAGTGGCATCACGTAAACAAGGAAACGCAGTTGACAACATGATTTGCGAAAATTTTTATAGATTGCGTAGTTTTATAGCCACCGGTGCCGTGTTTAGTATGCTACGCCGCATCGTAGCAGTCGTAGCACTTCTACGCTTCTACGAGATTTCATCAAAAGTGTATGTACGTATGCAAATGTTTGATGTAATATAAAAATAGAAATGTCATAATATCGTGCAAAAAAAGTACAGAAGCTTTTTTAATTCTTTTTTTATATTAAAATGTGTAGTAAAAGAATACGATATTAATAAAAAAATATTTCTAAAACGTTACCACGAAGCTGGTATTGACTTTGCCTCTCGCTTGCAACAGAAGTAGATACTTTATACGTTTGACATAGATAACGTTGCGTTGAAAGATAGTCTTAGACAGTAATTGGCTCTCGAAGCAGGAAGCCAGTGGAAAGAATAGTTGTTAGGTCGAGTTTCTTGCTAACGAACTCGGATGCGCTCTTTGGAACTTGGAATATCTCAATATACCTTTTTTTTTAACAATATGTTTTTTAGAACCCTGTCCATCTTTTTGTTCAATAATTTTTTAAGGAACATTTTACATTAAAACATTTATTGTAACTTTTATTTATTTTGAGACAGTATTTACATATATACAATAAATGACTAAACATTAATTTATATTCATTTTTATATATACGAACTAAACACACAGAGTCTGGCCTTGTAACACAGTCTCAAGACTAGCACAAGGCCAGAGGTTTCACGAAACATATTGTCAATGTTATTACGTCAGTAAATATGTATTTTTATAAAAGCCATTGATTGGGAAAACGTATATAATTTATTTATTATGTATTAATTATAATAATTCATTTAGACGTTTTAAATACATATATTCTAATTTGTTCAATATATTTTTATCAAACAATCCAAAATTTTGTATAATGATTGCGTGTATGACATTTGTCTAGTATTTTCTTTAGAAAATTATGTAAAATAGTAAAAAAATATACTAAATTAAGTATCTTCACAGACCGGAACTTTCATAAAGCTTTAAATAACACACACAAATCCACTGCATATTATATTGTCGCATAAACATTCTAAATTATAAAATTATTTATAGTTGTGCCCAGCTTTTAAATAAAAATGTTACGGGTCATTAAATGTTCACATTATGAGTTTGCTATTCGAAATGAGTATTACATTTTAAATCTGTGTTTTCGTTGACAAATAACTCACAAATCAGCTGAAATTGCCTGAAATTGTTTTGTGTGACTTTATTGCACCATATATCACAGAGCTTGTTCGACTAACGATGGTACAAATTGCGTTCTAAACTAGATCAGTCTAATGTACTAACGGTAGGATTTACCTTCATTTTGTAAAATAAAAAATGTTGCCTAAAGTGTAGCATGTACTGCTAAAAATTAAAGAAAAAATGTAACCAATTCCATAATATAAGCACGTCAACCTTTCATAATCATCATCCATAGTCTTCTCTGTAACTAACTACAAGCATTATTTTAAAAAAAATCTTTATAAAAATAAATCTTATACACCAAGACCATCTGTGAGAAATGTATGTTATAGTTTTCGGCTAAAGATTGCTGGTGTGTATAAAAATGTTCAAAACACACTTATAACACAGTCCTGAGGGAAGTAATCTGAGGTCCTGCTATATATGCAAGCAGACCTAGTGCAGGACCCAGAGGCCTACCGAGGTACGTGAAAGTATGAATTTTAATATAATTAATGAACAACTAAATGTACCTAAGTAAGCAAATATGAAATAAATAACTTTTATCTATTACTAGAGATCACCATTTACAAAGAGTATCTAAGTGTGTTGAATTTAGCCTTAAGCCAAGTCAGAATCCCTTAAAGCCAGAGTTAGCCACTCTCAAAAAGAAGAAGAAAAGACTTCACTCAAAATAAACGCACACGTTTATCATCGAACACCATTTACACCATTAAACAACGAGGAAGTTACTTTCAATCGTTACGCGAGTTGAAAAGTGCACACAAATCAATGGCGCTACAAATCGCATGAAATCGTTTTGCGTGCGACATTAATGGTATCGCGGCTGTTCCTCGTCGCGACTTTATTGGACGATACATCAGAGTAGAGTACTGACGATAGAACACATTGGATTCTAAACACTGTCTGTTTAAGCATTGAGTAGTTTTATATTGTGTAGGGGACTGTTGTTATAAACTTCAGAGGTAAGTTACACTTCTAGGTATAAATAGGTGCACATTCTAATAAATAATAGCTATTGAATATAGATTTTGACTAAGGACAAAATCCCGGAGATTAAGAGGACTATTTTAACATGATTTTATTTAAATTTTAATGATATAACATAGCTATTGAATATAGATTTTGACTAAGGACAAAATCACAGAGATTAAGAGGACTATTTTAACATGATTTTATTAAAATTTTACTGATCTCACATAGCTATTGAATATAGATTTTGACTAAAGACAAAATCACGGAGATTAAGAGGACTATTTTAACATGATTTTATTTAAATTTTACTGATCTAACAACGGCTATACTTTTGTATGTAGAAGGCAGTACAGATAGAACATGTTGTATTCTACAGATTAGTGCTTAAAACTTCCAAGTTAAATTAATTTGCTTACTAACGTGAGTTTCAAGACAATAAAGATTCATAAATCGCAATTATTAGAATTAACATGATAAAAAATTAAGAAACATGGAAAACACACAACGCGTAATATAAACTAATTTAAGTTTTATTCTGTTTCATATCAGGATCATTGCAAAATTTATAAGACGAGCTAGTAGCATTAAGTTCTATCGAAAGTATACATTGGATTTTAAACACTGTCTGTTTCCACGCATGCCGAGCTGACACTGCAATTTGCTGCTATCAGGTTATCACTCTAAGTGTATTCCAATCTACAGATAGACTCTGTGAGTAAATGATTTATTTTTAGGCTACAGCAAATATTTTACATCAGGGGAAAGATGAAAGAAATATATAATTTGCGATATGTTTCTCACTTTTTATTATAGACGTGGTAAGTATGAAAAAGGCAGATTTCCCATGACTCATACAAAACTATATTAAAATAGGCGAGGAGGCGTAAGAAACTGTCGACTATCAAAACGTTTTTTTGTTCCGAAGAGGGTGAAAATAGGTTCCGAAATATTCAACGTGTCCCTAATAATTTAGCTATACAACGCACCAGCTATAATTACGCATGCAGGAAACCAAATGGCGGACATAATCCAGTACGTACGGAACTAGTGAATTGAAAGACGCCTCCGGCTGGCTACGAATTCTAATATGACTATTGGAATCACAATACAATATATCTCGCGTGGATAAACGGTAAATTGCTCCATATTCCGCTTGATTTACCTGAGTGAATCCGTAACAATAATGGCAGATGTATTTTTCGGTATTCGTATTATTTTCGGTTATACTAAAAATAATTTCTTCGGAGTGTTAAGGCAGTCTTGTATGGGAGCCTTATTCATTCTAGCCTAGCTCTTGCCTTAAGTCACGCTCCTCCTGTAAACACGTCGCTTGTGCGGGCTTCGTTTAAGGTGACCTAGAGATCAATTACGTATACAAAATTATAAACTATATCCAATAAATTATATACAAAAAAGCTATTTAATTTCTATGTAACAGGCCTTTTACAGACGTAGGAACCGTCAAAGCACTCACAGTCAGTCTTTTAATTACAAACATTTAATTAAATCACCTTGGTAAAACACAAGCTGTGATTTACTCCGTCAGGATACAAACTCCGAAACATTTACACTGTGCTGTACCGTAATTTAACCCCACATTTAAAATACAGCTTAGAAAATAATACTCCATTTTTGTATGAAAAGTACGCGTGTGTTTAAGCTGGGAAGAAGCTCCTGGCGGAGGCATTAACTCTTAGTTAAAAATGTTGCAAAACGCAACACTATTTGTCACAGAGTCTCTGCGTCACAGACAATAACTTCACGTTGAGAAATCCCGCACCACCTCTTTGTCACATTTCGCAAAGAAAAAGTGCTCTCTTTATTCATTTTGTAGGCTACTGTATTTTTATTAAAGAAATGTGAATGATTTGAGTAAAAATTTAGGACTATTTTACCGACATATTAAACAGTTTTCATATACACACAAATAATAAAGCAAATAGAAACCATATTCAAATTTAAAACTCATGAATAATGAACATGTTTCCAACTTTTGGATTAGCTTCCTGTTTATCCGATTTGGCAGAATATCGGTGTTTGCACAAACTATTACCATGTTTCATTTTTATCATTTTCATTTAGCCGTAAATTAGTAGGTATGTGTCTAGATCTTAATTCTTTATATAACAAACCTTTACAATATACACAACCTTTTGGTGCCAAAAAAATAAACCATCAAGATATAGAAAACAGTGAAACGCCTGAAATCGTTTATTTATTTCCGTCAATCAGTAAATTCACTTCCATTTATTCATTCAATACATCCGGGGAGAAAAGAAAAGTAATCTCAAGGATTGGGCTTGAACACGCGAAAAAGATATTGAAAGCCATCCGCGAAATAGGAACAACGCGCTTCTATTCTATTAGAGCTTATACGCACATACATTTAGGAAAAAAAATAGGCTTTGAACATTTTAAAATACTTTCTAAATCGCTATGGCTTCACTATCTACATTTTCTCTCCAATGCGCTCGTTCCTTAAGAGAACTGTGAGAAAGACAAATTCGTCCTTTTGCTAAGACTTTTAAGACTCCCCACTTCCACCGTCACTGATATAAATTCTTTTCTTTTATGACGTTCCCGGATTTAGTTTTATACGCCAAGACAATGTAGTGTGTAAAATACAGTTCCCCCGTGCATAGCAGATTTAGTGCTTGCATCTAAATCTATTACAGCTAAGAACGGAATGGATCTCTTTATTACTCGATCCGTCATTTTGTGACCCATTTGTTCACTAACTACCGGAGAATGCCTAGGCGTCTTCCAGACAGAGATACCTTGTAATTAAACAAAGTTTCTTAATTGGATTGCTAAAATACTTTCCAAGATAGCTTGTGAGATTGCACTTTGTTTTTATAAGGCATAAAAGCCGCTGTTGTAAATCTTTTACGCATCTCAAAAGGTAAGATCGTTCACAGTCAATCTTACTGAATATTATCGTTCAAGTGTCTTATTTGTATTCATAGAGAAAATTCTTTTGAATTGATAAATGGATGAAAAGGGTTCCGCATTATATTGAGGTCCGACGAATGAAAGACAGGACCTTTCTGTAAATAAAGACGAGTGTACTCGACGGCTACTCATATTTCTGTGATATGATGCTGAATTCCAACTTTATCATATTTTATTACTAAACGAAATAAAACTTTTCGCTTTTGTTTTCATTACGTTTTTTTTTACACTGAATCAATTATAAAATGTTTATAAGTGGTTTACAAAAACGCATTCGAATCCCGGCCCTACATCTATGACTTGTGGACTTGTGTCATCCGTGGAAGGATCTGGGTGCCCACCACGACTTGCTCAAGAGAACTCCCCCAATGAATTGATTCTGAAGGAATGAGGAAAAAACGACCGTCAAAAATGAGGAATACGACTAAAGAGAAGAGAAAAATACACAAATATAAACGAACTAAAGAAGCCATGATTTGAAAGTGTGATACAAAAGAAAGAAAATAAATTATAATTGAGCCAATACAATTGAAAAGGATTTATCTAAATGTAAATCTACCTTAATTCTACATACTAATGCGACATGCAGACAGTACAATATAGGTACTAACAAATGGTTCAGTGTGTAACCTGTCACTTTTTCAGACGTGCAAAATTATTAACATTATCATTACTATTTCATATCTAAAATTTACATTTTGCACACAAAAAAATGGCGACAATATGGCCCTCATCTCTTTCGGTCACGAGGACTTTTAAGGTCATCCTTTGTTTGTTTTAATTACTAGTCGTAACTAAGCCAGCTTTTTTCTCGGCTGGAGCCTAGTTTATACATTTTTCGCGGTCTCATCGCGGGAGAGCCATGCAAGAATTTATATTCCGCACTGCGACTCATAAATTTGAGTGAATGTCCTACAGCTTCGCTACTAGCGACGTACGTAGCAAGCGATTTATTGTTACAGCTTAAGATTTAACAAATAATAGCCGCTTTATGAAACACATGATGATCAGAAAATATAATGTGCTATTTATAAGTAGGTACATGCGTTAGGCATTGAAACAGTTTTGCAATAAGTTGGTTCAATGAATTAAATAATTTTCACAAACAATGTTTTTTTGACAGTCATAAAATACTATTTCGATGATTGATATAAAACATTGATTTACAATGATACGAGGTTGAGTTTATATTCATTATTTTAAAAGACATGTAGGTAGGTTGAAATCTTATTTCACACAACAGCGGAAACATATTCGCAATATACTCTTAATATAATTCATTTTCCGTATTCGAGGAAAATAGGTAACATTTTCATGCAGTGCGAAACGTTCTCAATAAAATCCTTCATATAAACTTCTATATTGAAGCGAACCCCTAATATAATTTTAGTATTATGTGCTCGCCAAATCACACGCAAAATATAAAACATTTCATTCTATTTGTCACGTTTGACACGAAAGGAGGGATGGATTGGCGCTTTATTTGCAAACGCAATTTATTTGTATCTCTTTATTTTATTTTATATTTTTTTATTTATCTCTTGATGTTATTTACTTCGGAGTAAGCTTGAAATCAATAATATTCGTCATATGAAAAACTTGCACGTTAATACGATGTTTTTTCCTTGTGTAATAATAAATTCTGAATATAATTTCTTTTGGTAAGCAACTACTGCCATCACTAATACAACACCATAAGCGCATCGATGTAAAACCAAATTACGTGTATTAACAACTTTAGAAAGTTTTAGTTTTATTATGTAAAAACTACTTTGACTTAAAAACAAGATAACAAATTAGTTACCTAATTTGGTATGATATTGCATCACATAGTTAAAGGCCTAAGTTTGTGTGCTAGTGTATTTGTTACTTCTTCACGGTCAAACGGCAGAAACAATTCGAATTAAATTAGGTATGGACTGGATGTACAAAGTACATACAAAATGTAGTCTATTTTTGCTAAGCGCTAGCGGAACATTCCAAACTTAACAAAAGCAAACTTTAAAAGGGATCCTTGGCGAAAGCGGTCTCACCGGAACCATCGCACTCTTGTTTCTATTTGTTAAATTTTATCTGTCAAGTATAGCGGGGCGTCGATGATAAAAAAAGAAAAGACACCGGGTCCCACTACAAACATTTATTTTTGGAAGCGTCACAATAAACAATACAGTACAGTACAGTGTTTCATAGGTACAAAGAATTAGGTACAAAATACAATATTATTTCGAGCCGCGGAGAGCGCAGGCGGCGCGCTAGCTAGTACCCGTGCGACTGTTTTTTTATTCTCGCGGAGCGTCGCATGCGCTCCCTAGCGGGGGACGGGGCGAGGGGGCTAACGTTTGGGACGCGCGCTATACAAGGAGATATCAACGAGCATTAGAGTACTCACGAGTAAATTTAATTAGATACAACACAACATTCTTATTATAGTGTAAACTCTATCAACACGAGTGAAATAACAAGAAATATTAAAGCAGAATATTAAAGCACAGATAACAACTACCCATTCCTTAGTAAGTAATTTAGTGTAAAATTATACTTTTGAATATTTTTTATAGCCAATAACTACGCAATTAAATGTAGTAACACGAAATGCTCTGGTCATCATCTCATCATCATCATCAGTTTAATAAGACCAGTAGTAGTAGTAGTGCTCTGGTAGTCACTCACTTGTTTGTATTATTTTTGTACTTATTGCGTAGCTATAATTATTTATCAACTTACATATAGGCACAAAATTCACAAAAATATACAGGAAAACAGCAACAGAACCTTTAAGTACTTACCAAAGCCCTGCATTGAACAATTTGAACGTTATAGTAACCACAGAGGTGCTGAAATTCAATTTGCGTTGGCTCCGATATTTCCGCTCTTGTATCAGCCGTCAGTCGATATCACTGCTTGATACAGCTTCACTTGCCAGAACTGTCGTGCGGCTGCAAATGTACCATCCGCAATACAATAATTCGTTTAATTAAATATGATCCCGACTGGCCTGTTAGCTTAGTTGGTAGTGGCTCTGCCTTCTAAGCTAGGGTAAGTTCGATTCTCGCATGACACAAGTAATTATAAGTTTTAAAAATCTTTTACTTGTGTTGAGTCTGGTCGTTTCTACGTATATTAAGTATGTATTTACAAAAAAAATGTATATATGTATTATATCCGTTATCTAGTACCCACGACACAAGCGTTTGCTTAGTGCGGGGCTAGATGGCACTATGTGCAATGTCCCGAAAAATATATTTATGTATTTATTACATTCAATACTTAAGTATGTGGTAAATATTCGTAGAAGTATAAATAAGGTTATAAATAATCATCAATTTACTACGTTACTGCCCAATTTTTCGTAGAAAATGTGTATGATTGCCGTTTTCAGAGCCTATTAATTTCATAGAATAAACATTCAGCTTTTATGTTTTCCTTCTACCTAGGTTTCTTTATTTTCTAGACGTTAAATTTAGTTGCTCTCTTCTCATAATTTCTTGTAGTTTGTGTAAATATTACCGTTAGATCGCATAGCGATATATTTTGTAAGTATTTTCTTAGAGGCCAAACAACAACAATTTGCTAATACGTAGTAATAAAGTTCTTAAAGTTAATTGAAAACAACATGATCCTTTTAACTTGTGCTACTATCTGTACCTAAGTTTCGTGAACCTTATCCGTATAATTAGTTTAATTAATAAACATAACAAAATTTACCAGCGTAAAACAAACTTCAAAGTGAACGTGAGGATCCCTAATTTACAATGTAATTGCTCATAAGCTACTCGAGTAAGAAATATGCCCGTTCCTACCTACATCTACAAAATGACAAAATGTCAAAAAGACACAAAAAGTACTCATGAATAAATGACTTAATACCTTTCTCCTCACAAAAAGGACTTCTAATTTAAGTAACTTTTTCCCTTTACTTGTGCCGCATCATGTGCCACCGAAAGACGTGATATTTATTTTAACACAGTAACCAAGTCTGGATGTTTGTAAATTTACTCTAGAAATATTAATATTTCAACTTTACTACAATGTTAACGGAGTTGTGTCTGAAATGTTGTTTTTTTTTTTTTCGTCTGAGTTCCCCCCGCGTTGCGGAAGCCCTTTGTTAGGGTTATTTCTGGTATTGTTTTAATGTTAATAGGTGACCTTAATGGTCAGGTAACTTGTTTTGATTGTGTCTGAAATGTTAATCAAGTAGTGGAATTCTGATATTTTCGATATTCTTCTCACCAATTAGATTAAAAACCCTTTGTTCCCCAACCCCAACAAAGTAATGACACAAAAAGTACCTACTTACCTATATACAAATCAGAAAAAGGGTAATAATAAATTTAAAACTAAACCTTATAATAAACTTAAAAGTAATAAATTAACAACTATATAATCTAAAATATATACAACCTTACAAGTAATATAAATCTACGGCATTATGAGGAATTTTCTTATTGTCAAGTTAACTAAATAACCCGCCCCTAATCGTTCCCGGTGCAAATGTGCCCATCAAGCTTGCTGCGTTTCCGCGCTGGATGGCAATTGATAGCCGTTGCATCAGAAACGATCCAGAGCGGGGGTCACCGGTCGTAACTCTAAGTTTATGCCCAATTTCCCCGATGAATGCCTTCGCAACCTTACTCCAACAAAATCAGACTAATATAATTCAAGCAAAAATTTGTGAGTTTGTTTCCTTCTTTACAATTTCACTGTATGTAGACAGATTATGACAAGAATTACACAAACAAAAGGTTTAACATAGATAACATTATATTTGGTACAGATCTATTTGTAGTAACTAGTGACCCGGTGACTTGGTAACTGAATAAGAGTTCACCCTACGTTGGTTATTCTAGACATGAACCGCTGACTTCGCGTTACATTGATATGAGTACCTTTTTGGAAGAGTTAAAATATTGCATGGTTAGACGGTTAGTAGATGTGGGCGCTATGCGTAAATATCAGGTGAATTGCTGTCGGTTGTAACTTACTTTTTCCTTGCCGAATTTTTGCGTAAATTCCGCACCAATAAATTATTATTATCATAGGCAAATAGTTGATGAAACTTTCTCTACTTAGATGCTTCGTAGCTGAGCTTTTGTTTACTATCAAAACTTGTTTAATTTAGGGGGTTTCGATGAAGATCAAAAGCTTCTGTTATCTTATACAAGCCAGCAAATACTCCGTTTGACTTTTATTTTCATCGAGAAGAGCTGTAACTTACATTATACAATGAAAATGTTAAAATATGTAATATTATGTTCTTTGATTCACATAAAGACTCTGATACTCTCATTAGTATTAATGCCTTCCTTCCACCTTCCTACTTATACCAAGTCATGCTTGAAGTATAAGTGTACCGTCTGCTGCCGACTATAGTATAAAGCGTGACGCTAAAACAAAACAGCTTAAAAAAACAAATCCTCAGCAGAGCGACAGTGGCGCAGCACTAATTAGGTCAAGCGCGAGGCTCGCAAACTGCTCTCTAGGCCGCGCACCCTCTTAATGAACTGCTCCAACGAAACAACGTTTTTTTACCACTATCCCACCTCAATTTAGAGTGCGAATACACTTTAACTCGTCCCTCGGCTCTAAGGATTTGAGAGTTAATTCAATGAGAAATGAAGAAGAGCTGAACTTTAGCGGCCAACTTTTAAAATAATAGCTCAATTTAAAACTTATTACACTTTAATGGGAGCCCGGTGCCGAGCAAAGCTTCTATTCACTTATGTCACAGTAAATGGGAATTCGAGACTGCAAAATTCCATTTTAATTTTTATGACGAAGTTTTCAGACAATTTGTGCTGCAACGAGCTTTTTTCCCTGTTTTGAATTTTAACACTAGCGGTAAGTGTACTAATTTGAATGTATTTTACATTTCAAAACAATCCAAGCGAACTCGGAGGAGCGCATTTCCTTCTTTCATACACTTCGTCTCAGTTCCAACTTTTCCATTAGTACTTTGGACGCCACTTTTCACTTAATATCACTTAATCGCGAACATAATATTCCTTTCGTCGACTACATCGTGTATAATTTCATTACGCTGAGATTATTAATTTGGATGTTAATGATTCGCTGCCGTTACGCCTATTTATCCAGAAGCTTGCGCTAAAATGTTGAGAAAACAAGCATGACCCAGTTGGCTGCAGCGAAGATTCCGTTGCAAGATTCCGAATCGGTACTAACTTAATTTATGTTATGTAAAACGACTTGTCCAATTGCGGTAATTGCGAGCTTGAACTTACAACACACGCTTTTGGGGCTTACCACTAAAGCTGCATTATTTGAGAGCTTACATTGGTCTGGAATAAATCAAATTTGTTTGAAGCCATTTGATTGGTGCTTTTGATTCGATTTGAATTCAATGTTTACTTAGAGCCAATATACAATAAAAGTTGATATATTACTATAGATATATGAAGCCATAAATGAGATACACACACAACATCACACAATGAAACAATAATAAATCAATATTTTAAGGGCACGTGACACCCTCAGAATACATACAGAAAGAACTGTATTCTGAGGTGACACCTATCATCAAATTGAATCAATCAATATTTACTTAAATATATTAACTGTCTTATTCGTATAACCGCGTGTAATAAATCTATATACATATAATAAAGCTGTAACCGGTCGGTGTCTGTACATTGAAGATAATGGGAAAAAAAAGTTAAGGGGTCTATATTGATGCAATAGAGCAAAAAAATTAAGTTTAAAAAAAAATTCTGTTTGTCTGTCGTTATACCTATATTTGTTCGTTCTAGACTCAAAAACGGCTGAACCGATTTGTATACGGTTTTCACTAAGATGTAGGTGCATTTTTGACCGTGGAGCGTCCCGCGTACACAAAAAATATGTTGCCGAAATGTCCGCCCTCTTTGTAAAAAATCAAACTTGTCGGTGTCACCATAGAAAATACTAATTTAAAGCTATGTTTCACAGGTAACAATATATAATTACTACACCATTGTTTTGCTTATGAAATTTCTAAATTCTCGCAAATGCCAAAATAATGAGATATACTCACATTTAGATTTTATGATGATTGTAAATTGCGGTTATGTTTTCTTCACTACTCTGAACTCTGCACTCTACTTCACTACTCACTTTTCGACATCATATTTTGTTAACAATTAAACATCCAGTTACAAAACACACTATAATCACTCACAATATATCCAGACATTCATATCATAAACTTTTTCACACTCAAAATGCAATATTTACATTAAAAATCATATAAAAACAAAAGGATGACGCAATAATCCACCCGCCGGTTTGCGTTTGCGCCGTTTGCGCGGAACTAACTTTGGCATTTTTAACTTTTTTATTCATTTTTTCGTTCCAACTTGCGCAAAAAGTTATTCGAATCAAGCAGAGTTTGATGTGCTTGATGGAATAAATACGTCAGTCACGAGTTTGAAGGAAAAGAAACGTAACAAAATGTCGGCGAATCAGAGCACTACGCAAGCGCACACCCTTATATGCCCGGAGCGCGTCCGGCAAAAATTTTTCTGCACATAAGGGTGTGCTCTGGGCGCTCGAGAGGTTAACATTTAGTGTTTATGTCATTTCAATCGGTTCGTCAAAAAAAAGTAAAATTCATTTTAAACCTTTTTATATCGAAATAATGCGAGCAAAGCTGCGGGCGTCCACTAGTAAAAGTAATACTTAGTACTCAGAATACAGAAACAATTTTAATGAGACACGAAATGTCACTTGTTTAGATAACAATTTATATAGTTAGCAAGAAGTTAGATGATATTATTGTTATTGTCACAGAGCTTTGAAGTCCATGCTTGTGGGGGGCGCGCGCGGGGGCGATGTGGCCCGATCGTTGTTCTGTGGTTATTGTTGACTTTCTACTAGTAGGTACTGATGTCTAGATTTTATGTGTATGTGCATACATAGATTCTATAGTAAAGCAAATGTATGTAACTAGCAATGAGAAAAATTTATATTTTATCTTTTTTCATATTTTTTGTTACTGGATTTTTATAGAAAGTATTATACTACAATTCAACCACCAACCATCAAAATACCATGTGGAATTTAAATTTAATTTATGATCAAAAATAAGGTGGCAAGTTTATATAATATTTTTATCTTGTATTTGTATTTATATCTCGCATTTCTATCTCTCTGCTCAGTCGGTGGCAACCAGCCCATGCCCAAGGGTGCGGTGACGTTTGCCATATATCAAGTGGTCCGCTTTTAATCTCCCAAGCCCTATTTATTCCCATTTATTCCAAAGATATTTTCCCACCGGAATTTCCCTCCTGGAATTGGTAACGTTTCCCGCGTTTAGCTGATTTGTATGGTTCTCTTATTGTGGTTTATTTCAACAAAAGGACCTGAAATAATTTAAATTTGTCAAGAAATGGTAATGATAAATTGAGCGAGGCGGTTGTTTCGCGGCCGCCAAATCACGCCAGAGATCGCTTCCAGCCGACAAAATGTGGCCCTTAATTAAGGGTTAATCGAATAGAAACTGTTATTAATGAACAACGATCTATATTATTGTTTCTAAACTTAGAACGTTGGAGCAATAATACGTATAAATGAAATTGAGTTCACTTCGTTGCTCACGAGCAGAATTTAGTGACATGAAAATTTTAAATTCACTGTATTGAATAAAATATTTTTCAAAGGGTATCTTGATTTGAATACATCAATTGAAATTATTTTATTTGTATTATAACTAAATGCTTCTTTATCGTAGATATCTATTTGTTTCAAGCATCAACGCCGCTGTTAATAAAATTCTTGTCTCAAAGCACTTGTGTATTCTCGTTTCATTTCTCGATTCTATTTTTCTTCGTCGTTTCTTGTACTAAGAGGCCGATCCATTGAACTCTTGTCGCTTTCTTGCTTCATTTGCTCCTAGGTGTTTTACTTTGAGTTAATCTATTGCCCCCATTGTGTTTATTCTTCAGGTAAGCTTTGTGTTTTATTTTTGGAAAAATGTCGGTTTTTTTTTGCAATAACTAGCTAGCAGCTATTTATGTTCTTGTTTTAGATTGTAGCATATTGATTGAAATATAAATAAATAATAAATAAATAAATATTTTAGGACATATCACACAGCGCCATCTAGCCCCATACTAAGCTTACGCTTGTATCATGGGTACTAAGTAAGTTAATAAGTTCATAAGTATGCTTATTTGGATTATATGGATTTGTACACACGAATCTCTATAACACCACGGCTTCCAATAAAATCGCACATATCTCTATAACAGTAATTCCTACCGAAGTTTCTACAAAATCGGATTTTCGTAGCATTTTGTGTTACTTTCTCTAAACAGCATCAAGCCATTCGGTTACACTAACAATAGTTAAATTGCCACTTTTCGAACAAGTTGCACAAAGGGAAGGAGATTTATCACAAGCGTAGCAACACCGGCAACTAACGGCGAAGTTGGTGCAATTCGACGAAACCCGGCGACGAGCGGTCATGTGCAAAAATAAAGAGATTACTGCACAACTACAATTTATTTATTTAACACATCGATTCAGTTGTCTCATATTGGTAAACGGTTTAATATACTCATATTTCTGAAAATGATCTATTACACAAGCATTTACTTCACGTTTTTTGGTAACGAAAGTGTCGTGACCTAGCACAAAATAAGCCTACCTATAAGATAAGATAAGATAAGATATGTCTTTAATGCACACCAATCGCCTTAGGCGATAAGGCCACCTATCACCTCATAAGTAAGCCTAAAATCATCATAAGCGTTGTTTTTATCAACACAGTTACCGATAATACTTGTCATAAGTACAAGTACACTTTGAAAACTCTAGTAAGTCATTTTTTTATCAAGTAAGTGAGACTGTTCTTGCTTAAAAAGTAGTATCTGCTCTCTAAACTTTGTAAAGCGGTAACTTCCTCCGTGTTTACTGCAAGCACAACACTAACCCATTTCGATACCGAGCGCATCAAAAGCGCATCGAAAGTCGTGAAAGGGGCTAACTGCCCACTTGCAGCCAACATCCCATTGTAAGCACTCAAGCGTATATTCTTTTGCGCGTTAGAGGTCAGTTGTGTGCGAGAATGCGTCACACAACGGCGCACTCAACTCGTCCGCAACTGTGTCAAGTGCCTTGAATAGGTGCTGTGAATGCATGGAGAAGTACCTACTACCTACGAGAATACCGGGGAAGTGCGCGGATTAGCGACGTGATTGGAGGCCGAGCTCAGCTTTGACTGCAACTTTTAGTGACGTCATGCGTTATATGCTTTATGACTTACGCGCATATATTTTTTGTTCTCTTTTGACTGAGTTTTTTTTTATTGCGAACGCACGAGAAAAAGGGAGGGATGAAATGAAAATCCTTGAGAGGGATGAAATGAAAATCCTTGGACCGCACTAACACGTTTTCAATCAGGAATTAAGGAGAATTTATATCCAGAATCATATTTTTGAAAACAATTTTATTGAACTAAGTAAGACATCACAATGTAAGACAGATCTGAATTGAAACTTCGTTAAAGTAATTTCTTTTAATAAGGCGCTATAAAACCAGCCATAACATTTCTTAGAAATATGTACCGTTAAATTCACTTTCCGAAAAGTGATTCTTTTTGCCAAGTCAAAACATTTCTACGTAGAGATTTTACATAGCTTTCTTGTACAAGTTAATTTAATATGCCTAAGTTACCATCAGGCGAATTACGGTCAAGAATAAACACATTGCTTGTAAAAAAAAAGTTAGGTTAGGAAGTTGAGGATAGGATAAAAAAAAATAGATGGAATAAAAAGTCCATAGAAATTTCGAACCAAGTTTAATTTGAAGCTGAGCCTTTGCAAAATGTTTTTGCATATAATGAAGATTGATAGCTCAATTGTACAGCTTCAGTGCTTTTTTGTAGTCCCAGTCTGCAGTTCTATATTTAAATCTTATGCTAACTGAGGTTTTTAAAACTCCTATGGCTGCGACATTTAGTGCAACATTACGGTCCGTATTTATAAACTGCTCTCAACTCACACTTCTATTTTTTAAACGAAATCGACACGCTGCAGTTTTAATTTCTAGTCAAAATTTGAGTAAACATGATTGCATTTAAATATCGTACGCTCAAATTATCTATAGGTACTTATCTATAACTATACTTATCATTTTATATTAACTGTTTTTGTACCGATCAATCTTAATAAACCTAAGGGAAACATAATATACTAGGCTAAAAGACCAAGTCTTACGACCGAACTTTCGTAATCACAAATCAATTTACATTCCTGTTACTGGCCTCAAAATTAATATTTTCATGGAGTAAATTCTAGAATTTTTACAAATATAAACTCGATCAAAACTTCGAGCGAGATTAAAAACAGATTTTTCACCCAGAAAGTATTGGAGCTATTCCTACGATGTGGAACAAAACTTTAATAACTGTATTTCTTGCTTAACCTATAAAATTGGAAATACAACTTTTGTAGAGAAAATTTTTACAAGAAGAAAATTATTAATGCCCTTTCTCAATATGAAATATATTAAAACTAAAGCATAAAAGAAAATTCAAAACGATTATACATTAAAATTATAAAGAGTTACATTGTTTTAAAAATATATATATGAAAGAATTTAAATAAATTCAGTTGTAAAGTAGCTTGTACCTCTATCGCCCTCTACATTTTGCCCGAACCCTCAAAATGGTCCATAACAAAAGCCGTAAAATTCCAATTACTCAGCATTCACAAATATTACGCTTTCAGTCGAAACATGAAAAACATTTTCAATGCGACACACTCAAAAACCTTCTTAGCGAGAAAGGGGCGAAATATCTAGCATTCCACACCAACCCTTTTCACTATCTCCTAAGGGGAAATGGAGAGTTTTCTCATTTCCTAAAAGGGCGCTAATTTTCCTGCCAGAGGTTTTCAGGATAGTTGCCTACTAGTATTGATTTTGACGACGGTAACTTAAATAGAGAAGCATACCTATACCTTCTCATCTGATGCCGACAATTTCTTAGCGGGGATTTTAATTTTGCACCGAGGGAAATCTTCTGTTTGAGTTTCGGTTGATTACTTTTATGGTGCGATGTCAGACTTTTCGGATTATAAGTTGAAGATCGCTTTCAAGTTATTGGATGGTAGCATACAGCTTCGATGGATCCGTAGGTAGGTGTTTCATTTAATACATTATTATACAATAAGTAGATACAGGCATGATATCTATATCTATGTGTCTATATGAGGCTATAAGTTTTAATTAGGCTATCAACAAAATATACAAATTACTTAGTGTGTGAAGTGTCTCTTCATTTCAACCTACTTTCATGCTTCATCATCATCATCATTCACAACCTTCTCTATCCCACTGCTTTCATGATTACGAAAAGATAATTATTATTTTGTTCGAATACCATGGCACATAAAAATACATCTTTACGTCGAACACTCGTTTACCAAAATCATGGTCTGTTAATAGACAGCAGTAAAAACTGGTTTCTCCTTCTTTTTACGCTTCTACAAAAGATATTTTATCAAAGATATGTTATAAAAATATTACAGAACAAGGCTATAGGTAACAGCCGGTCAAACCAAAGTTAAAACCAGATTAAGCTAGATGACGCCCGCTGGGTCCGTTTGCTCGCAAACTTTGCCTTCAGATTAAGTAAACCTCCATGTCTACAATGTTCTTCCGTCGGGCTTTGAACTATGGATCAACTACTTTACACTGTATGCTGACTACCTACGCTGTTTTAGCCTACTTGAATCAAACTTACTACTTAAGTTATTTAGGTCCATTAATAGATCCGGGTACTAAATTCTATAAGGTTGATTACTCGGGAGATTTCAAGTATTTTTACGATAAATGTCCATCACTAAAGAAACACTTGATATAATGATCTTTTGTATTTGAGTCCTCGTTTTAAAAGAAGTAACTAATAGCATTAATTTTATAATTAAATAGCATTTTTGATCAATTCAAGACACATTGCAAATCGCAGCACAAAAAGAATAATACCAAAGAATGAATGAATGAATGAATGAATTGTTTATTATCTGGCAAACTAGGTATATACAGATGTTCAAATTACAGAGCTTCGTCAAGTGTCAATGGAAAGTATCTGTTAAAAAACTATACAACCGGTTATTTCAAGTTCACTTGTTCAGGCATAATATAGCACCTCTTTCCCATATACTCACACATAATATACATACGTACATACATACTTCAAGTAGTGAAGGGGCGCTCATCAATCTTACGTAATTAGGTAGTGACGTTCGTACACTAATGACGTAGGGCGTTCACCGCGCGCAAATTACGACATTACGCATCGGGAAATAGGCGTGAACTGTAGAGTAGCGTCTCTATACCTAGTATACGTTAGTAGTACACACGCACACAAGCAGTCCCGCAGTGAAATGTTGCTGTTATTGCTAACCATCAGGATATTTTCAAACCCGTTCTAATTAAAAAAAACATGACTATTATGTAGCAAGCGAGTAAAAAGGATTTTGGAAACATTATCTTTTTTATGACAAAGCTACTCCTGCAATAATAGCGACCGTAGTTTACCTCACAGTAAGATCTTTTTATTTTATTAATTTATTGCAAAAAATGCGTGTGTAGTTGAATAGTAATAAATAAATAAATATTTCGGGACATTGCACACAGCGCCATCTAGCCCCACACTAAGCAAACGCTTGTGTCGTGGGTACTAGATAACGGATATAATACTTATATACTTTTCTTTTATAAATACATACTTATCTTATATATAAAAATGAATCGCAAAATGTGTTGGTAAGCGCATAACTCAACAACGCCTGGACCGATTTGGCCAATTCTTTGTTTTTAATATTCGATGAAGTTCAAGGATGGTTTTTACGGCGAGAAAAATTCGAAAAAATGCCGGAAAATCCCTTAAAACCACCCTTTTCTTTTTCCCATACAAACGTTTTCTAACTAACTAAAGAGTAAAAGAGTCAACAGACAGGACGAAGTCTGTCGGGTCCGCTAGTTATACATACAAATAACCAGACTCAACACAAGAAATTATACATTTTTAAAATGCATAAATACTTGTGTCAGGCGGGAATCGAACCCGCAACTCCTAGATTAGAAGGCAGAGCCACTACCAACTAAGCTAACAGGTCAGTCAGTTGAAAAGTGTGATGTGTCTAAGACTTCATATTTTTTCCCATCTTGTTCATCAAAATTAATGGATTAGGTCTAAATATCTCTTGCTCTGTTAAATAGCTATTCAATCCAAAAACATGTGCGCTGCCAAATCTGGTAGATTGGTAACCGACTCCTAAAATTGGAAACATGGCTTGAAGAACAACTAGCAAGATGAGTACAAATTAAAAGTCTACAACCAACTTCACTACCTAAATGTAAATATGTGTGTGGACGTCCCATTTCCTCAATACTTCTAAGAACTTACAGGGTTCCGCAAACGGAAGCATTTGCTTCGCGGGAATCGATCCCACATGTTTTCCTGTCATAGACTACATGACAGACCATACGATATAGTGAGTATTTCCATCGATGGTGTAACAGCATTAGAAGCTTGCACGTAGTTTACATAGGCTTATTATCGTTATCAAAGCATAAGTTATCGTATGTTACCAGAATTTGATAATTATACTTGAATCGGTGATCAAAAAGATGCGATAACATACTTAAAATGATGATCATTGCAACAAAACATGTATGTGTAGGTACGAATAATTGCTGGTGGTATTGACGGCAAGATGCCTTCTATTTTAAGTATTTCATACTAAAAAAACTTATCCCACCAAAACGTGAACTTACTTTTACGTGACACGTCATTTTGCTTTTACGTGTCTGACCCTATCGTATGCTATTTGTGAAACGACATAAAACGAAAACGAAATTTTTCTAACGTCCATTAGAATGAAACTCTCCAATGGCTATCTAATTCCATAAACGAAGAAGCCTGCGCTTTATAATTCATGACTAGCCAAACAAACTATGATACGGCATTAACCTAATTTGCCGAATTTATACCTTAACTCTAAATTTGCTAATGGATTCTTGAGTGGGATGCATATTACTCATGCTGAATTAGGAAACTGCTGAAGACAGGTAGAATTCAGAACTATCATAATTTTGACATAAGCTGAAATTGCTAACGTAAATTTGATTGACACATTAATGAAAATTTAAACATAAAAAAATGCGTTATTGATAAAAAAAAACAGCTATAGACGAATGGTTCGTAAAAGCCACCATCCTTTGAAATGAAACTAATGCGAATCTGTTATTATGCCTTCCAATATCAAAACAAGAATTAATTTCCTGTTATCACAGGCTGTTGTGGATAAACTACCAAAACCCCATAAACAAAACAGTCGGACACTAGCCACAAAAGCTTCAGGAGATCGATGGCGCTCAATAAAATCAAAACACGGCGCGGCTTCGGTCCAATTATCAGCCAATTTGTAAGTCAAATGTAGTTTCTGCATGAAATGCAGAGCGTAAGTTATCATTAGATAGAGGCGATAAATCTTCATTAATCAGCTGCCACGTTAACTTCTAACGACTTGTAATTAGGTAGTCTCGAGACTAATGCGTATCGATTTTTAAGCTCCGCTGAATTCTGCTTCGGACACAGGCAGCCTATTTTAGGCTAGCTCTCACAACTTGAGGGATTAAGTAAATACGACTCGGACCGAGAGAAGTAAGTTAAGTGATTAAAAAACTTCTGGACCATAAAACGTAATATAAAGTGTCTATATTATTTAGTTCTAAATTAAAAGACTGATTTTTCTACACAATACTGTTTAAGTCTACAAAGAAAAGCCCTATTATGGTAGGCAAATAGTAGTATTACCCTTATTGTAACGGAAGAACGGAAGGTAAAGAGTGTCAAGGTTATTTTGGGAGAAGTTTCCATACATTAGCCTATAGAATCTTCTGTCAAAATATCGTTGTCTGATAGTACTTGGATAAGTTTAACGTATGACAAGCGCGTTCTCAAGAGACGGAACAATGTAAGTTTGATATGAACATTCCGAGCACAGAACAACGATCGGGCCACATCGCCCCCGCGCGCGCCCCCCCATAGAAGCGAAATGACTAATAATACGTGGTTCTCGTTTGGACCAGTAAACATGCCAACCTAACCTACGACAGCGCTTGTCAGTCTGTTGTCAAACATAGTCCGAGCGAGAGAGAGTTTTCGGTCGTTTTACTCGGTTTTACAGCATGATAAACTATTAAATATGTTCTGGTGTCAAGTTAAAAATTGTAAGAACAAGTTCCAGTGTTACCGGCGTGAAATACCATCGGTAAGTAGTAATATTTCGAAATTTTAATAAATAAAACTTTTGACATTTTGAATGGCATTAACACATTCGTTGTCTTGACGACGCTACTTCTCGATAGCAAAGTGATGTGTAAATGGAACCTAGCAAATTATCGATAATCGATATAATGTATATGATGTTTCTGGATTTGTATGGAAATGTTTCTGGATTACGGTTTTTATTTAACACATACCTACTTAATTTACAGATTTCAAAAAATCCAGTGTTAAAAAATAAATGGATATTGGCGACCGGTAGATACAACTGGTTTCCTCATAAAAATGCCAGAATATGCTCCAGTCATTTTGAAGATGATTTGATAATTAAATAAAATAGATAAAAATAAATTTGCTATAGAGATAGTTTCAGTCCCCGGTAAGGACATAGGATAGTTTTTATCCCACTGGATAAAAAAGTTTTTACAATTGATAACACCGCGGGCCATAGCTAGTTAACTATAATTTGTACTTAAATAATATAGTTATACTAAAGACATATATTTCCATCTTCGAAGTAAATGTGTAAATAATCGATAAAAAATATCGACATTGCACAGCCGATGAAGTTGAAGCGTACTGTGTACATGAACATCTCGTGCGTCGTAGTGTGCGTGCCGAAAGTGTGTTAGTTTTAGTAAATGGTGACACCTGTTTTGTATCGAATAAAGAAAGAATTCGCCTCTAGTCACAGGGCGACAAGCATGGACTTCAAAGCTCTGTGATTCCGAGACATGAGCTCGCTGAATCTGAAGTTTCATGTTACAACTACTCAAGTAATTTGCTTTGATAATTTGTCTTCAGTTTCGTCGTAATACTTTCTAGAGAGGTAATTTAGTATACACCGTCTACACAGTCAGTAAAGTTTAAAAAAAGTGCACTGTGAAGTGTGAATTATCCGTGCCGTTATGTACTATAATAAAATGTTATCATTGAGTTAGGTACATAGTAGACACAGTCTTGGACAACCGGTATGTAACTGACAAATATGTGGAATAAGTAAACACAAATTGATTTCATTGTAATGTTTGTCGAGTTGCATGAGTTTTCATTCCTTTTCCATACAAATTATGTACACGTCTATAGTGCATTAATACCTGCGCGCCTCCGAACTAGTATCCATACCTACATTACATAATGTATTATGTACAGTTCATATTGACGTATAACGATATTACCGCCTTACTTTAAAAATATACATATCATAATAATAAAATATAAAAACAAGGGAAGAAAAACTAAACATACCTACTACTTCTAACTACTACAAAAAGGGGCACTTAGAAAATCTTTAGAAAAGCCTAAAGATAATCTAAGTGCTCCAGCCCACTACCAGAGGGCAGCGTGCCCAGCATACTGGCCGCATTACCACGCTGGATGGCAATGCTGATACGTTGAGCCAGAAAAAGGCCAGCATTTTGGTCACGCGTCGCGTCAACCAAGCGCTCCGAGAGGTTTTGGAAAATAGTATGGGCTCCCGGACCCCACGGCCCCAAAGTCTCGACTCCAAAAGGCTCAATAATGTATATATAATTAATATAGCAATAATATCATTAATGTAGCAATTGTTTGAGTGGGGGTGTGATTAAAACTATCAAAAAGAAAAAACACGTCTCAACTAAAGCATCTGTTTAATCACTGTCCAATATTTAAAATGGTTAATGAGCCTTTAAATCTGCCGTTATAAAATGAAAACAGATAATAATAATAAATAATTACTCCAGCTATAAGCCGGCTTTCCAGCCCCGTCGTCGATTAAAACCGTGTCACTTGAAGCGTCTCAACTGTCGTTTGTCCGACCACTAATTTGCGGCAATAAAGGTAAACTCTGGGTCAACAGCCAGCTATTTGCTTTAATTAGTAACTACACACGTTCGTCTAATTCTACTTGTGGTTTGATTTGATTGCAGCTTCAACACTGTACTGAAATGTTTAGATAAACATTATACAAACAGTTTGACTGATTACTATACTTCTCGTACAATGAATATTAAAAAAAAACTACTAAAATTAGATTTTTTTACATAAAAACCCACTTATTAAGCTTTCTTGTGCAAGGTTGTTAGGCCTATACAATGTCTTTTTTTTAAGTACTTTATCTGAACATTGTTTATATTAATTAAATAATGAAATATTCCAATATCTCAATCTCTTGATGACCGACGAGTTATAAAGTATTAACATCCAAAACTCAGTGCGTTACTGCAGAATGGCCGAGTGTTATTATTTCATTTCTTTATTCAGTGTCTTAATACAAAACAAAAAAGCTAGTTAAACAGCAGGATGTTGATGAGGAGTGGCGGAGAAATGGCGCGAACGGGCGCTGGTGTGGCGAAGCACTCGCGTGCTGACAGATAGCAATCAGGGGAGGCACCACGCGTTGTTTCTAATTAATGGGGGCAGATCGCGTGAGAATCACCCATTTGTCTCCTCCCGTCGGATGTTCACAGAAGAATTGTAAGCGATACAAATACCTTAAATGTCTTCAAACACTAAACTCGCCGTTACAACGCTGAAATTTCCAACGCTGCAAGCTGAATTTATAATGAACAGAGTCTTGCTAGTCAGTGAAGTTGTAGTTGTATTTCTACTTCTTTGAAGTTTTGCAAGGCAATTAAACACGAACCTTTTCGCTTGACTGATGTTAATCAATCTTGGAATTTACGATTTAGTGCATTTGTCTAATATCAGTTTAAAAAGTTAGTTTTTTGTATATTATCTCTTTTCTGACGTAGAACGTGTGTAGTAGCTTTATAAACACAGAGGCCGTTAGGTTTCTACATAAACTAAAAAACTGATACTTAAGACAGTATCAGTATATAGACAAAATCAATTTCTTTAAACGATGTTTGTTTCCCCAAACAATAGGTACCACAAAGAAATTGTAGGACAACGATTTGAACCGATATTATTCGTTGTTTGTGAGATCATGTTTTTCATTTCTCGCTTGGTCTGAGCGAGCAGTGATTATGCAAATTTAACCGCCTCCCATGGAATCACATAAATCGTTTTATGTTTTATAAATTCCATAAATAAATTCTTATTAAGCCAGCGATCAGTCACTGGCTGTCGGGGAGCAAATAATCTTATTTCAGGAATGCTTATTGAGCTGTAAAATAAATTATGTGTGTGGGATGTAATAATCTTTTGATTCTTCGTTATCTTTTTTCTAGGTCACCGACACGTAAGTAGATGCTTCCTCGAAAGCTGTAATAAATCATCTGATAAGAGGTAGGTACTTACCCGTGATGGCTTTTGATATCAAATACGCAGAACTACCAGTCAATTGTAGATTGATTTGCGGCTATTTACTTACTATACCCTTGTTATACAGTAAGTAAATGAAATTAAACAAATTATCACGGTTAAAATGAGTTTTATAATGTGCCAAAATCATGTGAAAATTGAGGACATGAGGTTAAAGGGTTAGATCCCAAAAATCTAGTAAGTTGACGAAATTAGTATGGATACAGGTGCTATCCATGAGAGAACATATGAATGATGTAACTAAATCAGCGTTCTTTTGTGCGTAATTTTTAGTGTTACGTTTTAAGATATTGAATCAGGCGTTACTTTGCGGAAATCCATTGCAACTGAAACTCTGGAGAAATATGTAGTGTTTTCCGCTGCGACTGCTCCTTAACCGACATCAAACAACAAACTTAATGGTTTTTAGGTGTGTTCCTCCATATACCACCGCCACACCTCACCTCCTAACCAACGTGGCCTCCGTGGATCTCAAGATCTTGTTGTGAGGTGTGGCGGTGGTATATGGAGAAACACACCTAAAAACCATTAAGTTTGTTGTTTGATGTCGGTTAAGGAGCAGTCGCAGCGGAAAAAACACTACATATTTCTCCAGAGTTTTGTTACGTTTTAGCCATTTACTATTTTCACGAATTTCCGCAGATCAAAAAGTGTTTTACTGATTCAATAAAGCATCTTCTTAAAATATTCTGTAAGTTACTAGTAGATAACCCTTTATGTAGACTATGACTGTGGTATCATAGAGTATCATATAGAATGAGGTTTTAATTACACTGTTTAGCTTTCATAGGAAGCTAATGAGTGGCGGTATAATAAATATTACAATAAACTCTTTGAAAACATAATTATTTGTATTGAGGAGAACAGTATCGTTTCTAAAGAGGTAATTACGGTGTTGTTGTAATTATAATAATTGCTTTTGTCGACATACTATATTAAACTCTTATTAAGGGGGGATCGTCTCAAAGCTTTTTACATTTTACTAACCAATATTTTGAATATGCATGAACCGGTGTCATATGCTAAACCAAGCCTGAGCTGAATAAACAAATACCAACAAAACATATCACCAAAAAAATTGAAAAAACGTGGAAATATATAAACCAACTTTATTGACCGGTAACACACAAATCATAAAGTCAGCAAACTATCGTTTGCTACGCAGAGTGCATTTTATGTGTTGACACTTCATATCGAATCGAACATCTACATAGTGGTTATAGACTACGAGCCCCTACTAAAAGTAAAACTTCATTATTTTATATAGTCTGAAACTATTTCAAAAGGTCTGCACGAGATTGATAATAAAACCGGCCAAGTGCGAGTCGAACCCGCGCACGGAGGGTTCCGTACTATCATCTATTTTATGTATTAGTTTAGGTATTTATTTTTATAGTTATTATATGTATTTCTAAATATTTACTTACAAATATTCAAGTTTCTATCTGTTTATCTTGTTTTTTTGATCTAGCAAAAATTGTAAAAATTGCTTAAAAATTACGAAATTACGTTTGTTGTATGGAAGCCACCCTTTAATATTTACTTTATTGTTATTTAATTATTAATTTTGAAATAATATACAAGCAAATATTCTGTAAAAATTTTAAACGTCTACCAGTTAAACAAAAAAATACGAAATAACACGTTTATTGTATGGGGACCTCCCTTATTTTTATTTTATTTTTTTATTTTTACCTATTAGGTACGGAACCCTAAAAATGACCTTAGACATTTTATACAAGGGATATTTTGGCTCTGGCAATTGAGGCATTATCAATCAAAAAGTCCATGTTTGTTTCACTCAGCTATTCTCGGGCTCATAGACTATCAGAATCCATTGATAGCCGTGGGACTATTTCTGCATAACAGAACCACCATAAAATAAAATTAAAAACAAACGAAACTTGATAGCCAACAAACATAATTTTATGAGCACACAGTTTACTATTCGTCCTACAACCTGTCTATCGCTAGAGCTACCAAAGAAATGTAAGCACAACGTAGATTTTATTTGGTAAAGAAAAAGTAAGAAGCCTCCCCTTATTATTTAACTCACCAAATAATGTATAAATACACACTTAACGCCGTTCTCACATTCAACCTGTAAGAAGAGGCTTAGATAATACGATGAGCCGAGGCATTCTGAAAACACCAGTCAAACTCATGACGTCGAAAATGATTGAAAATTGTAAAGAGAAATTGGCTTTTTTGGCTCCTGTTCTTCCGTACGGCGTAATCGAGCCGTGGGACGATCTCAATCCTAAGCTATACCACGCGGTCCACGTCTACTGGCTGAAGTTCTACGGAATGTGGTACAATAGTTACTCTCCCAAGTGTTACCAGTTCTGGCTCCAACTACTGTACACTATAACCATATTATGGCTGGTGTGTTTTCTGCCCGGCTTCGGGGAAGTTGTCTATTTGCTGAGACGGAGGGATAATATCGGCGACGTCGCGGAAGGGTTAGCTAGATATTTACTTACATTCTGTTGGAATAATATTATGTCCGCGCGGCCTTTATTTCATTTAACGGAAAGTATCCTGTCATATCTCTTTGTTTGCGTAACATGGAGGGTGTTTTTTCAGATTGTATTTGTTTCTGAGTGAGATGTATACGTATGTGAAGCTAGCGGTGTTTTGGTTGAATAGGAACAAAGTTATCGCGATGTTGGATTATTTGCATTGTTCTGAGTTCAGGCCGCAGGAAAAAGAACACAAGGAGCTTTATCTCAAGAGTATTAAAACTGCGCGCTTTGTCATGTCGTACTACTCTGCTATGTGTGTAGGTGCTGTTTCAGGTAAGGAAATACTATTTGTACGATTATTGTTATGTATTGTTACAAAAGACATATTCATTTGTTAAACCTGCCATAAATTTGCATAAAGAAACGATTCGAGCTTTCCAGAATCAAGATGATGGCCAGCATAATCCGTAGTGCCAAAACTGGCATTAATAATTCTATTTTGTACGATTTATCTCCATTTCTTTGTTGGCAAATTCATTACGATCCTCGAAATGAAATCTCCTCAATTTCAGTGGGAATGATTATACCTCTGACGGAAAATTTTGATATTTTGCCGACGAATGTTGAATACCCGCACATTGACGTGTATAGTTCGCCAGTTTACCAAGCTCTATACTTGCATCATGTGAGTATTATCCATGTACATTATATTAATTTATTAACTGTTTATTTGTGCTTTAGAACAACAAAGTAAAACATAAATTATGCTCGTTAACGTTATGCAAAGGCATAAAATATTGGCTTTTTTAAAATATATTAAAATATATATACAACCCAAGCGTATTTTTTGTACCTCAAAAAATAAAGCCAATATACAGTCAAATATAAAAATAACACATTATTATCATTATATTATTGCTTGAATGGACCCGCACAGGCATTTGCCAAATCACAAATAAATAATATGATACAGAAAACATATTTGGCGTTTACATAAACGTTAATATAAAAAAACCCCTATTGAGAGACCAAAAAATAAAATTAAATTAAGGTATATTAAATATTATAACGTGTCTGTTCGTCATAACTCCTCACGCTTCATTCATTCACAATTCACGCCGAACTAAATCATGAATGTATGTTCTAATGAGAGTGCAATACACTGTATAATTAATTGGCTCGCTCATTGACCACATAACTATATAACTAATCATAATATTTATACATACATAGATTTAGTCCCCTGGTCGTGATTAAATCTACTTATAAGCATTACGATGTGTTTATTACTATTTTATTTTAGTAATTGTATTATTTCCTAATGTGTATATTCATCATCATCATCATCCACAGCCCTTGGGATCCCACTGCTGGGTATAGGCCTCCCTTTGTATGTGCCATCTGCGTCGATCTTGTGCAGACCTCATCCAGGTTGGACCCTCGACTTTGACGATGTCGTCGACATGTGTAAATTATGTTATTGACAATGCGTATATTATGTTGGATTGATTCCTTTGGTATAATATATATTATAACAAATAGCAATTGAAAAAAATGTGAGTCGGATTAAAACCATAGATCTTATCTAGTAATATTTAGTATATGTTCCTAATCTAGTACTCAAAGTACAAACAGCCTTTTGTTGCCTACCCACAGTGCGAAAGATTTTTCTTCTTGTTAAGCGCAAACGTCTTAACAAAATCCCTAGTAACTAAAATAACCATGTACCTATTGTAATAAATATTTATTCAGGGACATTGCGCACAGCGTCATCTAGCCCGACACTAAGCAAACGTGTAGCATTGTGTAGCTTTAATAATGACTTTGTTATTTTTAAAATAAGAAAAACTAGATGTCACAACACAGGAATAGATCTAGTGTGATATCCAGGGTTTGTCTATTAGTGTATAGTAATCCCTAAAGCCATAGTTTATGTTACGTAATCCTCTTTGATCGTCCTTACTGTACAACCCTTTTGAAGGCACAAATAAACGTTTTTTTAATGTTTTTTTATGTTTATCTTATTTCTTCAAAGGAATACATTTTTTCTAGCAAAATGAAAATAATAACTATTGTTAAATGTTTGTCACATTCTGATATGAGTATAGAAACCTGATTCATGAGGTACATACCTACATGCGAATTTTTTGGTATTTAAAGTGCCCTTACCACCATTATATCGAAGATTTAATTAAATATCTATCCGCTAATAATGTTTTTGTCCCGTGGAAGGACCTAGCCAGCCACGATGTATCTGCCTAAGAAAACGAATTAATTCTGCGGAGGAGTCACAACCCTCATTCATGAGGAAATACGACTCACAGAGAAAAATAGTGTCTTTACAACCATTATTTAGAAGATTTAATTAAATACCTAACCGCTAATCATGTTTTTAAATTTCAGGTGCTGCTTTCTATCATATTTTTTTGTTGTTATTGCCCTTAGTCTTTGTTTTATATCAATTGTAGGTGTACTACAAGCCGGCCACGTGCATAATTGATGGAGTAATGGACACCATCCTGGCAGCTTTCATAGCCTCAGCCAGTGAGTAACGTGTTGTTAGCTTTGATTAAAACAAGCTTAGTATTTTGGAACGCAAAAGCTTCAGTAAAATTCCACTAAATAGTTAACAACAATATTAAGTCTCTAAAAAAATACAAAATCAAAATAACTTATCTGAGTTATTAAGATATTAAAGATATGATGAGTTTAGTTTTTATTAAGTATGTTTGGTAAATTTGTACAATAATCAAATTATGTGAATAATTAACTAATTGAATTAGGTACCAAAATCCTTTTTGTTGGTGGTTACAAATAACTCAAATTAGCAATTCACTAACTTCTAAAAATAAAACGCTATAAGTTGGACATAGGTATTATGCTGATTATTATGCTGCATCGACCACCATGTCCACAAACAAATCAAGTAACATACACAAACAGAGGGAAGAATAACCACCAATACCAAATCGACAAGGCCGATTTTGTATTCTCTCTTATTAGAATCGCTGATGTTACCAAAATAACCGGAAGGCAACGTTTGGAGATCTCAGAGATAAAAGTATATCATTCTCTATATGTGTGCTTATATATAGGTAAATGTTTGCTTTGCGTACGTTGTTTCGATACGCATGTTTACTCATTATTTCACGTAATCATTATTAGAGTAATTTTACTACGTTGTTCGTAAAATATTAGATTTTTTCATATTTTTACTCTTCTCGCTTATCTCTTTGTAAGTAAACACACATTAAGTGTCCAGTATCTCTATGTAGGGTCATTTTTAATCAATTAATATTTTTTTGTATAATATCAAACACACAATTGCACACACATACATTCATTAAAAATATATCCAGGTTCTATGCTCAAAGAGAATAAGATTTTAAAGTATGATCTGAATTTTTTGATTTCGTTTCAGTTGGTCAAATCAAAATCTTAGCTTTCAATTTACGAAATTTTGATATGATGGCAGATAGAAGACGCAACAGGGCAATCCGAGCTTTTGAAAATAACGGAACGCTAGCTATAGAATATTATATGAAAGAAGTTCTCAAAGATTGCATAAAACTTCACAACTCTATTATACGGTAAGAAAAAAATGTGTTTTCTAACGCCTGGTAATGAAAATGAAGTAAAAATGTAGTAAAATCCTTTTCCAATCTGAGACTCTTGTCACATAAACACAGTATACGTTCTCACTTCATACATTTTAGCGGAAAAAAATACTGAGTCTTATAAGAGAGTTCTATTGAAACACACCGTAACTTGCTTGCGGTTGTCAAATTTTGTGTTATATTATATTAGGTCTTAATCTTTAATAAGGCCATGTTATCAAGTCCATAAAATTAGTAGATAACTGGCATTATATATTTTGACTGGCCTGTTAGCTTAGTTGGTAGTGGCTCTGCCTTCTAATCTAGAGGTCGCGGGTTCGATTCCCGCATGACACAAGTATTTATGTACTTTAAAAAATTATAATTACTTGTGTTGAGTCTGGTCGTTTCTATGTATAATAAGTATGTATTTACAAAAGAAAAGTAAAAAAGTAAAAAGTATATAAGTATTATATCCGTTATCTAGTACCCACGACACAAGCGTTTGCTTAGTGTGGGGCTAGATGGCGCTGTGTGCAATGTTCCGGAATATTCCGGAATATTTATTATCACGTTGTAGATGACGTAGGTGTGCTACGAATTGCTACGCCAATGATATGCCACGCTGCTCGTTAGACAGAACGTTTATTTGGGCTAGGAAATATACAATACAGATGCAACATATGTACTCCTATTTTTTATTACAAGGAATGGGTTTGCACTTGTCCCTACTTTGCCTGATGTTAAGCAATCATTACGGTCTAGGATAGAACGTGCTTACCCAGTAAGAACCGATTCACTCTCGCTTTGAAGATAAATAGGCTATAGCACTAGTAATGATCATCCTAAGCAACTTTCTGTCTGGCTCAGTATATCCACAGCACGCAGCTGGTTTAAAATAAATTCCCTTCAATGTAGTGGCAATAAGAGACTGATAGCTAAAGTTTTATTCCCATTTTACGTCTCCCAGTGATATAAACCCGGGAGAAAACATTGTTTCAGATACGTGTCAATGATTGAAAGCGCTTTTAGCGTCGCCTCAGCGCTACAGTTTATGCTCAGCGTAATGGTGCTCTGCCTAGTTGGCATTCAGTTTTTGTCGGTGAGTTACAAAGTTGTTAGTAGACAAAAGTTGAGGTTACAATGTTCAAACAGTTCAAACAGTTGTTCGATAAAGCGGTACAATGATTGCGATATTTATTGTGTAAATAAATAAATATCATCATATTTCTTGAGCAGACAAGTACATAATAACCTAGTTACTTATTAGCGTCGAGCTTATAAGAGTTTATCCCTAATTTAATTTCATGTAATAGTTATGTGATTCTAAGAATTCAGCATTGTAACTAAAGCCAAAATACATTTACTTCTGAGTAACAAAACACTGTGCCTTTAATCTGGGTCCTAGATGATCTCAGTAAGAGTATTAAATAAAAAGTTCCCGTTTTTATTCGCGCTCGTTGCGTCGAACGTCGATAGTCAGCTGGTAAATTGCTAAGGTCGGAGCTCTACAAATGGCGTTTTTGTTCAGCCCTCGGTTGAATAATGCTCACATTAGACCATTTTTTCTGACAGATCGAGAACCCGACCAGCCACCCGATGCAAATAGTGTGGATGGCCATTTATTTAACTTGTATGCTGATTGAGGTATTCATACTCTGCTGGTTCGGGGACGAATTGATATGGAAGGTTGGTACTCGCTCGTTTGTCTCTCGTCCGCTGTTTTTATACGTCTGACTGATAATGTATTCTTGAATAAAGTACCGTTTAAATCAGCTTTTTGGTTTCGCAGACATCAATCCCTCAGAATTGATTCGTACAGAGTAAAAGAAGCGAAATAGTCTGACGTAGATACGTAGAGCATAATGGAATATTGGTTACATGATTTCTTCATAATGTTATTTATGGTCGTAATGCCTACAGACATATTTATTACGTAGTCTAGATAAGTAAGGAGTCTGTTAGCTCCTAGGTATTGTGACACTTTTATTACCCGACGTCACCAGTGAGGTAATAAATGTTGGAGTTTGAGGCTGCTAAATAATTACAAGGTGACATTGTGTGTTTTTATTTTTAAAGAGTATCTTTGTAATTTTCTATTCTTTCTTTAGACTTCATATACTTTCAAATTATTCAATTTGTTTGATTAAACCCTTTTTTACACGGAATAGGCCAACGTTCGACTACAGCCTGCCTGGTGTTAAGCACCACTGTAGTCTAAGATGTTGCACGTTTACCTAGAAGAAACCCTATTTACTCTGGATTTGAAGACCCCTGGTAACCTTCGATACTTATGAAACCCCGCCAAAGTTGATTGCTAGTGCCCATCTTAATTGTGTTAATGTTCTTTTCACGTTATTTCATTTTTAGAGCATGGATCTTCATCTTGCGGCCTTCGAAGGTCCATGGCTGAAGGTCGACCGAAAAACATGTATGTTGGTAATAATATTCTTGGAAAGATGCAAGCGACCCATGAGAGTCACGGCCGGCAAAATATTTACGCTCTCTCTGGACACTTATACTATGGTACGGAATTATTCATGTTTTGGAAAGTCTCCCAGTGATATACATCAGTTTTCTGATAAGATATTCATCGAAGCAAAAACCTCTTGCTAAATAGGAATAATTTTCATTAAAATTTATTGTAGAAAAAGTGGCTTATTATTATACTAGTGGTTGTAGTATTTATTGAGCACAACTTTTACGTGAGACGAGAAAAATAATTTAAAATATTATCTTGATGGGTCACCTAATTTACTAAAGGAACGCTTTATCTACTTAATTCGTTAAATTTAACACCCGAATTCCCGTTATGAATGAACATTTTGTCCGAAATCCAATCGGTCATTATTAAATAAGCTTTATATTTTATTTGCAGCTCATCAACTGGTCATACAAAGCTTTTGCCGTCATGAGAAACATGAAGAAATAAACATGCGCAAATGGCAAAATACATTTCGGGTTTTGTAATTACGTTGCGCTTCGCAACTGAGTTCACCCGCTTCGTTTCGCAACAAATTAAAATAAAATTAGTTCGCAAAAAGATCAGTTTGCTTTTAATTTTCACAATATCGTTTGGCTGGCGACTGCAGACTCTTATTGCCTGTTTGTCCAATATCTGACTCGTCTAGATGCTGGCTGACTATAGTTTTAAGAACGAATAAAACAACTGAAATATGCTTATTGGATTCTCGCGTTTATTTTTTCAATGCAGTGATGAAAGGAGAACGATAATTTGTATCCAAATTAAATATAATTTGTTATATTTCGCTGTTAGACACCTTTGATCAAAAAAAACTACTTAGGTACAATTACCAAATTTAAAACTGCTTGATTTCACTAATTCAGTAAGGACTGTAGTTTTTTTGATCAAAGAAAGAGACCGAGAAGCCGAAGTCCCATACGGTGGTCTGACCAAATAACTAAAGTGCTGGAGATGCCAATAAATATTGCAATTCACCAAGCAACAGAACGCAACCGATGGCGAAAACAAGTTAACAGAATCAAAAAGAGTTACGATCCTCAGCAGTGAGGGATACGGCTAAGAAGAGAGAATTTTCTTGATCAATCTGTAATTATATTACAATGTATCCGTAGACTTATTGGAAAATGTCTCTTTTCCAATCGTAGGTATAGGTAATCCTAGCACCGCAGCCTTGCCCCAACTTTTCCAATTCCGTCCGCCCATTTCTCAGGGTTGCCACACTAATCTCGGATTGTCGCAACTTTCACACCAAGGAATATTCAAAAATGTTTACAAAGCGGCGATGACAAAAACTACAAAGCAGATGTCGAATGAATGTTGTTTGCAAACTTTTTCGACTCCGCGAAGTTGTAGCTCACAAGGCGAGCTTCTTCGGTGCTTGTATTTTACCTTTTTTTCGTCTTTTTCCTTAACTTATTTTCAGAACTGTGGTCGCAAGTACTCGCAAACAAGGCAGAAAATTTGAAATATTTCAGCTCCATTTTAACGAGATCATCGAAATGTACAAAGTTATTGTGAAAATAATAATTTGCGCGAGATAAGAGGAAACCGTCCGACTTATCCCTCGATGCGTATTGGACGCACTTTAATTTGGCGCAATTATAACGAAGGCCATTGTTATCGAAGACCCAGTGGGATAATGAGGCCGTATTTGCCATGTACGGCACAATAATCATTAGCGCATTCGCTACGTATCTATCTGCAGATTTGTCAATAATTAACATGACCGCAGCGCGGTTGCCGGCATGCCTACCTGCTTGAGTTATAATCTACGCATCTAAGAGTAGGTAAAACTATCAAGGTGTTTAATACGATAACGAATTATAAAGATATTTTCAGTGCACATCTAGATAGACAAAAATAATGCTGTTTTCGACTTTAGGAAAAGATTAGATATCATCATAGTGAAAATATACTTTTATGAGTGTAACATACACTGCCCGAGCTATAGGGATTCCCACGGTTTCGGTCGCGCTGATTCTCACCTCCATATTAAAAATCATAGGGACCGTTCTCTGTTGCGACGTGGAACAAGAAAAAACAGATCAATACACAAACACACCTACTCAAGCTTTTATGTTCTAGTATGAAAACTATATAAGAACCTAACGATGTCACGTGCAGAGCCAAGTTTCTCCAATCTAAATGAGTGCTAAAATTCCCGTCATCCCGCTGTCATCCCTCAAACTTTACAAAAGCCGCATACATAAAGAGACAATTTCCTTGCGCTGCGTAGACAAGTTTTTCCTAAAGTCTCCGGAACTGTTCCAAAATCATCTATCAGATCGCGTTTAACACTAGAACGCGTAGTGATCTCCTTTGTGCGATAAAGTGCTCACATTTTTCAAGAAGTGGCTTGTTTTAGTGTCGATCGCTGGTAATGTTTACTGATAAAATGGGAATGGTAGAGTTTATTAACTTTAGCAGTTTATCTGGTTACATTTGTAGTAACTTTAGTATATATACGTAAATATTTGATTTTGATATTCAAATTAATTTCGTGTTAATATTTTACTTATAGGAATTATACACTTTGAATAATAAATCAATTACTTTACTTAAATTAATTTTATTAAAAACAAAATCTTTGATATATACATTCAAAAGTAACAATAAGTAAATTATCTATATAAAATGTGCAATTTTCGTACCTTTATCTGAAATTTTTCGCTAAATAAGATAATCATGGTACCTACAGATACACTACTCGTATCAAAATCTTTTCAAACGTTATCGAGAAAGACTAGCTGCTAAAGTGGCGTTAAACCGTAGCTTAAATTTGGCAACATCAAGGACGCTGATCAGTCTAACTACCACAGACTACCCAGGTCCTTAAGTTATATATGCTATGGATCATTATAAAATATTGTCTGACAATAACTATCGCAGAAAATCAACGTAAGATTCAAAATAGGTCTCTTATCACAAGTAAATGGTGCTTATGTCATCTTACAAGAACAAAGGCCTATTAAATTTAGCCCCGATACAGTATAGTGAGCATTAAGCGGAAATACACATTGGAGCGTGATTCCAACAGTCATTGTGCATTAACTATAATTATACAGAGTGCACGTTTGTGTCTCTGCGCCGATGATATCACAAGCTACAGACTATATTATGGTGAATATATAACGACACACATACGATTTTTTTTCCATATATCTCTAGCTCATTTTTGTTATTATTAATCTTCACATTTAGATCAAGCTGGATTGAAACCAGCTTAAAATAAGTTAATTTAAGAACATATTATGTTTTGTGTGCCATAATAAATAAATAAATAGATTCCCTTCATAAATCAGTTCTTAAGTTATGTCAGAGGCCGCTAGGATGGTTTGAAAACTCTGTCACCAGTCGCCACTCTCATACAAAGTTATCTTCCTAATTACTTTAGTAACATATATTACGAAATTTGTTAGTACACTCAAAGTAAATAGATCCGTCTGATAGAGGCCAATATGTTGAATATACCTTAGCTACGTGTGCGTGATCGGACCATCAACTAGATATATATATATATATATACCTAACCTGAATGCTGATAACTGAAACGGTTTGTACGCAAAACGATATATGAAGAAGAGTTACATAAAAGAAGAAAGGTTGGTGTTGGTTATTAAATATTTCAATGTAACGATATTGATTCTTTCTGCATTGGTAGCATTGAAACTTAAGTACTTTGAAATTAGGTGTTCCTTAGGACTTTAAGATTTGATTTCAATTTTATTTCGTGTACGCAAATTGTCACTAGAGAATCAATAAAAACTGGGTCTCAATTTAAAACTTTGTGTCTATTAATATAACACGACGACGCGCGTTCCATTCAAACTCTGAAATGCGTGTCATATTAATTAACATTTGACAAGTTGAGACTGGTTTACCATTAAATTTGCAGATAATTCTGCCTAGTATAGTCTATGCACTGCATTGAAGCCACACTCTGTTCGCTTCAGTGGGGGTGCGTCATTACGAGGGGATAGTAATGTAGGCTGCAGCGTTCCATCTGATAGTTGTAGCTTGTGTTTAGAATTATACTTGAGGCGTGCCTTTGTTTTTTAGAACAATGGATAAGTTACTTACCTAGCCTAGGTAGAAAAATGCTACTGATTTTAATGTTTTCTCATAAAGAAACGAAATGGTATAATATAATTAAAAATTTTATTTTTCGTCAAGTTAACGACTTTTGTTGTAGTTTGTGTTTAGAGTTAGAGGCGTTGTTTTTTTTTTAAATGGATAAGTTACTAACCTAGCCTAGATATTAGAATAATGCTACTGATTTTAATGTATGTTCATAAAGACAAGAAATGTAATGAATACCTATTTTTATTTCCTTGTTATTTGGGCTACCTTTGTGTTTATGTGTTAAATTGTATCGAAAGCTATCAAATCGCCTCTGACATGATTTGGAGGCTATTATTATTGACTGCTCTGTTAGCTTAGTTGGTAGTGGCTCTGCCTTCTAATCCAGGGGTGCGGGTTCGATTCCCGCATAACACAAGTAATTATGAATATTTAAATTTGTAATTAATTGTGTTGAGTCTGGTCGTTTCTATGTATAATAAGTATGTATTTACAAAAGAAAAGTATATATGTATTATATCTGTTCTCTAGTACCCATGATACAAGCGTAAGCTTAGTATGAGGCTAGATGGCGCTGTGTGATATGTCATGAAATATTTATTTTATTTTATTTTATTTATCTAACCAATAGATACGAGTATGTTGAGGTAAATGTATCTACTAAGAATATTAACTAAGATAATTGTAGGTCCCGGCTGTTAGTCTAGTATGGCAGTCGTTAAGCCATGTCAGAGGCCCCTAGGGCGGCTTGTTAAACTCTCGACACCAGAGTTGGCCACTCTCTTTTGATAAGAAGAAGAAGATAAGAAAATACTTAAATAAGCTTCCAAAAATTCATTTATGGTGCAAAAATACTATCACTTAATAAAAACCTTTACAAATGAACAACAAAGCAATCTATTCCACTAATTTAACTTTGAACCTAGTTTACAATTTGTTGTTTTGTAAGCAACGTACCCGATGTGTGACCTCACTGAGCAAGTTTGTTCTAACTACTATTTACCAGGTAACACAGGCGATTCCATTCTATTGAACCAGGTTGATACGACCTTGTTGTGGACTTGTCCGGTACCCACTGCTACCTAACCTGTAGTTTTATTCTATGTTGTAGAGTAAAATAACTACAAGATAGCAGTTGTGCGAACCCCGCAGTAGCTCTTTTCAAAAGCAAGAAATTTGTATAATTATGTAATGGCCCCATAAAAGGATTTTTGCCCTGATTCATAATAATCAACTCAAAACTACAACGTGTGGCTCTGTCCATTCCGGATAACAAGTTTGAATGATAAAATTGCTCCGCAGCGATTACAGGGTCCCTCAAAATATCAAAACAAGAATTGGAAACCAGGAACGAATAAAATGAATTGGCTCTTATAGGTACCTACTGACTTATTCTGAATCATGATTCAACCGAAACAAGAAAACGAGGTTTCAACCTCAATATGTGTTTCTAGGTGTCGGTATTCAGTGAAGCAAAGTTAAAGGAGCAAAGTTTGCGAACTCACCCCCGGGGGCGATCCAACTTCTCTGTTGCAATAAATAAGGATTTTAACGACAAATTACCACACGAAAACGTTTCACCCTTTCTCGGAAAAGTTTGGAAACTTAGAGGTCCTACCAAAAGTCGACACTGAGGACAAAGCTTTGAATCAATTTCGTTGTTCGATAGTTTAATGGAAGCGGTTGAACTAGAGAAATAGATCACATGCTGGCGGAATGGAAAGCTTCTCGAAACTTACAAGCAAAACAGTAAAATCCACTCTGAAATTTAAAGCCCGGATATTGAGTTTGTAGAGTGTATTCATGATAGAACTGTTAATGTAGACTTCTAGGCGCGATTTATACGTACTTATAGAAATGTTAATTAGACTTCTCTAAAAGCCAGAGACGGATGACATTCCTTGAAGAGCCCAAAGCATAGAGTAATATAATATACCAGGGCCCAAAGTAAGAAGATAAATACTTTTTAAACGACATCAAAAGAAGGAGGGGTTCTCATGTAGGCGGTACCTATGTTCTTTTAATTAATGATCCGGGGTAGTAGATAGTTACGTGATAAAAATGGTGACACTGACACAGACGGATAGGTAGTACCTACTGGCTTTGTGTATCAATAAATAATAATATTTGAATGGTATCCGGCTTAAAGTATGAAGGAAATTTCAAAACCAAAACCTCTACTGTATAAAGAACACAAGTATCCTCATACGATAATATCACATAAGTTTATTAATTTAGCATATTTTTGATATCTTGAGGAGGAATCGTGCATAGTTTAATGTCGTTAACTTTTGGAAAGCCATATTGAAATTAAATTCATTTATGTTAATATGATATGATTTTTGAATATTTATTTACCTTTACAGATTATCGGGTCTTACGCCCGGTATTTTTAAGATATCAGTGGGGCCGTAGCCTATACAGAGACTCCTTTTACAATATACCTAATACATAAAAAATATGTAAAATAATTACATTAAGTGAATGTAAGGGTGCCAAAATAACTATTGGAGACATGGTGTTAATGCAGGCTTTTTGGTGTTGAGTTATTCATTGTCTTAATTTAACTAGTCTATTAGACGGAAAGGCACCCACTAGTTGTGCCTCATTTCTATAAAAATGTGGCGGATGAGGCCTTATACTTATATGTAATTTAGTATTGTTTATTTGATATATTAATTGCTCCATATCAGGCTAATTATAAGAGCAAGTTTTTTTTCATAATCCAAGAGCAGAAAAGCCCTTGGTTTGTGTATTGGATGGACCTTATTGGACCTTGGGCTGGGTATCTGAAAAGTTTTATTCGGGAGAAAGTATAATTTTAACAATACGCCTTTGATTCAATCAGGAGGGAAGGTGTTAAAAGATACAGATAAGTAGTATGCCCGGTATACTGAATTTGAGAAGTTGACCAGCTTGGCACCGATATGCACACAGTAGATTGTAATTATGCTCTAGGTGCCACAATTAGAAACAACTCTATGGCAGCGTCGCTCCTGGTCGTAAGTAAACGGATTAAGTCCACGAGTTTAAAGAACGTGGGTCTCTTCTCTTAGTTGGTACAATAACTTCACTTTGAGGATATATTAACTCGGAGAAAATGCCGAAGGGAAAGTATATATTCTAGTATTTCAATTTTATTACTGCAGGAGAGCAGGTAAACTAGTCTTCCCCAGGTAACGTGACTATTACGAGTAATTTCGAGCCAGTTTTATGATGGAGTATCTATTTTAATACTCATGTTTATATAGGTGTAGTCAAAAAGCTAATTGATGAAGACGGTCGAAAATCAAAACAGGAATTATTTGTATTATTATTTCTTCTATTGATCTTATAAATGTAACTATTAACCAAGTATTCAATCCTTGATCGGATAAATCGTCCTTCATTTCATGAACCAACTCAATTCTCACATAGCGTCGTCTTTGGTCACCAGGAGTTACAAAAACACATCTCTCATTGTTTATGCTGGGCATCGTCTCTGCTAATAATACAAATTTTATTTTTGTGTAAAATTTGCATATTATTAGGCATGTGTGGGCAGGGTACTGCCTTGAACAGATTGAGGAGTTTCAAAACGGGCTATTGTGTCACCCAGTGCAAGGTGATTTAATGCAACCTTTACCGTTGGGCTAGGCGCAAGGAAACGACACCGGTATAGGATGATCGAAATTTCACGAATAATTTGAAAGTAACTGTACTAAAGCACATGTCGAGCTACTTTTCGACGCAATTACTGACGTAAATGCTAGCCGTTTATTAAAATTCAATGAATTTGAAAGTAACTTCAAAAATTATTACTTGCCAAATGCGGCCAGCTATTATAATGATTAGCGTGATATGCTTGGAGATATTGAACAATAATTCTCAAGAAACCGATCTGGTCTATCAAGCTTTGAATAAGAAAGGCTTGATAATATAGCTATATACATAAATCAAATTGGAATGGACTCACCAAATCACTTCCATTTCACCCAGATACTTGATCCTTCCGACGTTGAAGAAGAGTCCAACTATCTCGTATATATGAAGACCACGGCCGCTCAGTACCGCGCCGCTGCCGTTTAGCACGAGCTGCCGCTGCATCAGTGAGCCTTTGCGAAGTTGCACGCAGGCTGTGCGCTTGCTGCCGAAATCTTGATCTGCTGAAGACGACATTATACGATCTTCGCCGACCCGATTATCGATGACCAACGGACCAACGGGCCCCGCGAAAACATTGTAAACCCGTATGGTATTGGCAAATAGCACTTATTCACGCATTATGACAGTCTATCAGGTTTCCCGAAAAAAACCGTTGGAATAAATTAAATATTTCAGAAAAGCACTAAATCACTCACTATCACAATCCATTAGGTTTTCTGAAAAACCGTTTGATTTAAACATTTCAGGACATCATTAATTGACACACCATAACAGTCCATTACGTTTTCTGAAAAACCGATGTATTTAAATAACACAAAATTGCACTTAACACGCACGAAATAGTCCATAAGGTTTTTACGAAAAACCGTTAGAATTAAATATTTCAGAATAGCACTAATTCACACACTATAATAGTCCGATAGGTTTTCTGAAAAACCGTTGGGTTTAAATGACTCAATATTGCACTTTTCACGCACGAAATAGTCCATAAGGCTTTTACAAAAAACCGTTAGATTTAAATATTTCAGAATAGCACTAAATCACACAATTTAATAGTCCATTAAGTTTTTGAAAAAACCGCTGCATTTAAAAAACTACAAATCTGCACTGTCTTTACGATCTTTTTGTAAATTTGATGTAGTAGACTTTTTCTTACAGTCTTGGACAGCACAGGTTGGTATTTTTTTCAGAGCACTTCGCGAGTCCAGTTCTATTTTTCGTCTGTTAATAATCGAATAAGCAAGTAGTTTTTATAAAGGTGTTAGATCGTTGATCTTGTACCTTGGACAGAGGGGAATGTTCGTTGGTCACTAGTCCCCTGGGTATATACTCAAAGATTTCTAGCAAAAAAGCAATACTGCTAAACAAAATACTACTACCACAACACCACAAACTACTACCTACCTTCTGGCAACACAAAATGATGCGTCATTTTAGCTGTCAAAATCGATTTGACAGCTGCCAGGCGTACCGCTCACGCTCGCAGCTGCGTTAACATTTTCCGGTGAAATTTTCATATTTAGACGCTAAAACATCTATTTAAAAGCCAATAAAATCTGTAGAACAACATGGGAGACTCCTTAGATGGGAGTGAAAATACTCCCGAAGCCCAAAATGTTGTTGTTGTCGACTTTCAAGACCTCGCGAACTACTTGCGAAGAGCTGCAACGGTACTTTTACCTGAGGATGACATCGTTCCGCCTTCTCTCAACGCTGCCTTGGATGATAAAGTCAACCAAGATTGCATAAAGAAGTTCATCTCGGACTCTCAGGTGTCAGCATTGTACGTGCAGAGATTTTCTTTGAAAGGTATGCCACGATATCGATCTATGTTTTGCATCGGCTTTCTACCTGCATTGCGGTCTAATTTATGTAAAATATCTTTCACCGCTTTGCCAATATCTCAGTCTGGATTTTTTTCTTCACAGAAGATGACAATGAACAGCCTACAGAGGGTGAAGAAGAGAAAGAAGCTGTCACCTACCAGATAAGCAATGAGGCAAGTCTTTATCATTTTTATATATTATATGATATATAGATATAGATGTTCATGTAAGTATCTATAAAATATACATACCAAACTAAAATTGCAGTATTACACATAATCTGTTATTTTTTCATTGATTAGATTGTAGCATGAACTTATATATAATAAGGTACTTATATATATATTTAACGTTAAACACAGAGCACACCCATCTAAAATCAAACATCAGTGCATCTTATACTGACTACACATTTTCCAACCTAGGTGCACTTCACATCCCCCCGAGTGGCAGCGTTTGTGTGCATCAAGCGAGGTGCAGTCATTGAGGCTGACAAGTCCATCCACAGTCAGCTCCGCCTCATCAACCTCTCTGATGGCTCCCCTTATGAGACCCTCCATGCTTTCATCAGCAAGACCATGGCTCCATTCTTCAAGAGCTATGTCAAGGAGAGTGGGCGAGCTGATAGGTAAGTTTACTGAGTATTCAATTTGAAAATGTTTTTGGTTATCTTTGAATGAGATAAATGTCTTCAGTTAAGTTAAGTATACTTAATGTTAATATGTTCTAAAATCTAATATTTTTTTCAAGTATTATTGTGGAGGGTTTAAATAATATAACACATCACAACTCTTGTACTGACATCACCAATGAGTCATACCAACAAAGGGTCATGAATATGTAATATCTTATTATACTGATTTCATAATAAGATTCTAATAGAACCTTCTTTTATTAGATTTGGCTTTGGTCACATGAAGAACAAAATATGAAAAACAATACAAGTGAACAATTGTTCATATACAATTTATTATGATATAATTGTAAAATTGTATATATTGTCCCATTTTAATAATTAAAACCTTAGTATAAAAAACCGATAAAGAAATAACTTTTCAAATCCTAAGTTTTCTTACTATTACTGCTAAATATTACATACTAGTCCATGACTTACCTACTATTCCCTGTTTTTATTCTGCATGAATCTATGAAAATTATACATTGCATTCAATTGACTCTGTGTGAATAGTGCTTGCAACATCAGCTGCCTACTATGTTGGTGGATACTTGTAGAATAAGAAAAATAAACAATAAAAGCAAATTATATTTCACACACTTAACAGGGATGGAGACAAAATGGCGCCCTCTGTGGAGAAGAAGATAGCTGAGCTTGAGATGGGTCTACTGCACCTACAACAAAACATTGACATCCCTGAGATCACTCTGCCTGTGCATCCGTTGGTAGCCGCTGTCATCAAAAGGTAATATTTGGATTAGTTATTATTTGATTCATTAACTTTTTTAGCACAAGATAGAAACAGACATAAGACAATACTTTTGTTGTTAATTTTTGTCATTTTATCTGTCATTAGTTATGTTTATGACATTCCCAAAAAAAAAGAAGAACCTACGGCAGGACAATTCCCTGTCTGGTGCTTATCAGCCTAGATATTTCACTATCAATTTACTTTGTTTTCCTACACTCTGTCTACTAATTAAAAACTGAAATAACTGACAAATTTTGTTCTCTACATTATCTATGAAAAAAATTTGATTTTGAATCTGATTTTGGAGACACAGTATTTTTCCTATGTGTATGCTGTTTACTTTTAAATATATCATTTAATAGATTACTTGTGTCCATAGGGCTGCCGACGAGGGCCGCAAGCCGCGTGTCGCTGACTTCGGAGACAAAGTGGAAGACTCCACATTCTTGAACCAACTGCAGAATGGGGTCAACCGCTGGATCAAAGAAATACAGAAGGTAACTTCACATTTATTATAAAGGATAAAGTGTATGTTTGTTATTCCTACGATCTCTGCCGAATCTATTAAGATGAAATTTGGTATGGAAGTAAATATGATTCTGGATTTACAAATAAGCATGTTTAACTGAGATTAATGTGCATAGCCAGATAGCGCTCCTAGTAAAATTATAATGTTCTTTTTACTTTAATTTGTTTGTGACTGAACTCAAATTCAATATAACTTATACGAGATATCTAATTTGTTACTTTAATAAATTATTGCTATAGTGAATGTGAACTTCAAACTTATAAATTTAGAAACAATTGATAAAAATGAACTCACAAGATTTTGGTAAACAATAAACCAGATATAAAATTATCATAAAGAACAGAACTTGTAAATTGGTCTCTTAATCTTTCAGGTGACCAAGCTGGACCGCGATCCTTCCAACGGGACTGCACTGCAAGAGATCTCTTTCTGGCTGAACCTGGAAAGAGCACTGCATAGAATTCAAGAGAAGAGAGAAAGCATTGAGGTAAGTCATACTACCAGCTGTTTTGTGTCAATTAAACAATTATACAATACAAATGTATAAGATATTGATGAAACAGGCCTTAGTTTCTGATCATCGGCAAATTATGGTGGCTTTTATAGTTTGTTCAATGTACTTAGAGGAAACAATGAATCCCTGCTCTAAGTAGTAATATGAACTTGTGATGTAGAAACCAACTGGAATGGAATCTATGAAAATTGATATTACCTTGTTAAAGAAATCAAAGTCAATGAATTGATTGCATGTAAAATAGATGGTTCATTTCATGAACACTGAACTGAACTAACAAGGGTACACTTGTCAAATTAAATCATCACAAAGAAATCAAAATTCATGAATTGATCGCATATACATAAAAAAGATGGTTCATTTCATTAAGACTGAACTCATCCCACAATGTATGGATTCACCAATCACTTTCCTCTCAGGTGGCTCTAACCCTGGAGATCCTGAAGTACGGCAAGCGGTTCCACGCTACCGTGTCGTTCGACACGGACACGGGCCTCAAGCAGGCGCTGGCCACCGTCTCCGACTACAACCCTCTCATGAAGGACTTCCCCATCAACGACCTGCTCAGTGCCACGGAGCTTGAGAGGATCAGGTAAACTGTACTACAATTATGCCCATTATCATTAGTTAAGCCCATAATATTGAGTCTACTGGGACATGGAGCCATTTAGATGGAAATTAGTGGTAAACAGTATGCTAATTACTAAATAAAAAAAATTAAAGTATACCTACATGTATTATATCATCTATGATACAAGGGTTAGCATAGTATGGGACTAGATGACGCTGTGTGATATGTCCTGAAAATGTTTATTTAATTAAAATCAAAATTTGTCTAGTTACCTACATCTACTGTAATCTTATCATTTAGTTACCCAGACCAGACACAGAGAGACAGATTAATCAAAGACTTGTATAGTATATGACCTTTAAAAGTGTGAGTATATTTTTTGGTTTGGTTCGAGTGACAAACCATTGTGATTTTTATTTAGTGGTAGATTGGGTCCTAAGAGACACCTACATTTGCAAAACATTTCAGTGTCGCAAATAAAATGTGGGCCAACGCCGCGACCTCCACGAATATTCTAATAAAAAAAGATTGATTTAGAGCCTACTTTGATATTATTTAACTAAATTCAACATACATCTAATACTTTTTACAGGTTGGCAGTGCAGCAAATCTTCTCTCATCTTCGCAAGATCCGCTCCACCAAATATCCCATCCAACGTGGGTTGAGACTCGTCGAGGCAATTTCTAGAGACCTAGGACAACAACTCCTGAAGGTGTGCTTAATATCAGTGGATATTTGAAAATTAAGGCTGATTTTTAAATAGTTTTACCCATAAATTTATCCATGCTTCTCCATGTTATCTTTATAATTCTCATATCATCATATAATTATCCAGCCTTCAACTCTAGACACTAGATTTGTTCACTCTAAAACCAATCAACTGACTTACGTGTATTCTTCCATCAGGTGTTGGGCACCCGTCGTCTGATGCACATTCCGTTCGAGGACTTCGAGCGCGTCATGACGCAATGCTTCGAAGTGTTCTCCTGCTGGGACGATGAATACGAGAAACTACAGGGACTTCTGCGGTAACATTTTTTGTCTTTAGATTTATTGCACTTTTTGAAAAAAATATGAGTTTTTATGAAGACGTTGCGTATTGTGCAAAATAATACGACGCACGACGTCTTAAATGTTCACACCTCAAGTTCTTCCATACTTAGTTGAGATTTGCTCTTGAAACTGATATAATATAAAATTTACACAATTATCATCATCAAGTGTAAAATCTATTGCATGCCAGCAAAAAGTGCGTTACCAGGTCATTAAATTTTAAAGTTTTAGTTCCATGGCTCCTATCAGCATAAAAAGTGTGAAGCCCATGGATGACTATACCTACCGGTAGTACTTGTTAATTAATTAAAAATCATTTCTCTATAAAGAAATGTGATGTATAATTTGAACGTGTAAATGATCCTCTTACATTGTTCAGAGACATCGTGAAGAAGAAGCGCGACGAGCACCTGAAGATGGTGTGGCGCGTGTCTCCGTCGCACAAACGGCTGCAGGCGCGCATGGAGCACATGCGCCGCTTTCGCAGGCACCACGAGCAGCTGCGCACCGTCATGCTCCGGGTAACATCACTATTGTGAACTTACACATTTCAGCTTTAATAGTTAAACACACACTAACGCTAAGGACTCACGGAGCGGTTTTTTCCCGCGCCCGCCGCAATGGCGGAATCGCGTTTAATTTTCAAAACTCACGAAGCCGGAGTTCTGTGCGGCGCCGCTGCCGCCGCGACAGCGATTATCGCCCGTAAACCTGGCGGTTGATTATCGCAAGAAGGACCTTCGCTGGACTTTGATCGCAGAGCGCGCGGGTGGAAACCGCCGCGGCTGCGGTGCCGCAAGCGGCGCCCGCCCTCGGGTGCAGCGGGAGCCGCGAACAATCGCAACCGCCGCGGGCGTAAAACGCTTCGTGAAATGTGCCTGAGTTTTTAACATACATATCTGTATACTACAAAGACTGCGGGCCCGCCACCGCGTCGGGTGCGGGAAAAAACCGCTCCGTGCGTCCTGGGCCGTGTGGTCGTTCCAACCGCAAATTTATAAGTGTGAAACGAATCCAACCTGCCCCTTGTTTTATAAAAAGTACTCGGAACAGTGATAGGGATAACAAGGAGAACTGAATGCATTCTACAAAGAATGGGTTAAAGCAGCTTTGCAGCGAGAGATGTGAAAGAGGATGGGGGAAGACATTGTTCAGAAATGAGGGCTAGGGAATTAAACGCTTGTCAAACAATGCCATTTTTATATCACATCAGCTCGGATGATTCAACGGAAAGGGTATAATATAAGTAAGATTTTTTCATTATAATATAAGTGCTATTTTATTTACAAGGATATATTTTGCCAGGTCTTGCGTCCGCGTGCGACCGTGGCGACGGAGACGGGCGCGGGCGGCGAGCCAGCGCAACCACACTCGCTGCCCATGGACGCTGCTGACGCCAACGCTATCGCAGAGGTAAAAACTATGCTCAAATATTTCTTCAAGTAATATTAATGATCCCAAATGTAAGTATAGTTATTTAAGACTTTTACATCATTTTTTGCACGCTGAACGGTGGAATGTGAAGACACTTCATTGAAAAGCGGAAGATTATCCATGTTCGCAAATAAACAATTTGATTTTATTTAATATCAAGATTATACTTCTACAGAACAAGACTTGTGTATGCGTAAGGGCTGTGATCTGGAAGTCTCAAGTCAAGACTTGTTCTCTTTGTCTTGTGACTTTATAAATAAAATATCTGTATACGAAGAAAATTGTATATTGCCCTTGCTTTTTCTCAAATACAATGTTTCGGTGCAAACAGAAATTTCTTCCTATCCCGCGTCTAGGTTTAAGTTGTTTAATTATACCAATGTTAAGGTATATTTTTCTTATTATTAAAATGTATCGTGTTCCGCAGGTCAACCTGGCGTACGAGAATGTGAAGGAAGTAGATTGCCTGGACATATCTCGCGAAGGATGCGATGCTTGGGAGGCGGCCGTACGACGCTATGAAGATAGGATCGGTGAGTTATAAACTTAGCTAAATGGTTGATATATGTATATAGTGGAAATAAAATTTGTTTGAATCCAGCATATTGTAAATCTCCAATCAGAACAGAGCCTTCTTCAAATCACACTCGTAAGTAATCATATCATTTCAAACGAAATTGGTTTGAGATCGTGCATCTGATTTCTTTTAGTCAAGTGACTACATATGTACATACTACATTTGATAGCTCATATAGGTAGCCATAAAAATGGACAAAGTGCAGCAAAAATTGTTCACATGTACACTAGATTTGTGCGGGGAATCGGAACAGGGTTCTATTTCACGGGGAACATGAAAGCAGAGAAGGGGGACAGAAAACTATTGAATTTTTCAACGCTCTAACCCTATTTTAGCGTGTTATATTGAAATCTTTAGCCCTTCAAATCAAATAATGTAAGTGTGTTATTCCAGACCGCGTGGAGACCCGCATCACAGCCCACCTGCGCGACCAGCTCGGAACAGCCAAAAACGCCAACGAAATGTTCCGCATCTTCTCTCGCTTTAACGCTCTGTTCGTGCGACCTCACATCCGCGGCGCTATACGCGAGTACCAGACACAACTGATACAACGCGTCAAAGACGATATTGAAGCGCTACATGAGAAATTCAAGGTAAATAACTTAAAATATCACTTTTATAGACAACAATGTTCCGTATTTTCTCTCGCTTCAACGCTCTGTTCGTGCGACCTCACATCCGCGGCGCTATACGCGAGTACCAGGCACAGCTGATACAACGCGTCAAGGACGATATAGAAGCGCTACATGAGAAATTGAAGGTAAAAATACTTAAAATTTTACATTTTATTATTTTTTTATGTATCTTCTTTCGCTTCAACGCTCTATTCGTACGACCTCACATCTGCGGCGCTCAAGCGGCGCAAAATTCGAGGTAAAAATATTGCAAAAACACGAAACTTTTACAAAATTTCAGTTCAAGAAGCTCGACTGTAGGTTGTCAACACCGTAGGAAGCTTTTTGTTTCCAGTGAATTTCACTCTAGCTATTATGTTGATATTTCACTGGTTTTCCATATGATTTAAAATTTTTACAAGTGTAAGGTACATAGGTGAATACATGCACTCAATCTAATACACTTTTCGAATTAATCTAAAGCAAGTAAGAACTTGAAGAAAAACCTTGCGTCACAATGACAAAAAGCATCCTGTTTATTGAAGTGTAAGATTATTTTTTTCCATCATGATATAAACGTTTTTAAACCTTTATACTAAACATGTCCTCTCCGTAGGTACAATATCCCCAGTCCAAGTGCAGCCGGCTGTCGCTGGTGCGCGACCTGCCGCCCGTGGCCGGCTCCATCATCTGGGCCAAGCAGATAGACCACCAGCTCACTGCCTACTTAAAGAGAGTCGAGGATGTACTCGGTTAGAATATTTATTTATATATTTCATATACTTATTTAAGTTATGTACTAACAGCTTAAGCCAACACGTACTACTACAACGTACAACAACTACCTACTACAATAATGATAAAGCATTTGGGTAAAACATATTATACACTTTGTTACTAATCATTTTACAACAATCACAACGAAATTTCCTATATTTAGAACAGAGCACATCTATGTCTCTGTTCTGAGCAATCATTGCATTGAGCAAGCTAATAAAATTAATATAATAGATCTAAAAAACTGTAATCATAATATAGACTAATTGTTGCTGTATATTATAAATACATATACACCTGTTGTATTACTTGCGTGAAAATCAATTTGGTCTTGCCTCAAAATAAAGAAATGGTACCTATCCTCTGAAAATACGTAGTCTGTAATGCTTTATACTAGAAGTGGAAATATAAATTCAAAGCGGCTACCTCTATGTACTCATCGTGTAACGCAATCCATCCTAGACCATAATAATCTCTAACAATCAGGCAAATTAACATCAAGTGTAAACCAATTCCGTTTAAAATAATACCAACACGGCAAAATTCAGTATCATAATACTGAATCAGTTTATATTTATGTCATAAATTTGACAATCAATCTTTTCCTAGGCAAGGGATGGGAGAACCACATTGAAGGACAGAAGTTGAAGGCAGATGGCGACAGTTTCCGCTTGAAGTTAGACACCCAAGAAGTCTTCGAAGATTGGGCTCGCAAGGTATTCCTACAATTTTTTTATATGACTTGTAATCTTACAAATGTCGTGAGGAATCCAACATGTTTGAGAACCACGATATCCGAGGATATGTCTTCCGTGAAAGGACCTGGGCGCTCACCACAATCTATCTGGCCATGAAAGCTTCCCTAACGAATTAATTCTACGGGGTAGTCACGACACGATACAATACACATACGGCTCAAACAGATAATCTTTCAAAAATGATCTTTATTTCATTGTCCTAAAGTTCAATTTCGTATTCCCAGGTGCAAGCACGCAACTTGGGCGTGTCCGGACGTATCTTTGCCATCGACTCGGTGCGAGCTCGCACGAGCAAAACTATCCTGAAGCTGAAAGTCAACTTTCTGCCTGAAATCATCACGCTGTACAAGGAAGTGCGCAATTTAAAGAATCTTGGCTTCAGGTACATTTACTACTTTTTTCTATATATATATATATCTAGTTATTTATTTTATTTTTAACCAGCTTCTGAAGTAGTAAGATTTGTTTTTAACCGACTTCAAAAAAAGGAGGTTATCAAGTCTTCTGAAAGTTATTTTTGTTTGGGTGTTTGGTTTCCTATGGTTGTAACCGTATAAAAAATATAAGGACCAGCAGGGTGTTTCACAAATAATTTCGGAACGTTTCCGCTCGGAAACGAAACGCCAATCGTAGAACTCCTTGTAACTTCTATGATTGGCGGATGACTGTTATTGGTATAAGTCAGTTTTGACGTCTCTGATTAGCGTTTCGTTTTCGAGCGGAAACGTTCCAAATTTGTGAAACACCCTGCTGTACCCATAGTCTACCAAGTTATAATGGCTCTTACCGTCATCACAATTAAGTTCAATTTCCCATTTTCAGAGTGCCTCTAGCCATCGTGAATAAGGCTCATCAAGCGAACCAACTCTACCCATTCGCTATCTCTCTCATTGAGAGTGTGCGTACTTACGAACGTACTTTGGAAAAGGTATGAAATGTTTACGTACACATTTACATTTAAAAGTTTATATATCACAGTGTTGAAGCACCATAGACATGACACAATCGGCACATGTTGACATTAGGACATGTTTGACCAGCTTACTAATTAGTTATGTACATATATTTCCTAAAACAGAAACTCAGCTATTTTGAAGCCCTAATCTGAATTGGGCTTTTGGTATCTTTACAGTCACTTTATACGTTATATTCAAATTGAAGCGTGTAGTTTGGTATTAACTATTCATTCCTTCATAATATCCATTGTGTGTTACATTTAGCTAATCTTTAGATAAGCAGATTGTCGTGCCGTTAGAAAGATTTGAATATTTATATATTTTATTATGTTTAGCTAAATCAACCAGTAGAAGTCATTATCATTTAGACTTTGTAACAAATATTTTATACTATTGGTGAAACATGTCCTCAACATTCAAAATACACCATTTCAAAACAATAGTAAAACAAATACATTATTTGTGTGGGTATCACTAACACACATGCGTTTTGTCCGTGCAGCTAAATAATAGGAACCATACAAAGGTAGTCCAATACAGAATGCATGGTTTGGTTACCACTATATTTTCACTTGCAATTTTGCTTTATAGATTTATGTCTTTATCTGATACCTATAGCTTTTTAGATTTTATTAATCCCTTGATGTTTTCTTTTGATAGATTTTCTATTATGTGTATTTTCTAGAAATTCATTGAAATTGTAATGTGATTAATGTTTAAATTTCATTCTTTATTTTGCATGACAGAAATCCTAAATTATAGAACTATGTTATGTAGCTTTTATGTAAACCTACAAAGCGGAATTGATAATGTACATTCGTGTTTAAATAAGTTGCTTACGAATCGAGAGAAGCATTGACACTTTTCAATGCTTATGTGGCTTATGTGTTCAGGTTATCGTAGTGTCTTCCTAACACTATAAATACTTTCAGATCCGCGACAAGGCGTCCATAATTCCGCTAGTGGCGGGACTGCGGCGCGATGTACTGAACCAGGTGTCCGAGGGAATGGCGCTAGTGTGGGAGTCCTACAAACTAGACCCGTACGTTCAGAAGCTGAGCGAAGTTGTACTGCTCTTCCAAGAGAAAGTAAGTCACACAAAAAATTGGTTTATATAAAAAAACTACTAATACATACAAGACTAGCAATCAATCCAGTTTACCTTCTCTGCCTATGATAATAAAGAGAATGAAACATTAACGCCAGTATTTTCCTATTGATTTGTACAAAATCATTTGAAGGATAGAATCTCTTGTATGATGTCTCATATAAACAAGCTCTCTCACCTTTATCTTATGATATTCTAATTGAACCTGCATCCAAACGTTTCTATGAGGTTCAGATGCATTAAAGTGCCGTATGAATTTAAATTGTGTACATTATTACAGGTTGAAGATCTGCTCGCAGTGGAAGAACAGATCTCAGTGGACGCGCGTTCCCTAGAAACCTGTCCATACTCGGCACAGAGTCTCGCAGACATCCTGAGCAGGCTACAGCGCGCTATCGACGACCTGTCGTTGCGACAGTACAGCAACTTGCATCTGTGGGTGCAACGCCTTGATGAGGAGGTAATATTCTTTAAGAAATAGGTCTCACAACACACAATGTCCCTACAGAAGTGTCCATCCATTAGCGCACAGTCTCATATAAGGTAAATCGCAAGCGCAAAGTCACAGGTAAAGATCTGCTCAAGCTCGAAGTGACTCCGTAGGTGGAAAGCAATAACAGTTACTTGGCTTGATATTTGATCAAAGAATATTTATTTAACATCAAAAATATTTTGATTTCCCAATGAATAGTACAAATATTTCTCTCCAATTACCTGTCTTATTTAGATTTTCGCAAACTATTGGGATGTGTAAATCAATAGCTACTAAAATGATGTGTTTATTATAGGTGGAGAAGAGCCTCGCCGCGCGCCTTCAGGCCGGTATCGAGGCGTGGACCAATGCTCTGCTCGGCAAGAGCAGTGAGATGGACCTGTCCATGGACACCTACTCGCCGGCCGAACCCACGCACAAACCCGGCGGGGAACCACAGGTTTGTACAACAGCTTTCTCCATAACTTGTGATATGAAATAACTTGATTCAGTTAGATAAAAAAAACACATTTATATAAAAAGGTTTTAGATTAAATTCTACAGGACCGTAACAGTGAAACATTGAATCATTTGATTTTTGTAACTTTCTTGGTGGTACTTTTCCTATTATTGGAGTTTTTAATTATCATAAGACCAACTGTATGTTCAAATCTTGGCATTTAAATCCTGCTGCTAGTTTCTACTGGAGTTTAAACTAGTTATCCGTGTATTTTCGTCGTGTAACAATAACGAATAGATTAAAAATACTTATACATTCGTATTCGTTGCAGATCGCTCGTGTAGTCCACGAGGTGCGCATCACGAACCAGCAGATGTATCTGTTCCCATCTCTGGAGGAGGCTCGCTTCCAGCTAATGCGGCAGATGTTCGCGTGGCAAGCCATTGTCACCAGCCAGCACCGGCTGCAGAGCACCAGGTCAGCAATTTTTTACTATGAATGGGTTTGCACTTGACCGTAATTCGCCTGATGGTAAGCAATCATTACGGTCTAGGATGGAACGTGCTTACCTAGTAAGAACCTTGAGCTTAAGCTTACCATACCTTAGTCGACAATAACAATGTTTTGTAGAAATAGAGATGCATTTTCACCTACGCCTAAAGTATCAGTCAAAAAGACATATTTGATTTCTGCGTTTTCTTATAAGTAGTTTTTGGTGACTATTTTACGAATATATCTATTTGTTGTCATGTTAAGAATCTGTCTAGCGAGCAATTACAGGCGATAAGTATTTCAATTTAAATAAAGGAATTTTCTGTCATGTTAGAACATGAATTACTTCATTCTATGCTAGAGCATAGAATGAAGTAAATCTTGGTCTTCATGAATGCCAAATGGTTTTTTAATCTAAACAATATTTTTCCAGATACCAAGTGGGTGTAGCTCGCGCACAAACCGCCACCTACCGCAATCTGCTGACCAAGCTGCCAGGCGGCTCCTCGCCCGTCGAAAACGCGTACGATGCCATTGAGCAGAAGATCTCGCAAGTACGCGAATACGTCGACGAATGGCTTCGGTAAGTTTAAATATACACTTTAAACGTATAAGTGTAAGGTCTATTTTTCAACAATATCGTACGTGTGTTAAACATGCATTCTTACTTAATAGATTGCATATTTTTATGCCAAAACATGCCTTATTTGCCCTAAATATTTAGGAATAATATTTGTCAATTGTTTCCAGCTACCAAGCCTTGTGGGATCTGCAGCCTGAGAGTCTCTACGGACGCCTTGGAGAAGATATCACTCTGTGGATCAAGTGCCTGAATGACATCAAGTAAGTTTTTTAAAAAGTAGCATAGGAAATAAACACTACTTATTATCAGGTATTTTCAAGTCCTGACTCTAAAACTAGAAGTATTTGTTACCTTTAATAATAGCCAACGCCTTATGGCAATGTATCTCTTGTATCATTTGTTATCTAGAATATAACTTTAACACACATACACACATAAAACACAGAAATTACAAAACAAAAACAAATACTTAGATTAAAGTGTTGCACATTGGGCGGCCTTATCGCCTTAGGCGATTTCTAGATGTTTTGTTTTAATCGATTGTTTCCTAGTTAGGCGAAGTGACCAGAGCTTTTGGCTAATCTTCTTGTTTCCTTCACAGGAAATCCCGTACTACCTTTGACACATCCGACACCCGCCGCGAGTACGGCCCCGTGGTGATCGACTTCGCTCGCGTGCAGAGCAAAGTGGCTCTCAAGTACGACGCCTGGCACAAGGAGGTGTTAGGCAAGTTCGGAGCTCTGCTCGGTGGAGAGATGGTGCAGTTCCACGGCAGGCTGGCCAAGTCCAGGTCACAGTTGGAACATCAGACCATTGGTAAGACTTATGAACCGACTAGAAAGAAAGAAAGACGTTTTGCTTATTTATTTACTTGCTAATCTCAACTTGATCACCGATAAATCATAGTTCGTGTCATGTAAATGTATTCACAGTAAATGTGTATGTAATATTGAAGAAACTGCTTAAAAAAATAAAAAAAATCCATACTAAAACATGATACCGTCTAACAAACAAATATTATTCCACAGAGGCGGCCTCTACCAGCGACGCCGTGTCCCTCATCACTTACGTACAGCAACTGAAGCGTGAGGTGTTGGCGTGGGAGAAACAAGTAGACATCTACCGTGAAGCCCAGCGCATTCTGGAGAGACAACGGTATGTCTATCAGCTTTTATTTTTACTTTAAAAGTAAAATGAAAGTAAAGCGGCGTACTTGTATATCGCAACTCCTTGGTAATAAAGTTACTGCACCAAAATGTTATATTAAAATCGCTAAAGGCGATTCACATCTTTATCATGCCAACTGTGTTCCTACAACATTTAAGATTTTAAAGTATAGAGCGCGATAAGCTGTCGCTGTACTTAAAATCGGCATGATTGACATTATTACGTGTTAACTAATTTCCGTGAAATTCAGGATATTGAATATCTACGTATGTATATTAAAACACAATAAGTGTCAATTTCGTTTGAAACAGCTTCCAGTTCCCGGCTCAGTGGCTGCACGTAGACAACATTGAAGGAGAATGGAGCGCGTTCAACGAAATCATGCGCAGGAAAGACTCTTCCATTCAAACTCAAGTACGTACTACAATTGAACTTTTTCTATATGATTGCAGTAATCACATGAACGTACACTGCTTCTATCAACCAAGTAGTGAATACCCGCAGTTTTTTTCGTAGTTTTTGGCGTACGTAAATAGCTTATGTTGCCTTCGGACCCGTTATTTCGAACATCACTTTTGCATCATGAAAAAGGAACAAATCTTTTTATTTTGTATATATTATTTTGCTTCTTAGTAAAATTTAATAAAATATAGCACCATAATTCGACCAATACTAAATTTTGTCTTCTAATGCTACGCCAGTTTCTATGGTTTAGTGCCATCTCTGACCATTGCCATTGATATAGAAAAAGAAAAGAAAAATATAGGTCCTAATACTGAATTAATAAAAACTAATAATGAAACAACTAACAATATTGTAACTTCTTCTAGGTGGCATCACTGCAACAGAAGATCGTAGCCGAAGACAAGGCGGTCGAGGCTCGTACTCTCGAGTTCCTCACCGAGTGGGAGCGAAGCAAGCCAACCGACGGCTCCACCCGCCCTGAAGATGCGTTGTCCAAGCTGCAAGCTATGGAGGCTCGGTACACCAAGCTGAAAGATGAACGCGACAATGTTGCCAAGGCTAAGGAGGCGCTTGAGCTACATGATACAGGTATGTTTGGAATTATTTGCTTTTCTTTGCAAATAAGCGCCCGTCTGAAGCAATATAGTTATCATTGTAGCTTTTCATACAATATGGACAAACATAAAATTTAAAAAGGCAGATCTAAATATTACATATCTTTATATTATGTAACAAGACAGGCATAAAAAGTTGTTTTAAAAAAATCTTGTCTCACGATACTCTAAAATGTATCACGTATGCACAAGCACAGCTACCTCTAGCAATATGTACTGTCTTTATTTATATAGCTATATCTATTTGGGAAAACCTCTCATTCAGTTTGTTTTGACCCGTAATAGGTAGCTCAGTGAACAACGAGCGCATGACCGTCGCACTAGAAGAATTACAAGACCTGCGCGGCGTCTGGGCTTCTCTCAGCAAGATCTGGACCCAGATCGATGACATCCGCGAGAAGCCGTGGCTGTCAGTGCAGCCGAGGAAGCTCAGGCAACAGTTGGAAGCCATGCTGAATGAGTTGAAGGAACTGCCGGCGAGGCTGCGCATGTATGACAGCTACGAGTATGTCCGCAAGCTTCTGCAGTCTTATACCAAGGTTGGTAGTATATTTTTTTTATTTCCTGTATAGAGGTTATGGTTACTTTTATTGTTCTTAAACTTGACACAACTCAAAGTTTGTTCTACTTGAAACATTTCTTCTGTGCACTTACTTTCGTTGATTTCTTTCTGAGAGTCAAGACAAATACGAAATACGGTACGGAACGTACGAAAAATTCTGGCCCGCTTACTACAACGCGTATTTATCCTCAGGTGAACATGTTGATCGTGGAGCTCAAATCCGACGCCCTGAAAGAACGCCACTGGCGCCAACTGTGCCGCGCGCTCAAAGTGGACTGGTCTCTCTCCGAACTGACCTTGGGACAGGTGTGGGATGCTGACTTGCTGCACAATGAACACACTGTCAAGGATGTGGTGTCCGTCGCTCAGGGAGAAATGGCGCTTGAAGAGTTCTTGAAACAGGTATAGTTTTATTTCTGGGTAAACATTTGTTTGCCTTTTTCTCAGCAACATTAATCTTGACAAATATTTCGTGAGATGTAAAACTGTTTGTTGTTTGCAGGTCCGTGAATCATGGCAGAGCTACGAACTTGACCTGATCAACTATCAGAACAAATGCAAGATTATCCGTGGATGGGACGATCTGTTCAACAAGGTCAAGGAGCACATCAACAGCGTGGCAGCCATGAAACTGTCTCCTTACTACAAAGTATTCGAGGAAGAAGCTCTCACTTGGGAGGAGAAACTCAACCGCATCAATGCGTTATTCGACGTATGGATTGACGTGCAACGTCGCTGGGTGTACCTTGAAGGCATTTTCAGCGGCTCGGCCGATATCAAGACCTTGCTGCCAGTCGAGACCAGCCGTTTCCAGAGCATCAGCTCGGAATTCCTCGGTCTCATGAAGAAAGTCAGCAAGTCACCCATGGTCATGGACGTGCTGAACATCCAAGGCGTCCAGCGCGCTTTGGAACGCCTTGCAGATTTACTCGGAAAGATCCAGAAGGCTCTCGGTGAATACCTCGAGAGGGAGCGAAGCAGTTTCCCGCGTTTCTACTTCGTTGGTGACGAGGACTTGCTCGAAATCATTGGTAACAGTAAGAACATCGCTCGCTTACAAAAGCACTTCAAGAAGATGTTTGCTGGAGTCGCAGCCATCATACTGAACGACGAAAATAACGTCATTAACGGCATTGCTTCTCGTGAAGGCGAGGAAGTATACTTCACTTCTCCAGTCTCCACTGTTGAGAACCCTAAGATCAACTCTTGGCTGTCTATGGTTGAACGCGAAATGCGTGTGACTCTCGCTTGTCGACTCAAGGATGCTGTAGGTGATGTCAAACAGTTCAAGGATGGAAACGTCGACCCTCAGAAGTTTATCGACTGGTGTGACAAATACCAAGCACAGATTGTCGTGTTAGCCGCACAGATCTTGTGGTCGGAAGATGTTGAAGCAGCGCTAATAAATGGCGGAGGAGATGGATTAAAACGTGTGTTGGCTCATGTTGAAAACATGCTGAATATTCTAGCTGATTCTGTGCTGCAAGAACAGCCACCGTTGAGACGCAGGAAGCTCGAGCACTTGATCAACGAGTTCGTCCACAAGCGAACAGTAACTCGCCGCCTCATCGCATCCAATGTCAACAGCCCTCGCTCTTTCGAATGGCTTTGTGAGATGCGTTTCTACTTCGACCCTAGAAACAATGACGTGCTCCAGCAACTCACTATCCACATGGCCAATGCCAAGTTCCTTTACGGATTTGAGTACCTCGGCGTTCAAGATCGTCTAGTACAGACTCCACTGACTGACCGTTGCTATCTGACCATGACTCAGGCTTTGGAAGCACGTCTCGGCGGTTCTCCGTTCGGTCCGGCTGGTACCGGCAAAACTGAATCCGTTAAAGCTCTTGGCAACCAATTGGGTCGTTTTGTGCTCGTCTTCAACTGTGACGAAACATTCGACTTCCAAGCTATGGGTAGGATATTCGTCGGTCTCTGCCAGGTCGGCGCTTGGGGTTGCTTCGATGAGTTCAATCGACTGGAAGAGAGAATGTTGTCCGCTGTGTCTCAGCAAGTGCAGACCATTCAGGAGGCTCTGAAGAGTCATCAAGAAGGCGATAACACCGCTAAGTCCATCACAGTTGAGCTTGTCGGCAAGCAAGTCCGTGTAAGCCAGGATATGGCTATCTTCATTACCATGAATCCTGGATACGCTGGTCGTTCCAACCTGCCTGATAACTTGAAGAAACTGTTCAGATCTCTGGCTATGACCACGCCTGACAGGCAGCTCATTGCTGAAGTGATGTTGTTCAGTCAAGGGTTCAGGACAGCTGAGAAACTGGCTTGCAAGATAGTGCCGTTCTTCAAGTATGTTGGCATTAATTAATATCCACAATATTTTCTAAACTATTTTTTTTTATTATTAATGTATTATATTCGTTTGCAGGCTTTGCGATGAACAGCTATCAAACCAATCTCACTACGACTTTGGTCTTCGAGCTTTGAAGTCTGTACTTGTATCGGCTGGTAATGTGAAACGTGACCGCATCCAGAAAATCAAGGTATGCTTATTCCATTAACGTCTATGAAAAAGTTCAGCTATTTCAAATTGAAGTTATATCGGCATTTTACTAATAAATTCTTTATTTTTAGGAAAATCTAATCGAGCGCGGTACAGAAGTCCCCGACGAAGCATCGATCGCGGAATCTTTGCCTGAACAAGACATCCTCATCCAGTCGGTCTGTGAGACCATGGTGCCTAAGCTTGTGGCAGAAGATATACCACTACTCTTCTCTCTGCTGAATGACGTGTTCCCCAACGTTGGGTACACTAGGGCTGAGATGACTGGTATGTTTCTGCTTTGTATAAGCTTTTACTCACACTACAAATTATATAATTGTTTAAGTTTTAGTAGATAAATTTCATGTGCTCTTTATTGTACATTCTGTCTAGTATTATCTATGATTTCCTCTCCATCCTACGGTTGCCTGAAAGAGATCGCTTTCAGCGATAAGGCCGCCATTTGTGGCATAAGATTTAAATTTTTTCTTGTTTGTATTTTGTTTTATTTTATTTGTGTGTTCAATAAAGCATTAATCTATCATTCTATGTTTTAAGGATTATATATAGTATGGTCTGTCTATAACCTGCAATAGTCATATAATTCAAGATTACATGAGATTATTCAAACTTAAAAATAAATCCTTTACCATTTCATATCGTTTGCGCTGCTTCTTTGACACATTTTTTTTTTACAGGTTTGAAGAACGAAATTCGCGCGGTTTGCGCCGAAGAGTTCTTAGTCTGTGGCGAAGGAGACGAGCAAGGCTCTACTTGGATGGAAAAGGTATGTCTCACAAAAATCGCCTAAATCCGACGGTGGCTAGAATTATGTTTTGATTTGCGGGAGGACATTAATCCAGAGAATAACGGCTAGTAACATCAAACACTGACACTCGACTGTGACGTCATCGCACAGCCGACTCATACGCACTACATCTGAAAGTATCCATCAAACATAAAACACTTAACATTCATAATCTAATCAATATTATGTATAGGTGAAGGTTTATGTAAGATTTTTGGTGTAATTGGATGATATGTAATATCTTTTTCAAAATTATTTATGTACTTACAGATTAATTGATATAAATCATCTCCATAACAGGTTAACATTAACTATGTATGATTTTATTTTAAAAATTACTTTTTTAATATTTTAATATTACTTACAAGCCTGCGTTGTGTTGTAACTAAGTTGAATCATATATGGTACTATTATTTAAATGTGCAAAGTCATAAAAACCTTTGTTTTTAAGTTACTGTACCATACAGTAAACCATACTAAAAAGAATATAGTAGACACTTATAACACAATGCAGTTTCAATATCTAATATATTACCACCATGCGATAAGTCGATATGTTACAATAACTCTGAAAGTCCGGTCGCGGCGCAAAAATACATTCAACCATTGTAATTCCCAGTAAACAGGATTGTGCCAAAGTTTCTTTAGTAAAATTACTTACTAGAACAATCGTGTTTTAACAACAGTGACGATGAGACTAATCATAATCATAACCAGCATTTATTCATAAAGCCAATATATTTTTATACCTATTAGTTGTAAATACTAGAAAATTATTAGAGTACTATTTAATATATTATGTAAATTCACAAGTCAAAAACTAAATTGTATTACTTATGCGTAAGTATCATTATACAATTCAAATATTAAAATGTTTAAATTAAAGAGATGAGACCTTCGCCAGATTTCACTTCTTTGTCTTTTGTGATGAAACAAACACACAAAGCTATATACCACGACCGGATTTAGACAAACTAAAACTGAAATCAGTCATACATATCGACTTACCCTATATATACGTGAGTGTGATGCGTTCCATGCTAACCCGCTAACGGCACGTAGAGACGCAGCCCGGCGTCGCGCGCGCAACACAGCACGTGGATCGAGAAGGTCAGTCACCTCGGGGACGTCTACGTTATATGTGTATATGTGTACTTTCCCTGTGTGTGTGTGTGTTTCACCAGCACCGTCTAGTGTATAGCCCGTAGAACTAAAATAATATAATAAATATATTATTATCGCGACAATCATTATGATGTTGATGATAGTATTTAAGTGATCAAAAGGGGTAGGTATTCTTACAAAGAAATTTATCGTTGAAAAGAGAATCCGCCTGTAAAAGAAGCGCAAGTCTTTTATGACATTGTGTTATCCTGTGCTTATTTTATGGTCATGTTTTAATGGCAAATAACTTTACATTGCGAGATTACATCTTCTGACTGTAAAACCAACAATTTAGCTAACTAGCTTTTCATTAATATTTTCTACGGGCTATTTGCTAGATAATCAGCACAAACCACCGTCTAAGGCCATATTACATTCTAACTATATCGCTATATTTCGTCTTCGGAGGCACAGTTTCAGTCACGCTTTGATCGGTAAACGTGCGTTTTCTTTTTTTTACAGCTATGCGGTAATCTTAGCGATACTCAAATACTATTTACTTTGCAGATACCTGTATACTTCCAGTGTCGACTTGCTGTTAGCTTATTATCTTGTCCACTTGCGGTCTTATAGAAAAGAACCGAATTGACGACGGTTCAGATAACAAGCCTTGTCTCAGTCACTCATAAGAGAAAATGTAGATTTTAGAAAGAAACAGTATTCTGATCGCTCTTTGATTCTGTTTTTCAAAAAGTCTCCTGTTTGTTACTTTGTTCCACTGAAAGCTTGTCTTTAGTATTTTCCCGTTGGTTCTTAAATGATGTTTTGCTATGCGTGGTACATGGTATCTCTTTAATTAAAAAAATCTATGTACCACGAGTCAATGGCCTTGCATTTCTTCTTAGTTTTATCTCTGTAATTTTGTTCATTTCCTAATTAATATTTTAAATACAGGTTCTACAGTTGTACCAGATATGCAAACTGAACCACGGTCTGATGATGGTCGGACCTTCGGGCAGTGGCAAGTCTACGGCCTGGAGAGTGTTGCTTAAGGCTTTGGAGAGGTAAAAAAATACTTCTGTCTCTTATTCATGTATTTGTAGTACTTGAAACACATGTTTTTGAAGTTACATTCTTTTTTATACTTGCTAGTGTTGTACAAAATTACTCTTATCCTCTTATTTTAAAGGCTGGCTTGCAAGCTGTCTATTCGTAATTAGAGGCAGTTGACTACCTTAACTATCTACTGCCTCAGAAAGTTCATCACAGACAGTCTACCTACCTGCATTATTTCTTTGGTTAACCTAACAGTTTAAAAAGCCAATTATCTCATCAAACGTATGATATTTAGTTGAGAGTTTTAGTCGCTGATGATAAACAATATCAATGTATTGTATTTTCTAGATACGAAGGCGTAGAAGGCGTGGCGCACGTGATCGACCCGAAGGCGATGTCGAAGGAAACCCTGTATGGTGTGCTCGACCCCAACACCCGCGAGTGGACCGATGGTCTCTTCACTCACATACTCAGGTTTGTAATAATATACTTTTACATCTCTCATGTTCGGTAAGTAGGTCCTTATTACCCCCAAATGGGGCTTGTAAGTAACCAATTAGCGCTCTAGGGTAATAATGTAGCTAGAAAAGCCCTAGGGCGGTAAGTAATTAAAAAAAAACTTTTCACTCTTTCAAAAAGTTCGGTTAGTAGACAAAGGAGGTCGCGTCGCTATTCAGCCTTGTCTTCGTATGAGTATAATAGTCATCAATTTTAAATATCGAACGGCGATGCTCAATTTCGTTCCCGAAAAAAAAAGAAGAAAAAAGGCGGGAATAGAAAACTTTCACTTTTAATATTGTTTGTTTTTGGGATAAAAACTTGCTAATTAGGTTTTCCTAAAATATGAGTTCTGCAAGTGATGAAGATATAAGCTGCACTCCTGATTCAATAAAAATGGAAGCTGAAGGGAGCAATTAACATTATTTTGTCTGAAAGTTCTAAAGAGAGATATTTGAAAACTTACGACGAGTTCATGAAGTGGCGAAAAGAAACACGAGTAAGTTCCGGTTTTGTCCATGACCAACAAATATAACAATCTCAAACTATTAACATACCCAAAAAACAAATTTCGCTAAATTTTTAAAATTGTTCTCATTTCACTATAAATTTTAACCATTAAAATGTTTTATTCTTGAAATACGGTTTTTTTCTACTTACCTCACAATCGAGATGTAAAGCAGAGTAGTTAGCTCGGGTGTAAGCATCAATTGCACCCTCGAACTATAGGATCTCGGGCTGCAATTGATGCCTTACAACCCTCGGCTACTAATCTACTATTTTTACACGGAATAGGCCAACGTTTGACTAAAGCCTGCCTGATGTTAAGCACCACTGTAGTATAAGATTTGCACGTTTAATATAATATACGTGTAAGAACAGCATTACTACTGGTTTTTAAGATGGAGACGTAGCACAAAGATTTATTATGTAAAATATTTTAAAATTTAAATCACGGGTGTCACAAAACATCTGATATGGGCAAACTTGCCGCTGATATGATAAAAAATAGCGAAAATAAACAAGTTTAGTTCCTATATATGTTTTCTGGGACTCATTTCATTTTAATAAAAAAATATGAAAATTCACAGGAAAATCATTGACAACGTTCGCGGTGAGATCAACAAACGCCAATGGATCATATTCGACGGCGACGTGGATCCGGAATGGGTTGAGAACTTGAACTCTGTACTTGATGACAACAAACTGCTGACTTTGCCGAATGGAGAGAGACTGTCTCTGCCGCCTAACGTGCGGGTCATGTTTGAGGTGAGGAATGAAAAGACTTTTTTATTCTATGTTGTAAACTTTATTTTCTTTCTAAATAGGCCTAACACCGGCTAGCTCTAATTTTAAATTAAATGTTATTTATTATCTCGATGTATTTCTAAGCACTTTATGCCTCATCATAAGGAGTATGCACCGGCGTGTTGGAGCCCTTTATTTTCAAAAATAAAATACTTAAGAAGTCAGTTACAACTTTCATAATTTGATTTTTAGGTGCAAGATCTGAAATACGCCACCCTGGCTACGGTGTCGCGTTGCGGTATGGTGTGGTTCTCCCAGGACGTGCTTACAACTGAGATGATCTTCGAGAACTACCTCTCAAGGTACACATATTAAAAATCTTTTTAATAACTCGTTATTTCAACTGAATATTTATGAATTACGAAAGGATCTGGGTACCTCCCACGATATAAAATAAAAGTATTTCGTAAACGAACCAATTCAGCACGGGAGGTACTCAATAATGAGAAATACTACTCAAAAAGATACTAGGTATGTTTAGAGTTGACAATATTGTACAGAAATGTTCATGTTATTTTCTTTTGTAGGCTGAGGAACATCCCATTGGAAGACGGCGAAGAAGACTCTTTCAGCATTGTCATGGCCGCGCCTACCGCAGGAGATCAAAATGCTACTGAGAACATACTCTCACCAGCATTACAGGTAATTCATCTAAGAAAAAACTAATAATATAAACAATATTTATACGACCTTAGTTATATATTATATTCTAGTCGTGGGTTCTTTATGGATGAGGTCTGCGCAAGATCGACGCAGCTGGCATATTCAAAGAGAGGCCTATGCCCAGCAGTGAGATAGAGAAGGCTATAAATGATGATGACGATGATAAGTCAAAATCGTACTAACTAGGTATCGCAATGCCATGAAATGCTATTCATGACAATATCGTAAATTACTTAAAAGTTTTGTCTAATCGGGAAATACGTTTTCCACTTCAGACTGAAATTTAATACTTGTTTCTTTCCAGACACAACGTGACGTAGCCTCTATCCTGCAGCCTCTGTTCTTCGGAGACGGTATCGTGGTGAAGTCTCTAGAGCGCGCGGTCAGCCTCGACCATATCATGGACTTCACTCGCCACAGGGCTCTGTCCTCCTTGCATTCCATGCTCAACCGAGGTGTCAGGTAAATTTAATTCCACCAAAAATATTCTGTAGAAAACTAGCCAAGTTTCGATGGAGCTGCTTGTTTATCTCTAAAAATTAATGAAATCTAGACAAGGTTGTGCCAAGTATTGTACCCACTAACGTATAAAGAATGTTCAACGGCCAGTCATATAACATTAACTACATATAATAATAAAGAAATCGCAGTAAAGAACCTTAGACTTGGCTCGACTGATGGACAATATTGACAAGACAACCGTTGAATGTTGTTTCTTTATTATCTAATTTTTTGTGTCTTTGCAGGAATATTCTGGGTTACAACCGCCAGCACCCCGACTTCCCGATAACGCAGGACCAATTAGAAGCGTATGTTCCGAAATGGCTCGTTTATTCCTTGCTGTGGTCGTTCGCTGGTGATGCTAAATTGAAGGTAAAGAAACCAATTTTTGTTTTCAGAATTATTTTGCCAGTATCACTCTTGAGAATACAGGAACGAACAGACCAACAAACACTTTCACATTTATATATGCTATGATATTTATGTGCTAAAAAAATTATGACCAGTTCATTAATTTTATTTGATGTTTCCAGGATCGCAACGAACTGGGTGATTTCATCCGCTCGGCCAGCACTATGCAGTTGCCAAACTGTGGCGCCAATCAGCACATCATTGATTTTGAGGTGTGTGAAAAGCATTTAAACGGACTTCAGAAAAGAGGGTTCTCAATTTTTTTTTTTTGGTATCTTAGTATCTACAATTGTTAATTGACTTTATATATTTTTGACAATATTTCATGTTTTAGAGATTACCCCAAATTGAATTAATACATCTCCAAAGTTATCACCTTCCATGGATTTTCGCAAAATAACGCCTGACTCAATATCTCATACCCGTTTTCCAGGTATCAATAACCGGTGAGTGGTCCCCATGGTCTGCGAAGGTGCCTCAGATCGAGGTAGAGACTCACAAGGTGGCTGCCCCGGATGTAGTGGTGCCTACTCTGGACACTGTGAGGCATGAGGCCCTGTTGTACACTTGGCTGGCTGAGCATAAGCCTCTAGGTAAGCACAGTAGTTATAAAACTTGATGTTATGCATGCTTCTGCCGTGATGTTACATGTCCATATTTTACAAATAAAGTTTTTGGTTGCCATATGAAAATAAGATGAAAAAAATAATATTAAGTCTTTATAAGACCTAAATTTTTCAATTGTTATACTCGAACCGAGTTGCAGCCCGAAATGGCTACTCATGTTTTAATTGTTTCTATTTTTATTCTTATCTTATGAAAGTGGACAACTTTCAATACGAAAGTTCAATCAAATCAATGGCAATCAAATCATATTTTCCCTTGTCACGTATACCATGAACTTACGCAAAAATATCTTTATCATGGTTACTGGTCAATACCGTACGGATTTTTTATTTGACTCTTTCGTTCTACCAGTACTGTGCGGTCCCCCCGGTTCCGGTAAAACTATGACCCTCTTCTCTGCGCTGCGAGCGCTGCCGGACATGGAAGTGGTCGGGCTGAACTTCTCCTCGGCCACCACGCCCGAGCTGCTGCTGAAAACCTTCGACCATTACTGCGAGTATAGGAAGACGCCTAATGGAGTGGTGTTGGCACCTGTTCAGGTGAGTTTTATTAGTGAATGTGCTAGTTGTAACTGGGTCTTGTGATGGTGTTGATAAAACATTTGGCGGTTTGAGTTTGTGATGGAATTAAGCTGCAGTATTCCGATTCTACTTTACTTTAATTAAAATTGTTCACTATTTGTCAAATTGGCTTTTCTAGCGGCATGATCTCTGTGTTCCTATATTGTAAGCTACAACTTACATACTGTTGTATCGAGCCGAAAATTGAGTGGTGCTCAATTTAGACTCGATACAACAGTATATGTACGTAATTAAAACGAAACACTACACAATAAGTGAAACTTCTAGTAAATAATCCCACTTCGACTAGCTTTTTATATTCGACAGTGATAAGCAAGAGACAGACGAGCGTTGTGTTTGGGAGAAGCTAATGTCAATATGTAGACCGCTATTAGCTGATCATAACGATGACGATGTGTTCAGACGGCAACAGATGATTTCTTCTTTTTGGTTTAAAAATACCAAAATAATATAAAACTTGAATTAATGACTGTAAATTCTCCACAGCTGGGCAAATGGCTAGTGCTGTTCTGCGACGAGATCAACTTGCCAGACATGGACCAGTACGGCACTCAGCGCGTCATTTCCTTCCTGAGACAACTGCTCGAGCATAAAGGATTCTATAGGGCTAGTGGTGAGAGTTATATACCTTTTTACACTTAACCATAGATTTGATGTTTTTACACTTCACAGACTTGTGTCTGTGAAGTGTAAAAACACGATAAAAAAAATTTTTTATCCAAACATTTGTGGTCGAAAATAGAACTGGCTAAGGCAACTGAAACAGAATAGGATAGGAATAGGTCCCAAATCTCCCACGAAGCGCTTTATCATAATCGGGCGGACAGTATACCTTTAAAACTCTATTAGGTCAATACTCCTCTTTTTAGTTACCTATGCCTCATCTATGCCGTGTAATAGTTAACTCTTTGAAATCGTATATTTTATCAAATGCTATATAGGTTCACGCTTGAATAAAACTCGCCTGATTCTACCAAGGTTACATTGTTCGATCTAGTGCGTTTGCCTATAAGAAACTGTTTAACTCTCAACTTGTAGTCCTAAAACACTGCTTACTACGTACTTACTAATGTGGCGCTGCGACCCAAAGTTGATCCTGGCCTCCGACACAAATAGACGCCACTCCTCTCGGTTCTGCGCCATCTCCTGCCACTCGGTAGCATGGAGCTGCTGCAGATCCTCCTCTATCTGGTCCTTCCAGCGGTCCGTCTGGTCGTCGACCAGTCGGTCGTCCCAAGTACGCTTACTTCAGAGCACGATACTCTCACATCCTTTCCACGTGGCCACGTGGAGCCAGTGAAGTCTATGCGACTTTATTTCGCCTAAGATGTTAGGCTCAGCCACTAGATCTTCAATTTCGGCGTTCTTTCTTATTCTCCAGCTACTAAAACACTGATGTGATTTTAATTGCAGACCACTCGTGGGTCCACCTGGAGCGCATCCAGTTCGTGGGCGCGTGCAACCCGCCCACGGATCCCGGCCGGAAGCCGCTCTCGCACCGCCTGCTGAGACACGTGCCCGTCATCTATGTCGACTACCCGGGGGAGACTTCTTTGGAACAGGTATATTGAAAGAACATTATATTACAGTTTTAAGAAATGTTTTATACAAGATGGATTTGCACTTGACCATAAATCTCCTGATGTTAAAGCAATCATTATGGTTTAGGATGGATGGTGTGCTTACCCAGTTAGACCGAAAGATTACAAATGCATTGTGGCAATATTTATTACAAAAGATATTATTCTGAATTGTGGCGGAACACAATGTATCCTGTAATATAGGATTCACAGAATACCTAGTGCAGGATTTAACAACCTTTCTACGTTTTTTGTATTTCGCTTATTAGATTAGCTATTGTTTTTTGTGCAACATTCTCATATAAAAATTTCCAACGAATTCATTTTAAAATATGTAGTTAGTCAGATGGGTTGGTTTCAACTAACAAGAATTGAATTACTCTTACTTCCTCAGATCTACGGAACTTTCACGCGCGCCATGCTCCGCATGCAACCAGCGCTGCGCGGTTACGCCGAGCCTCTCACTCAGGCTATGGTGAAACTATACCTCGCGTCACAGGAACGGTTCACGCAAGACATGCAGCCGCATTACGTGTACTCACCGCGTGAGATGACCAGATGGGTGCGCGGCATCTGTGAGGCTATCAGGTCAGTTTAGACCTTATATCGTGTGCAGTAAAGACGAATATCGCTTTTTTTTGTGATAGTTTTAAGCACGAATTACCCAAGCAGTGGTGAAACTCTACCTCGCGTAACAAGAACGTTTCAGGCAAGACATGCAGCCGCATTACGTGTACTCACCGCGTTAAATCTTTACTTATTTTGTAATGGCTAGAGTGCTTTTTATGAGAAAAATAACAAGGAAAAAACTAAACAACTGTGTTCAAGTTATGTCACTTATTTCAATTCTCTAAATATGTATATTTATTTGCCTTGTGAGTTCTGGAGTGGAGACTGCGGCTCGGCAAGCGTAGTGTAGGGTGCCCTGCCACTAGGTGGAGCGAGGACATTACGAAGATAGCAGGAAATAGGTGGAGACGAGAAGCACAAAATCGGGCTGAGTGGCGTGCCTTGGGAGAGGCCTTTGTCCAGAAGTGGACGACTGTAGGCTGATAATGACGATCAAATTGAAATTAAAATTTTTATTAACTAAAGAAATAAAATACATACATGCACATACAAGGTACATATTAATACAAAATAACCTTAGTAATACCTAAATGACATGGAATGTTATTCGTAATGATGATGAAAATATCTTTCTTTGTCCAGGCCCCTGGACAACTTGTCAGTGGAAGGGCTGGTGAGGCTGTGGGCGCACGAAGCCCTGCGCCTGTTCCAGGACAGGCTGGTGGAAGACACCGAGAGGCAGTGGACGGATGAGAACATAGACACCGTCGCTATGAGGTTCTTCCCAGGTACGTAAAGAACAATGATAGTTCCACACAGCAGAATCTGACAGCGACCTGACATCTCCCGACCTTTGGCCCCCGACGCAAGTCCTCTAGTGTGGGACAATGTTACACTCCTATATACGTCAAAATATCGACAACCACAAGTTTTTTTAGTTAGACAATGATAATGGATAATGACTCAAAAACTAAAGATATCTTTGTTTCTATAGCGAGATTAAAACTAGATCACTTTTTCCAGCCGCCCTTAATAAATGTTCTAGCTTATTACACATCATCTGATAGTGTAGGATTCTACTACGTATTATTTTATTTCATGTCATGGACAATTGATTGATAACAAATGGCTTAAATACCAACCAACCGACCCAAAGTCGGTCTTCAAAATATCGGGTAATCTTGTGCATTTTTCTGTCAATCAAGAACTTGAAGTTGGCTTAGTTCATGCATTAATTAAAGAATCGTAAAGTAACTTCAATTACTACGAGTACTTTCTAAATATGTTGCATGTTTGTTTCGTCAGGCATCAACAGAGAGCAAGCCCTGGCTCGCCCCATCCTGTACAGCAACTGGCTGAGCAAAGACTACGTGCCAGTGCTCAGAGACCAACTGAGAGAGTATGTGAAGGCTAGATTGAAGGTAATATATTAAACTACCTTAAATTAAATATCGTATAGAGTGAAGTCGACCAAAATGCTTTCATAAATTTGTCGCCAAGCGCCTAACATTTTGTTCTGCCAGCCTTGTTTGAGTTATATTCCAGTACAGGTACATTATGTTCATAGGTACTACTGTAATCAATGCCTAACTGTACATCCTATATAAAACATACAAAAGGCATTAACTTTTAGCTTTCTTAGTAGTCAAATATTCGATGATGAAATCGTACGTCGTACAAACAAATGTATACGACATACTTTAATTTAGATTGTGTTTAAATTGACCTTTGAAGTTTTATATTTTACTGTCATCAGAGATAAATTATTTGCTTCACTTTCGGTCTACTTAAATAGAAAAATTAGTAAAATCAACACTCATACACAACTATAACATACTGTTTCATTCGCCAGGTGTTCTACGAGGAGGAGCTCGACGTGCCCCTGGTGCTATTCGACGAGGTGCTGGACCACGTGCTGCGCATAGACCGCATCTTCCGCCAGCCGCAGGGACACCTGCTGCTCATCGGAGTGTCCGGCGCCGGCAAGACCACGCTCAGCCGCTTCGTGGCCTGGATGAATGGACTTAGCATCTTCCAGATTAAGGTATGTTTATTAGGTCAAAGCTCTCAAGACCACGGAGGACAGGACATCATGGAGAAGCCTAGTGCACCAAGTGATTAACACTTCAAGCTAGACACAACCTTGAGCAATGAAGACAACGACAGATACCGCTAGAAAGATAGGTGGAGAGGGATTTGTCCGAGCTCAAAGCCACTAAGTAGCAGGAAGTGGTCAAGACGGAAAGGAATGGCGACATTTGATTACCAGAACCTGGTAGGTAGGTATTAGCTTCTGGTAATCTGTCAAATTCTGCATTTCAGCTTTAAAGTTTTCCAGACTCCTTGATTTCAGCTTTGTTAGTCTATCGAATCCTTCTAGGTTTCTTAAAACATTTTTTTGCAACAAGCAAGTTTTGTTGTAGCCAAAACTATCACTTGTATGTATATAGCACGTATGTACTGAAGAAAGAAAACATAGTGACCCCATAAAACAGAACCCATACTCAACTAGACTCATTAGATTCTATTATGTAAGAAACTTTACCACCTCACTCCTTTCTCTCTCTCTCTCTCTCTCTCTCTCTCTCTCTCTCTCGTCGAGTCTAATTACTGAGGGCCGCAAATACGATTTATCAGGGATGTTTCTCTTCAAGGGAAGTCTTTTCTTTCTTCAAAAAACATCATCCTAGTCATAGTCATAGGCTTTTATTTGCGAATTGTAAAGGTGGAAAGAAAACACTGAACAATCACCCTGATAGGGTACGCAGTCTGAGTGAGAAGCGGCCCTCATTATTTACAAAAACTTCCACATGTGCGACGTCATCAATTTAATTGCCATTTTATCACTATCTTCCGTCCAGGTGCACAACAAGTACACAGGCGCTGATTTCGACGAGGACCTGCGCTCGGTGTTGCGGCGCGCCGGCTGCCGCGACGAGAAGGTGGCCTTCATCCTGGACGAGTCCAACGTGCTCGACAGCGGCTTCCTGGAGAGGATGAACACGCTGCTCGCTAACGGAGAGGTGACCATCTTTGAAATAATAATAAGTTATATTGAAAATATTGTAATTTCCGTTGTTTCAGAAAGCCTCTGAGAATTTATCAAAACCAATTAATCTGCAAAAATACTACAAATTTAAATTGTTGATGGTGGCTACTTGATGATGTATTTGGTCTGTTTATTACCGGTACTTTGAATTAGTCAAATATTCATATTGTACGCCATAGTAAAAATACTTTTTGTAAGGCAGAGATAATAGAAAAGAATGGGGCATATTGCTGGGATTCTTACAACTTTTCTGTCATGTACTAGACTGATGTGCAAAAAAAAATGAATATTTTTTTCATGAAGCAATTAAACAATAGCATACTAGTGCAGGAAAAACTGTACAGACATGATTTATTTATTATGCTTGTAGGTACCCGGATTATTCGAAGGTGATGAGTTCGCAGCACTCATGACTCAGTGCAAGGAAGGCGCGCAGCGTGAGGGACTTATGCTTGACTCCAACGACGAGCTATACAAATGGTAAGTTATTTTTAACCGATTCCTAAAAAGGAGGTTATCAGTTATTCTGAAAGTATATTAAATAAAATAAATACTTACCGATAAACTTGGATAGAAAATAACTATCAATCACTGAATGTAACTATTCCCCAGGTTCACGGGCCAAGTAATGAGGAACCTGCACGTGGTGTTCACCATGAACCCGTCGTCCGAGGGTCTGAAGGACCGCGCCGCCACCTCGCCCGCTCTCTTCAACCGATGTGTGCTCAACTGGTTCGGAGACTGGAGCGATGGCGCTTTGTTCCAAGTATGCTTGCTTTTTAGCTACTATTTTTCTTACGGGAAATATACTTATGTAGATACGTTTGAGTATAGCCTTCCTGGCGTTATTGAGCATATATAAAACCAATACCATTCCAGTACAGATATGTGACTACACCGATACGGTATTCGCATGCAGGTTGGGTTAGTATTCAAAGCCTAACTGTACTGTATAAATAAAGTTTGTTTGCTCTAATTTTGAAGCCCCTTGGATTGTGTGATTCACCGAATCAAGACCAGGAATCGGAAACAAGATCATTAGTAGAAAGTTCCAAAGATCTGCTGCTCTAATTATAAAAGTAGAGCAAAGCTATTTTGGTGTACGATCTAAATGTGGCAACTAAATCCTTTTCAATTATGTGCTCTCAAAATATCATAGAATACTTAAATTTTAAATACATTGTTCTATTACCAGGTGGGCAAAGAATTCACATCTCGCATGGACCTGGACTCCGCCGACTACGTTCCCCCGGACCTGTTCCCGGCCGCGTGCTCCGAGATCAGCTCTCGACCGGCGCACCGTGAAGCTGTGGTCAATGCTGCGGTATATGTGCACCAGACACTGCACCGCGCCAACACTGCGCTGGCTAAACGGGCCAATAGAACTATGGCTATTACACCCAGGTATGTGGAAAATTCATAAAAATAAATAGGTACATACATTTTGATGCCGTCTTCGGAGATCTTAAAGGAGCAAACCAAAAAGCATCCTGTTAGGTTTTCTAGAAACAGGCTGTTTCCAAAAAAACTAGGGTTATTTTCAGGCAACTCAAATTTATGCAACCTAACTTCGCTGGGCTGGGATCGTGACACAGTGAGAATCTCAAGGGCGACGTGGTAGAGGAAGGCCCAAGACCCGCTGGCGTCAGGATTTCGACCGGTTTCGGGGTGCCTGGCGTAAGGAGGCCTTCGACCGGGACGCATGGAGGGAGTTGGGGGAGACCTTTACCCAGGAGTGGGATAGTAATTTAAAAAAATCTTTACGTTGTTTTTTTTTCGTTTAAAAAGAGCAAATTTACTTAAAGCTAGGTATAACACCGGCTAGCACTTGCTATCGCTAATGCTTAGATTTAATAACGCTTTATGGGAACATAAGTACAAATAAACTTACTCTATTTCACAGGCATTACCTAGACTTCATCCAGCAAATGGTGAAACTGTACGCCGAGAAGCGCGCCGACTTGGAAGAGCAGCAACTGCACTTGAACGTGGGTCTGGGCAAGATCGCCGAGACCGTGGAGCAGGTCGAGGAGATGCAGAAGAGTCTCGCTGTCAAGTCACAGGTATAATATAAGAAACTGTTTCGAAATGCTCAGTTTTAGAATAATAATATAATTCAGTCTCGTAGATGAGGAGTGTGTTGTCTTCTTGCGAGATACGTTGACGACATCGTCGAGGGTCCAACCTGGATGAGGTCTGCTCAAGATCGACGCAGATGGCACATACAAAGGGAGGCCTATACCCAGCAGTGGTATCCCAAGGGCTGTGGATGATGATGAAAATAAATCATTGCATTGTTTGATCGCCACCCCTAGATAAGAAAATATGTTGCCATGCTGCAAAGAAACATGCTGTGTAAATTTTGATTTGATAATAGCACAAGAGTCTGAAGTGACTGGAATACAACTTGATTCCAATAAGTAAATAAGAAGATCTAACGTGAAAGTTGGTTTTGATATGAGTTGTAATCATGTTGTGATTCTTCTAAATAACCTTTTGTAAAAATTACAGGAGCTCCAAGCCAAGAACGAAGCTGCCAATGCCAAGCTCAGGCAAATGGTGAAAGATCAACAAGAAGCTGAGAAGAAGAAGGTGGAAAGTCAAGAGATTCAGGTAAATAAGAAACCTCTTTAATATCTGTAATGAGCTGTGCTGGTAGTAATTTTTCGTTTAACTAATGACCAATTTCAGTAAGCAATTTACTACAATTTTCTTTTACACACATGTCACATATGCAAATGATACTTATTGCCACTGTATGTCTAGTGTCAAGCACCGCTGATGCTTAGTAAACCTACTCAGTCTGAATTAGTACACCCTTAAATTATTTATAATTAACAGGAAATGGATGCTGGATGCTAAAAAAGTGAAATGAACCAAATTAGAGAACATTTATGCTCTGATTTTCATTTTACTTAAACTTTGTTCCATCAAACAGGTGGCTTTAGAAAAGCAAACGAAAGAGATCGAGGCCAAGCGTCGCGACGTGATGGCTGATCTGGCACAAGTGGAACCAGCTGTCATTGAGGCGCAAAACGGTTTGGACTTTCACTCTATACGCATGATGTTTTTACCCTTACTTTTTTAAAGATCGGTGACGTAAGCGCTTTTTGTTTTTTAAACCTTTATGGCTAAGACAACATAAGATATCGGAACTTAAAAATGTGCGAATTGTATTTGTAAAATCAACATAACAAAGTCCTCAACATAAAGTTTAATTATTGGATATCAAATTGACTTTGAATTTGACTTACAATTTATTTGTTTTTTTTTTTAACAAACCGCTTACGTTGCCTATCTCATAGTTTCCCATATAATTGTTGTGAGACCCTCTGAGTTAACAATTGTTTAGGCAGTTGGTAATCTCTACTACTCATTGTTGTTTTCTTTAGTTTAGATATAATATTTCGATAGTAGTATCCAAGTCAGAATGCTAACAGTCACAAACGAAAAGATGCCAATTTTTGTAAGAATTTATTCACATTAAAATTAAACCAAAATTATAGTTCTACAGAAATAATGTGTTTCTAAAAAATATTTATCATAACTTGAAGTAAAACACATTATTTCAATATTAATAATGTCGTAGCTGGAAACGTCGTAATGTTCCATATCTATTTATTCTCATGTCCGAGAACTATTTAACTGAGTGACATATACATATTTTCTTCAAAACATTGTATTTCAAGTTTCTATTGAGGTCAAAGTCTAAGTTTCCTCCTACGAAGTACCCTAGTATTAAACCCTGGCTCCACACAGCGGTGCGATCCATCAAAAAGCAGCAGCTAGTGGAAGTAAGATCCATGGCCAACCCTCCATCGGTTGTCAAAATGGCGTTGGAATCCATCTGCACACTCCTCGGGGAGAAAGGAGACACCTGGAAGGGAATCCGGTCTGTCGTCATGAAGGACAACTTTATATCGACCATCGTCAACTTCGAGACTGCGAATATCACGTTAGTTGGTCGATTAGTTGCGGGGTCGCTTGTTATGGACTGTAGAACTTCTGTTTCTAGAACGATGATCGGTGACTGTCATAGTTTGAATGAAGTGAATCGTGCTGTGATTGGTAGATTTGATATTTTAACCAATCAATGTGAGAATCCGTTTACTCGGTGTAAGAATTAACTGATAGTCGTTCTAAAACCGGGAGTAATTATGTTTATTTTGTTATTTATATCATTGGAGTTTTCTAAAGATCTTGACTTAATAAAACTTAGATTTTTATTTGTATGGTTGTTCATAACGAGTGACTTTCTATACTTATCTATAAAATACCCACTATTCTGTATTTCAATTTTTATATTAATTTCTTTGATAGAGATCAACATATTAGATAGCAACCGATAGAAGAGACCTTGTCATGGTATTTATTGGCAAAACATTTTTCTATTGTACTTTGAATGTTATGCGTAAATCTTTAACATTTTGTAATACACACTTTGTTACTTGCGTTATATTGTTATGACTGTTATGAAAAAAAAATAGTTGACACATGTATTGAATGAATATTATTTAGTTAAGTTTGATGTTGTACATAAGCTAAGCCCGCTTGCATTTTGTGACTGTTGTTATTAATATCATAGAAATAATAAGTAACGCTGTGATCACTGTATGTTATGTAAAATGGCATCTCTGTAAGGCACACTAATAAACCGAATATACTCGTGACTAACCCCGCTAAGCATTCGACGTCAAGTAATTAACCAATTGTAGTAACAATACGATTAGTAACTCTTGTTTCAGCAGAATTGTGTTTAACGTCCGGGGCAAGGAAAGATTACGATCGCTCTAACTTTATCCGCTTTACTTGTAGATGTTTTGTCTGTTTCTCTCGTTATCCAATCTATCATAGAGTGAAAGAGACAAAACATTGTCTCACTAAGGTGCTGAGTGATGTTTTGATTACTTTAATACAAGTAAGACGGAAAGTTACTGGAAGCGATCTTGATGTTTCGCCCCGGCGCGAGATGCGTTCGGTCTTAAAACTCGAATCATACAGTATTAATGCCGCATGTACGTATCACAGACAGCAGCTAAACGCCTTTTTTGTTTCTCTCTTTTTTTGTACTCTCTCGCTCTCGCTTCGCGGTGGTGTCGGCCGTCGGGACCTGCGCGGTAACTGTACAGCGGTGAAAAGTATAAAGAAGCAGCATTTGGTGGAAGTGAGATCTATGGGCAACCCGCCGGCTATCGTGAAGGTGGCTCTGGAGTCTATCTGCCTGCTGCTCGGCGAGAACGCCACGGACTGGAAGGCGATCCGTGCCGTCATCATGCGGGAGAACTTCATCAATAGCATCGTCTCCAATTTCTCCACTGAGGACATAACGTGAGCACCGCCCCGCTTGTTTTCCACACTCAGACCCTCTTTTGTTCGTCCGGTGGTGGCTGTTCTAAGTAAAAAGCTAAACCTATTACCGTCTTGTATCGCTGATCGCTACCTTTTAAGTTTTCAAGCAATATTACGTATCGGTTATTATTATCGTTGTTCCTAAATGAAAAATCATAAGGGCTACACAATATGCTGTATAATTTAGGTACCTACATGTACCAAAATATGTTGAATATAATAAGCATGCCATACAAGACTTGAACGATTTTTTATTGAATTTGACTGACAAAATAGACTTGTTATAAAATAATCTGTGTTAGCTTTTTACTTAGATGTGATAGGGACAAAATGTGATTGAAATTGGCATGTGCTCGTTAATGTTTTTTGTATGTATTGTTTTCATCAATGTGCATGTCTTATTTGCTACTTGCCGCATGCTGGGTGCATTTTGCGAGTGACAATTATTGGTGGTGGTGACAATGTGAACAATTTAGACAAGTTTTGTAGCCGTGGAAAAAAACCAATCACTCACGTAGAAGTAGCTTCACAACGTAGATTATAACTAATTTAATCCAATTAATATTTAAAACGTAACAAGCCTACCTCTTTACCAAATGTGACTGAATAGTACCGTCAGTTTTAATATCAATGTTGTTAAATAAACACGAACATTTCAGAAATAATACATGTACATATCTAAGTCCGCGTGGATTGCATCCGAACTAAAAAGATCTAAACTGAACATATGCCAATAAGGCCAATGTTTGGCAGAAGTGCTGTCAGCGGTCACCAGCAGTTATCTAGCGCGGACTAATGGCTAGTTTCACAAACCTTGTGTAAATACAATTTGACTCCACGTCCATTTGCATGAATGTATTTGCCAATAAATAACGTTCCTCCTGTAAATGTATAAGCCAGATTCATAATTCCTGTGAAAGTGAGCTTTTTTTACTCTTGTTTTTGTCATTCTTTCGTTTTATTTGCTATCTAATTTGTCTTCTTAGGGAAGACTGGTGTTTTTCTCTAGAGTTTGTCAACCTGTGTTTTGGTAAGTGACGTCCTTTTGAAATTGACCTCTGACACACAAAGAATACGGTCCAAAATGGATTAACAATTGCTGCATGAAATTGGAGGAATCTCTGGTTCGGGGTGGAGTGTCGTTCATTGAGATGGTCTGGTTCATTGGCATTGCACGAAAAGCACGTAAGAATCACTATTTTAGATAAGGTATATATTTGTTTACATATTTAATGCGTTTTGTATGTGGCAGTGACGATGTCCGTGAAAAGATGAGGACCCGCTACTTGAGCAATCCGGACTACAACTTTGAGAAGGTGAACCGCGCCAGTATGGCTTGTGGACCTATGGTCAAATGGGCCATTGCACAGGTAAGAATTCAAATATAGCGTGACTTATTTACTCTTGATTCCTTTATTTAACAAAAAATATTTTTGGCATAGTATTTACTACATAAATAGAAAAAAGCTTAATCTTGATGATATTATAACAAGATAAAAAAACTTATCTATTTTTACAATAAATTCCTCTGATGGTATGTTGTTCTTGCCCATTATACATTACTTTGTTACATGGAAATATGCTCGTATTGCAGAGTCGTTCTGTGTGTATCAGACTTAAGTCTTTTGAAACACCTTAATTTGATAAGAACCGATAGTTTAGTTTAAAAAATTGTTATCAGAATCAAAAGTATTTATGTTTTGTTTAGACATACCTTAAATCAAGTCTATATTATTAATCAAGCGCACGCTTAGTATGGCGCTGTGTGATATGTCCTGAAATATTTATTTATTTATTATATTATTAACTGTAGATCGAGTACGCCGACATGTTGAAGCGCGTGGAGCCCCTCCGCAACGAGCTGCAGGCTCTGGAAGACCAGGCGCAGACCAACGTGACCGCCGGGGACGAGGTGCGCGAGCTCATCGCTCAGCTGGAGAAGTCCATTGCCTCGTACAAGGAGGAGTATGCCCAGCTCATCAGCCAGGCGCAGGCCATCAAGACTGATCTGGAGAATGTGCAGGCTAAGGTAAAGTCAGCCATTTTTGCGGAATTAAAAATTGTTTATTTCAACATCAAAACAAGATATAATTTCTTACGGTCTTATTTATAAACGTATACGTAAAAAGTGTTTTGTCTCTCTCACACATATACTATTAATGTGTCAAAGTGACAAAACACTTTAACTAAACAGTTGTTAAAATACATATTTTATGAATAAGGCCGTTAATCTACACACTAGGTGCTGCGGCGCCTGTGTTGCAATTAGTTTTTTCCAGAAACTTTCTACGCTTAAACTAAAAAAATCAATTTAGTTATACAAGACCGTGTATTGACTGCAGTTTTTTCAATGTAAAAAGCAACACTGTAGGTATAAGACGTAATATAGAGCAATAAAGAAACTAATTTCTTTTATTTATCCATGATTTAAGACCATCGCCGCGTCGTAGAGTCGAAATGATCCGTAACTTCCTATGGTTCATCATCTTTATCAACATCCACAGACAGTTTTTTTTCCACTGCTGGCTATAGGCCTCTCTCTTGTCATGCTAACACTCTCATAATTTACCGAAATTATTACTAGGTACAGAAATTATGATCTAAGTAGTAAGTAGTAGTCTAAAATCCTAGAAAAGATGAAAATATTCTAGTTAATTAACTTGGTATACATATTCACAGGTGGACAGATCCATAGCGCTGCTGAAGAGTTTGGTGATCGAGCGCGAGCGCTGGGAGGCGAGCTCTGAGACATTCCGCTCACAGATGAGCACTATTGTCGGTGATGTGCTTCTATCTGCTGCCTTCATTGCGTATGGAGGATACTTTGATCAACATGTGAGTATTTTATTAAATACTGTAGATGGGTGTCCCTTTGATGTACGCCAAAGACTTCCAAACGAAGATGCTTTAGACGGAACCCTGTTACTGCCTCCAAAAAGTGCATGCCTATTCTCATCCCATGCACGTCAAGCTCGGAGCTAATGAGACTCCACTACCGACTAAAACCTACCACGATGTCCCTTTTTGTCTCGGAAATGGTGGGTTTCGCGGGCAAGCGAACAAATACTCTATACTTGTGCATCCCTAGACATGTACACAGCTCAGAGATTTTTTAATGTAGACATCATTCTTCACATTGACACTAGTGGATATAGTGACGTTTTATCTTAATTCTCTCGTAGTTTACGTTTGAAGAAGTCACATAATTAGAATGTGTAGTAGAGCACGAGTAGCTATTTTGCAGGATTTTTTTTCAATATTATATTCTCAAGTTATTCAAACTATTTAAACTTTATTTATAATGTTCTTCCAGTACCGTCAAAACCTGTTCTCGACGTGGACCGCTCACCTTGCCGCGGCCAACATCAAGTTCCGAGCAGACATCGCGCGCACCGAGTACCTGAGTAACCCCGACGAGAGGCTGCGCTGGCAGGCCAACGCACTGCCCACCGACGAACTGTGCGTCGAAAACGCTATCATGTTGAGAGTAAGTTAAAAAAATTACACAACAAAATATAAATGTACTTCTAGGAAATTAACTAGCGAGAAATAGATTTAAAAAAGACCAGTGTTTCGAAGTTTTTTTAAATTTTCTATGTGTATAAACCTTTATCTAATGGTGAGGCCGAATCCCAGTTTATTGCACATTAAAAACTACCAGATAAAAGTACCACCCTTGATCACTTTTTAGATCCATTATATACCATGCCGTTAATGTCGTAGTCAGCTTTATGACTGAACCAAACCAATACTTGACCTACTTATAATGGTTTAGCTAATGTTAAACTAAGATATCTTATTTAGATATCATTATACAGTCGATGGAGGGACGACCTGGATCAGACTGGAATACAATAGCACTGGATAGAAATAAATGGATAGAGGGTAGGGAGGCCTTTGCCCAACAATGGGACAATGCAGGCTCTTAATAATAATAAATATACAGATTCAAATATTAATTAATAATGTTTTTACAGCGTTTCAACCGGTACCCGCTCATCATCGACCCGTCGGGCCAGGCCACAGAGTTCATAATGCGCGAGTTCAAGGAGCGCAAGATCACCAAGACCTCCTTCCTCGACGACTCGTTCAGGAAGAATCTGGAGTCCGCGCTGCGGTTCGGTAACCCGCTGCTTGTGCAGGTAAGATATCGAGAAATAAAATAAAAACATATAGAAAATCTAATAAGTTAGCACTGAAGTTTATACAAGCTTGCGCTTAAAAAAACGCAGAAAAATTAAGATTCAAAATGCGTAGTAAAATAATTCGCCAATCAATGAAATTCAACATTTACGAATTTTGGGTTTATTATTGTGAAAACAACTCTGTTGACTTTAATGAAAAAAAAAAACAATTGTATTGATTTTGATTTTGTTTTTACACCTTGTCAATTAAGCCTTAAAGAAATGGGTCGCCGGAAGAGACACCCGCAATAGCGACTCTGTGTCTGATGTTTGTTCTGAACAGATTCAGTATTCATTTATTCAACCAAACATGAACTAAATAAAACTAACTTGCTTATTCTAATGTTATTTGGTTTCCCTTAGGACGTGGAGAACTACGACCCGATCCTGAACCCGGTGTTGAACCGCGAGCTGCGTCGTACCGGCGGCCGAGTGCTCATCACGCTCGGAGACCAGGACATCGATCTCAGTCCCTCGTTTGTCATCTTCCTTAGCACTAGGTAAGATAATCCATTCTGTATCCGTCCATCATATTGGTAAGTTGGTCCGTTCGTTTCGCTTGCACGCCACTATAAAATGAGTTTTGTATGCTAGCTGTGCGAGGTGCTGCGAGTGACAAAGAGAAGATATCCCGAAGGAATGCAAGGGAAGCCGCGGGAACCCGTTACTAAGCAATAAATATGTACAACGCTCTTGTATAGAACAGGTCTTAGTTGCTAAAAATAATCATGTCCAAATTACGTCTAAATTAATTTTAAGTGCAATATATGATTGTTCCCTAATAAAATTATAATCTGCTGTACACGCAACGTGCGTACTGTACGTATGTAAACGTATGTTTCTGCAGTCGTCACACTATGTTAGAAGCCTTATTTTTTTTTTCAACTGGACACTACAATTAATATATATCATATGATTTTTAAATTTAAATCACATTTAACTCTCCTCAGGGACCCGACGGTGGAGTTCCCGCCAGACATGTGCTCGCGAGTGACGTTCGTGAACTTCACGGTGACGCGCTCGTCGCTGCAGTCGCAGTGCTTGCACCGCGTACTGAAGGCGGAGCGGCCCGACATCGACACCAAGCGCTCTGACCTGCTCAAACTACAAGGTAATCTATACATATAATAAAACTGTAACCGGTCGGTGTCTGTACATTGAAGATAAAGAACACAAAAATCATGTTACAAAAATAAACTTTTGTTTGTCTGTCGGTATGTTTGTTCGTTATAGACTCTAAAACGGCTGAACCGATTTGTCTACGGTTTTCACTAACATGTTGGTGCATTTTCAACTTAACATTTAGTGTTTGTTTCATTTCAATCGATTCGTAAATAATAAAGTTATGTTCATTTTAAACCTTTTTATCTCAAAATAATGCGAGCGAAGCCGCGGGCGTCCACTAGTGTATAAATATCCCAGAAATGTAATACTCCAGTAATTTGTTTCCAAAGGATATTAGTTAGAAACCAATCAACCCTTGAGTTGAAGCGCCCAGTGTGTTGACTTGATAGATTTTAAATCATATACTTACTGTCCTTCTCAAAGGTGTTCGCGATTCCTTCCACTTTTCCCAAACTCTTGGCCATCTCTTTCAAATCTGTATGAAAGGCTACCATACCATGTTGTTTAATCTAAAATAAACCAACCTAATGCTACCCTTCAAGAACGTAACTTTCTACGTCTTGATTATTGAATAACTTTCACATTATGAGTATTATTTTCTTAGGTGAATTCCACCTCCGTCTCCGCCAACTGGAGAAGTCGTTGCTGCAAGCTCTCAACGATGCTAAAGGCAAGATCCTCGATGATGACTCTGTGATTGCCACGCTTGAGACACTCAAGAAGGAAGCTGATGATATTGGACAGAAGGTAAATAACGTTAAAAAAAATTTAGATTTTCAATGACAAATACAAGAACAATGTTATATGGACAAAATACATCTAAGACCCATTTACACTACGACTCTGAAACGCGTTTAGTGATAAAAATGTTCTAAATATATTCCATTCTTGTAGTAAACCTTAAATGGATATGTCACCTCATTAATATTATCTAGGTTATCTTCTTTAATGCTCAACTATATACTGATGCCATTGGTTTTTCATAGGTTGAAGAAACAGACAAGGTCATTGCTGAGATCGAGACCGTCAGCCAGCAATATCTGCCGCTATCTCAGGTAAACTTTCAACCTTATTGAGAACTACGTTTAAAGCAATTTAGTTCTTATATTGAAGTAATTTATGTTCTTTTTCCCCTGGCAGGCTTGCAGCAGCATCTACTTCACAATGGAGTCCCTGAACCAAGTGCACTTCCTGTACCAATATTCGCTGAAGATGTTCCTGGATATATTCAGTTCGGTGCTCGTCTACCCGCAACTGAACGGTGTGAGCGACTACGCGGCTAGGCTGAAGATTATCACTGAAGAATTGTTCTCGGTAAATATAATCCAATGTGCATAAGTTTATATTGATTAAATTTATTGTTGAGGAAAAATAGCACTATAACATTTCATTAATTTTAAGCTGGTGGACCTACATATATCTTTGCTTAGATAGCTAATACATGTCTGCGTTTCATCGATGCAGTAAAATCTTATGGTGATGACAGCTATCCAAAACGCGATAAAAATATGTCAGTATAGACACCATATTTGCGTTTCGTTTTCAGTGTGAACTCTTATTTTTAGTTTATTTTAAACACCATACAGTTTAAGATTTTTTCGATTCATTTTAAAAAAAAGTTAAAGATGTTATGATTAATTCTGTTTTTTTTTTTACCAGGTTGTATACGAGCGCGTAGCCCGAGGTATGCTCCACACAGACCGCCTCACCTTCGCATTGCTTCTCTGCCGCATCCACCTCAAAGGCATGGGCGCTGAAGACACCCTGGAACAGACCTTCGCGACCTTCCTGCGAGGCAAGGAAGGGTTCGTGTCTCAGTCGCAGGCGCTAGAACCACTCACACATCAGCAACACGATTCCGCTGATAGATTGAGCTCCAGGTAAGAGTTCTACCAAGAAATTTAAATATTATACTATCAGTCAGGAAATGGTGATTTCGTAACTCAAAGGCACAGGCTGAAGATGCGTCGGTACAAACTCTAGCAATCTTCTTGCGAGACAGAGTAAAATCCTGATGTTAATTTTAACTTCTAAAGATTTTACCATATACAAATACAAAATTATTTATTTGCCAAAAAAACTTTGTCACAAAATGAAGAAAAGATCATATTGTATATATTCTTCCGAATCTCTAAAATGCTTTTAAAAATTCGGACCGGCCAATATAGAAAATATCAAATGCCCATATTTACTTCTAAATTGTGAAACTCCCTGCCTGACTCCCTGTTCCCCGCGGAATATAACCTTGCGATCTTCAAAGCGAGGGTGAATCGGTTCTTACTGGGTAAGCACGTTCCATCCTAGACCGTAATGATTGCTTACCATCAGGCGAATTTCGGTCAAGTGCAAACCCATTCAAAGTAAAAAAAAAACATTGGTGTCTGTGTATTGTCAGTTTCTTAATATCTTTTTTCCAGGCTTGTTCCATTCCGCCGTCTCCTAGAGAAGGCGGCATCCCTCCCGGAGCTCTCCGCGTGGCTCGCGCAGGCAGCTCCGGAGCAGTGCGTGCCAACTCTCTGGGACTCGGAGCCATCCGCCCCGCCCGCACCGCATACACTGGCTATGTACCGACTGTTGCTCATACAGGTATGGATATTGTAGTAGATAATGTAGAATGATTGCAATTCTTTTTAATTTAAGCGAAAGTCTGAACTGCACAAGTACAGCAGAATAGTACATTGTTCACCAAGAGGAGAAAGTGAACGATTACCGTCGAGGGTGTCGTTTGAAGCCCGAGCCGTAGGCGAGGGCTTTAAAACACCCGAGATCGGGAATCGCACTTTCTCTCGAGTGATACATAGTGTTTTATACTACACCTGCTCGGAAAGTATCAAATTTACGGTAGAAAGTACGTCATTGCATATCGAACAAATATACGGGGATAAAACGCATCTGAGCGGGAGAGAAAAGTGTATGAAAATCCATTTCTTCCCGCTCAGATGCGTTTTGTCCCCGCATATTTGTTCGATATGCAATGACGTACTTTCTACCGTAAATTTGATAAAGTAACAAGGTACTTTCCGAGCAGGTGTAGTATAAAAGTATTATTTTGCGTTTGTCGCGTTCTGTTGCGCTAATTTAATTACGATGATCGAGGATTAATATAAGTTAGTTAAGTATGTTTGTATCTTAATAAATCCAGAAAGTCCTCATCGTCGATATAGATAACAAATTAGCAGAAGTTGCCAATCCAAACTTTGTCTTACATATATATTTTTTTACGTAGGATATGTTTACGTTTGACTACAGCCTGCCAGATGTTAAACATTGCTGCAGCCTAAGGTGTAACACGTTTACCAAGAAGATACCTATTAAATCTAAATTTGATAACAAAAAAATAAAACTTATACAGCAGTAAAGCTGGTCTTCATAACTCTTTGAGAACAATATAATAATAATAGCTTGGGTATTGAAATATGTCATTTTTTTTTATTACACGGTATAGGCCAGCGTTTGACTACAGCCTGCCTGATGTTAAGCACCACTGTCTAATTTTGTGCCTATAGCAAATATCACGTGTTATAATCTAATATTGTCCCAGGCCTTCCGTCCCGACCGCGTGATAGCAGCGGCCACCCAGCTGGTGACGGCGGTGCTCGGCGCCGGCTTCATGGCCAAGGCTGAGACGGAGTTTGAGCTCGCCTCCATCACGGAGACACAGCTCAATGCAACCACACCCGCGCTGCTGTGCTCGGTGCCTGGATACGATGCTAGTGGTAAGTAAGCGCGTAGTAATCATCTTCCAAGTTTTTTTTTTATACCATTAACGTAAAATCACTATCAAAATTATTGTCAAATTGTAGAAGCAGCGCACACTCTTCTTCAAATAAAAAGCAACTTCATATCATTCTTAGTATTAGTTGTGCAAATCACTTTTTGATATTTTGAGTAATTATATGGACAAAGAAAGTTTTTTGGTTAAACAGCAACCAAACCGGACCATGTTTGCAATACTACGTCACGTTTTTATTGGAAGTTTTGTAAAATACTTACTTATGCATATTATATTCTCCACGGAATCTTGATTATAACCTTGATTAATTTCCTCAGGTCGCGTGGACGACATGGCGACTGAACTCAACAAGCCGCTTTCAAGCATCGCCATTGGGTCAGCCGAAGGTTTCAACCAAGCTGAGCGCGCCATCAACACTGCTTGCAAGACTGGACGGTAGGTGTCATTTTTATAATTTGTTATACTTATGTTTTTAACTTTAAAAGTTGCAAACATACGTTTGGTATTGTAATATGTCATATGTATGTATGTAGTCCGGTCAATCTAGACCTAAAAATGAGAGCGAAGGTACATAAATTCCCATCAAGCTGAAACTCAGTAAAATTGTTAAAAATATGATTCAAAATAAAATTTTAAAGTTCCCCATCTTTCCTCTGCATGGATTTTTTTTTATTCAAGGGCAAAGGTCAAAACAATGAGTTTTTCGTGATTTTCAGCGAAACAAAAAGTAAAAAGTAAGTTTTATCATAAAAAATTTGTTGCCTGTAAATTCGGTATACGGGCGAAAGTTTTACGTGACAACGACTTTGAGTGGTAAAATAATTTTAATGTGAATATTCATTCGTATAGTAGGAAGAAGGATGAAATAATAGTAACAATTTAAAACATTTATTTATATGTTTGAAAGTTTCGATTTGACAGGTTGGAGGTTAAACATTGTTATTTCAATTTTTTACATAGCAAGTCGCGCTCATTTTTTCAAGTTAAACAAATTATTATTGGTTGAGAAACGATTTATACTACTTTTTTGATTGAAAACTACCACAACATTGTGATTACTACAACATAACCTATTCACTTATGTCTTAGTCATTTATTTCATCATGTTATATTATCAGTCTGAAATTATTTACCTTTGCTGTTTGAATTGTTGCGATGGACGAAACTACCTTCACATTATCACTACACAATCGTTTTACAATTAACTGGCAACGTGTAAACTTGTATGCAGGCGCCTAAGCGAAATAGAAGCGCGAGTGGAAGGGACGCGTGCCTCTCACTCGCTCTCATTGTGAGCGCATAACGTGAGCGGAGCGTAACGCAGTTTCTTGAAGTGTCACCCGGCAAACCAATTTATAAGACGTTGTCACGTCAAAAGGTCTGAGACAAAATTGTACTTAGATCATAAAATAATCTACAAAAAATCTATCAATATTTTTTTCCTACGAGCCACCGTTTTTGAGATATAACGTACGATTATTATTTAAAAAGTTGTTCAAGTTGTTATCGTCATAATATGCATGAGTGGGCCACGTATATACATCTCTTATCTAGAGTTGTTATAGATGTTGAAATATTTTTCTATCGGTGCTTGTAATTTATACTTAACTAGTGGTCGCTCGCGGCTTCGCTCGCATTAAGAAGTAAAACTTGCATCCCCTATTTCACCCCTTTAAAAGTGGCATTTCCAAAAATCCTTTCTTAGCGGATGCTTACGTCATAACATCTACCTTCATTCCAAATTTCAGCCCAATCCGTCTAGTGGCTGTGTGTTGATAGATCACTATATCAGTCAGTTAGTCACCTTTGAGTTTTATATATTTAGATACAAAATAAACATAAGTTATAACTATATGAATATCAGGGCAAATGAAACCCAGTCCTTTACTTAATTCAACCCAAGAAGAAGTTATCACCAACGGCATCCGCTTTCTTCTTTCTATGTACGAAGCTCCTAAAAAACTACCTGCTTAATTAAGCATCGATATGTATGTTTCGTTAAAAACACTACGAAAAAATCAAGTTCAATTCGCTTCTCTTCCTCCAATCTTAGTTGCTGATCATCAACATCTTCTTCGGGTATATTACCAAGTTCAAGTGTGGCTTGGTTATCAGCTAGACCCTACAGACTGGGGTTGGAACTTGGTCTACAATACATTGGAACCAGTTCAAACTTTACTCCCACCTGCACCAGAAAATAGTTTCAAATTAAACAGGATCATAACTGACCGGTGGAGAAGGCCTACGGGGGAACCACGTCAAAAACCGCGCTAAGTACACTACTTCATAGGTGGCGGGCGTGGGAACGTATGCATATTATGATGAATGCAACTTGTACAACTTTTTGAATCGTTACATCTCAAAAACGGTGGCTCGTAGGAAAAAAAGTATTGACACATTTTTTGTAGACTATTTTATGATCTACAATTTTGTCTTAGATATTTTTAAGATAAAACTTACCGTTTCGCTGGAAATTGCGAAAAACTCATTTTTTTGACCTTTGATCTCGAATAAAAAAAATTCCATGCAGAAGAAAGATGGGAAACTTTCATATTTTATTTTTAATCATATTTTTAACAACCTTACTGATTTTCAGCTTGATGGGAATTTATGTAGCTTCGAATGTTTAAATTGACCGGACTAATGTGTTTGTAACTTTTTCTTCATTTATAAATTGTGATGAATTGTGTGCCTATGGCCCGTTGTGTTTCCGATAACAAAGTAAATAGCAAAATTTGCAATGACCCACCGCTCTGTTGTGCTAAAGAATTAAACAGAACAAATAAAAGAAACAGACAGGTCAACAAAAATAGGTAACCTTTCGTTTATAATGGATTTTGTCTATACATACATTTAGTATTATGTCTTATTTAAAGTTAAGTCAAATTAGAGTGAGAGAGACGGAATGGTATTACAATACAACGTACAATACGTTTCCAGTATGTAAAGTTCTTCACAAAACTAACTTTCTATTTCAGTTGGGTGATGCTCAAAAACGTCCACTTAGCTCCAGTATGGCTGGTCCAGTTGGAGAAGAAGCTGCATTCGCTACAACCTCACCCTAACTTCCGTCTCTTCTTGACTACGGAGATCAGTCCCAAGCTACCAGTGAATCTGCTGAGAGCTGGCAGAGTGCTGGTCTTTGAACCTCCACCGGGCATCAGGGCTAATCTGCTCAGGACTTTTGCCACGGTAAGTTAGACTTAACACATTCAAATTAGGTACAAAGTGACTCTTCTTGACTATGGAGATCAGTTCAAAAATATCTGTGAATCTGCTGAGAGCCGGTAGATTAGATGACGGCCGGTTTTTGAACGTCCACCAGGCATCAGGGCCAATTTACAGAGGACTTTTGCCATAGTTGTAGCAAATTGAGCTTTATATTATTCGAATAAGGTTCATATTGATTGAACTATTCCTGGCTATGGATACCAGCCTACTTGGAGAATGGCGGTCAGATTATTTGATCTAGACTAAACATTGTTTGTTTACAGGTGCCAGCAGTGCGTATGATGAAGCAGCCCTCCGAACGCGCCAGGCTGTACTTCTTGCTCGCTTGGTTCCATGGTAAATACTACTCTCAACACAAATAATATACATATGTACCAATAGTGTAGTCAGTGTTTCTATGTGCTGCCACATGGGAACACTTAAACTATGCAACCCATATTGTTAACTACACAAGTGTGTTTCGTAAACTAGTAATAAATAAAATGCTCATGTTGATGACATCCACTGCAGTAATGTAGGTAATCACCAAACCAGTTATGTATTTATATTCTAACATGTGTAATTTTTCCAGGTATCGTGCAAGAGCGTCTCCGCTACGTGCCGCTGGGCTGGGCCAAGTACTACGAGTTCAATGAGTCCGACCTGCGAGTGGCGTGCGACACGCTCGACACTTGGATCGATGCCACCGCTATGGTATGTTAAAATGATTTCCGTTGTATATTTTTTGGCGATATGCATATTTACCACACAAACATTTTTTTCACAAGCGAGACAAAACCTAACAAGTACAAAAATTAAATAGATTGCCTGCACAGAGGCAATATCAGCTATTTAGAATATAGATATATCCAAGTGGCTCCAATCAACGAGTATTACATGTATTTTCAGATATGGGGACCATGTAACTAACTCAACCTGATTTGGACCAAATTTACTTCCTTTGTGATCTTAATTCCATAGGGAAATTGGCACATATTTTTTAAAATTTTTGCTTATAAACAACAAAAAAGTGCTTTGATTTTCAAAAGTCACAGAACAATTTGGTGTATTTATGTTCTAAGACTGCTTTAAAAATAGTTTCGTAGAAATGACTACATTTTCTTATTTAATTCCGAAGGGCCGCACCAACCTGCCCCCAGAGAAGGTCCCATGGGAGGCGTTAGTGACCCTCCTCTCGCAGTGTATCTACGGAGGGAAGATCGACAACTCGTTCGACCAGCGACTACTGCACTCCTTCCTTTGCAAGCTGTTCACGCCTAAATCGTTCGAGGCTGACTTTGCATTGGTGGCTAATGTTGATGGGGTAAGTTAATAAAGCAGGAACAAAGCTTTTTCTCTGTAAAGTTTGATAAGGATCTGCCGAGTCATCAGATTATTACTTCCGAAACTAACGTAAAAAAGCTTTCATTTATGTACAAATTTTGTCTAGTATCCTGTATATTTGAAACTAATTTTCCTAAGTCATAACTGTTTTAGATACACTTGACTGTCAAGCATTTGACCACCAAAAGCTCACCTAATTAATTTCCGCAACTGATTAATTTTCATAACTGAACATGTTCGATGTTAATACTGAATTACAATTCTTATAAAGTCTTCTCTAAACTTTCATTATTTATGATCTTAGCAAGTTTATTCCAATTTTGTTATCAGGCTACCGGCAACCAGCGCCACATCACGATGCCGGACGGCAACCGTCGTGACCACTTCCTTAAGTGGATCGAGGAGCTCTCCGACAGACAGACGCCGTCCTGGCTCGGTCTGCCTAACAATGCTGAGAAGGTAATGTTTCTTGAAATTAATTATATTGAATTTGTAATGACATTATTATTTTGTATTAAACAGTCAGACATTTGACCACTAGGTCACCAGAAGCGATGTCCGAACAAGCAAACACTATGCCTGTGCAAGACATGATAGTTATGTATATATGAGCCAGTACGAATTATAGTTATTTTTTTAAAGATAACTTTGCAAAGATAGTTCAATTGCAAATACAAGAAGACAAGAAATTCAAAAGTAAAAAGTAGCCTTATTGAAAACCCTTTCAATAGAGAACATAGTTTAGTACATTCGCCATGAGTATTAAAGTAATAAGTATAATAACAGTGCTAACAAGTTAATACAGTTTCATGATTTGAGTAAATAATAGATAAGGAGACAATTACCCGGAATAGAAAATGCCTTTGCAGTTATTTTCCATCTATTTATTTTAACTTCTATTTGCAGGTGCTACTCACGACCCAGGGCAGCGACCTAGTATCCAAACTCCTGAAGATGCAGCAGCTGGAGGATGAAGAGGAACTGGCTTACAACGCGGCTTCTCAAGATCACGACCCAAGTAAGTAAATAGAAATATCATAAGCACTTTTGTTGAAAATCACCTGTAACACTTCTTTAAAGTTTCGGATCTTCTCAGTGTGAGGTCACTGTACTAAACGTATACGCACTTACGTGTGTGTACGTAGCGTTCCGAAATATGTCGAGTAAATTTTTTACATATATTTTGACGTATAACGTGCTAGCCTGAGTTACATTTAGTTGTAAGTGTAAGCTATAAAAATCTACATTTGGGAAATGGACTCATTTGTGGACCTTTTTAATCTGTTGTGGTGATACAAGAATAACTATTGTAAAGATTTGGTTTGAATTTACTGATTATGTACTAGTGTAAGTAAAAGTCCATTGTCTGGAATGGTTGCAGACGAAAACTTCACTGATGTTACTTAAATGCATTTTTATAGCTAAATCTTGAGAATTTCTTTGTGGTTCTGACATTTACTAATCCTAACCATTTACAATTGGACGAAATCCCCACATGTTTAGTTGGTAAAATAACATTGCATTTGTTTACTCACTCCCAGACATAAGTGGCAGGGAATACGCGCCATTCGGCGCGAACGCAAGTGAGTGAACGCGGCACGCTCGCTTCGACCGACATTACCGCCAGTGCCGTAACTAGCATATTAAAATAACGATTAGCTTGAATTATTTAAAAAAAGACAACGTCTGAATATCATTAAAAACCTCTAGCATTTAATACAGCCGGTGGCTATTGATCCAAGCAACTCCTTTGGAAAAATATTCTAGTCTTAGACTAAGCAATGCCACACCTATAGTTTTCCAAGTGTCATAATACTGTGGTACTATTGACCACAGAGTCGTTTGTCGCTAGTGTCGTGCGGGTGTTAAGTTTCAAAAAATCGTCTATCATCAGTCCTTTTGCAACCTATTTTATGAAAAAAGGCTAGATTTTTTGGGTATACCCCTATTTACGGCACTGAATACCGCCCACTGTGATACTTTTTCAGCTTTAGATATCTTCTTTTTGACCTCTCGGTGTTTATATGTTGTTGCATTTCTATAATATTCTATGTATGATATATGCCTTTGTAAATTTTTGCCATGGATCTTTACAGTCAAATGTACAAATTGTTTAGAATTTTGGTATTTTAGATGTTCTGAATTTTGTCCTCTCCTCTTCAGTAGGTAGAAATATTCCATTGTGCTAAGCAAAAACATCTTATGTACATACCTATAGAACGAATATGTTCAATAGTAAGATTAAACCCTTAACTTTATAACAGTATTATGGATTAATACAAACTTTTATTTCTTTGTTCTTATTTATTTTTGAATAGTGTAGTCTCTACTAGTCTAGTACTTACTAGATAATGCATTATAATCGTATTAAAATATACTAACTTTACTTTATCTGTAAAGCTTTGTGGCATACCTATTTAATATTTATCTCAAAGCTCTATCCAAGCGCATCACGATCTATGTTGCTTACAATCCTGTTCGTGCAAATCACAAGCGCTGTGAGTGAAAAACTGACAACACAAACCCTATCAACAAGCCTTTTGTTAAAGTTCTGGAGAATCCAAATGGCTTACGTGTGTGCTGAAAAAAAAAATATTTCAATTCGAAACAAATTCTTCTATGATCTAATGTAATTTGATTTTTCCCAGGTGTAATGGTAGCAGAGGTAGGAGACGGCCGGCCTGCGTGGATGAAGACGCTTCAGCAAACCGCTACTACCTGGCTGGAACTGTTGCCTCAAGAACTACCGGTAATTGTGATAGGTTTCTATGTATTAAAGCCATATATATATAAAAGGTAGTATTGGCGTAAGAGGGAGGAGGCCTATACCCTGCAGTTGGGTCCCATTAGGCTGATAATGATGATGAGCTTTAGGTCGAAAGAAGGCGTGTTCTTTTGAAATTTATGTTTCATTTCTCTTCAACTGTTGCATTATGGTGTGTTATAAACTGGGATGCTTTGGAATCTGAATTGAACGTTTTAATTATGTGTTTTAACAAGTAAGCTGTTGCTTGCCGCGGCAGGAGATACTAAGGCTTTGCATCACAGGATCCCAGGATACCTAGCGCATAGCCCAGTAAAACCTGCCTGGAGTAGCCAAAAAAAACAAAAAGCTTTGTATTTATGTAGGTATGTCCGTAGACATGAAGTTTTTACTTTTTTTTCTGTTATTGCAGACACTCCGTCGTACGGTGGAGAACATTAAGGACCCGCTGTACCGTTTCTTCGAGCGCGAGGTGGCGGCCGGCGCCTCACTGCTGCAGAACGTACTGCACGACCTGCGCAATGTCATCTCCATTTGCAACGTAAGGCAATTTTCTAGTTTTTGGAGCCAAATTCTAAAAAGTTGTTATACCTCTTTAGAAAACTTAGACCAGAGCTAATCAGGTAATGCGTATACGCACTGTCTTCTCGTTTTATTTTTTCATCTTAAAAAATCTTTCAGAAAACTTTTTTAACTTTTACAGAACAATATATTCTCTCTCTGACCATAAGGTTCCTCTCTGACAATCTATCCTAAGATTTGCCTTATTATAAAATACATCTTTCAACCTATTTATAAAATCACAGGATGACGCGCTGAGACTGTTACGGTTATAATATTTACAGGGTTCAATGAAACAAACCAACGAGACCCGCTCGATGGTAGGTGCCCTGGTCCGCGGCATGCTGCCCGGGGGCTGGCGGCGGTACGCGGTGGCGCGCGGCTGCACCGTGCAGCAGTGGGTCGGAGACTTCGCGCAGAGAGTCACCCAGCTCGCGCACGTGTCGCGCGCCGTGGCCGACCAGGGGGCCAAGAGATTGCAGGTTTGTGTTCAATTCCTAAATTTGTTATTGTTAAAATAACTCTCTACCTGGAGCCCTGTTCCCAAAAAATTATGCCAGGGCTCTTCAAATCTAGAGTAAATAGGTTTCTTCTGGGCAAGCGTGCTACAACTTAGACTATAGTGGTGCTTAACATCAGGCAGGCTGTAGTCAATCGTGTTAAAATGTTACCAAGAAAATGGGAAAGTTATGCATTTTAGCAATGGATCATAAATAATCATAATCAAAATATTCATTTATTCATAAATACGTCATTTTTACTTATATGAGTCAATTCGCGCTTTCTGCCATTCACATAACAACCATCTCCAGACAAATATCGATAAAGAAGTACAAAAAACTGAAGAATTATAAATACATACATAGTCTGATGTATCATAACTGTATGTCTACTTTCAGAGTATCCCGGTATGGCTGGGCGGCCTGCTGAACCCGGAGGCGTACATCACGGCCACCCGCCAGTGCGTGGCGCAGGCCAACTCATGGTCGCTTGAGGAGCTGCACTTACAGGTATGATAAAAGAAATATATTTATTGACACACACAAACTTAAACTTATTTAGGTACTTACTGAACTTACATGTTAAGATTGTGATGCCACCCAATTCAGCCGCAACTCAGCCTAATACTAATGGCACAGGGCCACCAGCGCTGATATTCTGTTGCGTTGTTGATAGTATTATATACTATTTTTTGATTCGTCACTTTGACTAATTATGTCCTAAGAAATTGGTTTGAAGAGTTCCCCAATGTTTGACAAATAGCTTGAAGATGAAAACAAGTTGGCTTCTAGTTGTGTTGAAGGTTAACTCTGACTCGAAATTAAATTGATATTGTTAAAGTTTTGATTTCGATAAATATTATCATTGGTGGTGCTCCTTTATTGGTAAAAAAAGTAAAAAATATGTATATTTACTATTTGAAAGCATATTTTATTATTAGTAGAACCTAGGTTTTTTGTACCCCAGGTTTTTGGACGCACAGTTACTGATCACGTTGTCATTGGTTGAATATTTAAACTCCTCAACAACTTCTATGTATAATAAGTATGTATTTACAACAAAAAAAGTATATAAATGTATTAAATTCGTTATCTAGTACCCATGATACAAGCGTAAGCTTAGTATGGGGCTAGATAGCGCTGTGTGATATGTCCCGGAATATTTATTTATTTTATTTTACTTAACACTACGAACCAAGCTCTCTACCTGGAGCCCTGTTCCCAGATAATTATAACCCAGTGGTCTTCAAATCTAGAGTAAATAGGTTTCTTCTAGGCAAGCGTGCTACATCTTAGACTACATTGGTGCTTAACACAAGGCAGGCTATAGTCAAACGTAAGCCTATTTCGTGTTAAAAAAAAAGCTATACTATTAAATATTCCTTCCCCAGGTGACAATCCCGGACCCGGGCACGCCGACAGACAACGCGCAGACGGAGTGGTCGTTCTCGGTGACGGGGCTGAAGCTGCAAGGGGCCAACGTGAAGGGCAACAGGCTGCTGCTCACCAACACCATCATGGTCGACTTGCCGCTCACCGTGCTCACTTGGCTTCGGTAAGTAGATCATTATTATTTTTCAGTTAAGAGGACATGAACAATACTCCGAAATTCCCGCAGTCCACAGACCGAAAGGGCCACCTTAGGAGGGGCACCCTTCCTCCCCCTCTGGCGAAAAGTCAATGTTACGATGTCTGTGGGCATTAAACTCCTGGAAGGCCTGTTAGCGGAAGTGAGATACCCCCGCATCCCATGCCTGAGGAATCTTTAGAAATCTACTATATAAAAATAAGTCGGGTTTTCCTTCCTGACGCTATAACTCCAGAACGCAAGAACCGATTTCCATGGTTTTACATTCGTTGAAAAGGTCTCGGGCTCCGTGAGGTTTATAGCAAAAAAAAATCAAGAAAAATTTCAACAGAAAAGCGGGAAAACAGGGAAAATCATTTTTTACATACAGTGCCATCTCTGATACATAGCATGTACTACAAACCAATATTTTAAGTAGAAAGCCATCTGGTGGCGAAACGGAGTTCGCCGGGTTTGCTAGTCCCGTATAAAACTTAGCGATGCTTTTAAAGTGAAACCAAACCATAAGTCCCAAAATCTGAGGTTTAAAGATTGTTTTCTCTTATCTTATTGCAGTGGTCCCGAGCAAGCCCCAGCTGGCCAAACCCTCACGCTGCCTGTATATCTGAACAGCGCGCGCTCCGAGCTCCTGTTCACCGTGCGCCTGCCAATAGCGGCCGGCCAGGAACCGCACGCATTCTACGAGAGAGGCGTCGCTCTGCTCACATCTACTGCTCTAAACTAAATATTGCGTGCTAGATGAATCGTGTAGCAACTAAATTTCACATGCTTAAAAGGAAGAATAATTGTATGCTAGTTCAATTTGGAAATCGTAAACTAATCGTTTTGACTGCCCGGATCGGAAATATATTGGAAAATTACCAAGACTGCAACGCATACGTGCGTCGTAGGCAGTAAAAGCGTTGGTTGTTCGTTGCTGCAGTTTACAGTTCAACATAACCTTTTGTCGATGTTCAATTGATATTTCAGATTTATAATTTATATGCAACAATATGAGATTCTAATTCGTTTTACAGCTAAGTATATAAAATTTAAAACCATGTCGTACAGATAGATTTGGTTGCTTGAAAATTGCAATTACAAAACACTAGCTGAGCTTGAAAGATTCGTAAAGCTTTTAAATGTATTCAACGCAATAATTTTTATTTTTATGCTAATGTATTTAATCATTCCCAGTATAAAAACACATTTAAGTGGAGTATTTATGGCTTTCTATTTATGAAATAAACATTTATAAAAATACTTTTGCCTGTATTTTTATTTACGTGCACAAACATTTTTAGGGTTTTAGGTCTTTATTTCTAAAGAGAGACAATAATAATAATCTTATATATCTAAGAATTATTTCGCTTTACACTTAACGATCACACAATAAAGTCGTACAGCTTCCATTCACACCGCTCAATTAGATAATTTAAGACTTTACTTATAGTTGACTAGAACCTTGAATGTTTCCTTTCATCCCTGGTGGTTTCTGCTTAGGTAATCTGTAATGAAAGAATATCACATGTTAGTTACAATAGATTTAAACATTGTCTGTGTAACTTAGCTCCTAAGACGTAATAAAACATTAAATTAGAAACATACTGGGAGATGACTCTGGCCTCGTAACACATCCTAACGGCTACCACAAGGTCAGAGGCTTCGAATTTTTTTTGTAAATAAATTGAATTTGTATTTAATAGTTATATTATAGGAATTGGAAGCTGCCATAAATATAATAATACTTCACCGCATGATATAGCAAGATTATCGTTACTTTTAGTAGGAATAGAAACGCAAACCTATCCCACGTAAAAAATCAGTAGATTTTAATATTAAAACTTTCGTGAGACATTTTATCAATATGTTAACTAAACGGTTTTCGCTCACGTGTAATTCGCGTTTCGGATGTAATGACACCCATCTTCAGAACGTGCGTTCTGGGACCGCGGCAGCACGCGGACACGTGAGTGAAAACCGTTTAGTTAACATAATTGAAAACAGTAGATATAAAGTAATAGAATTGCTTATTTATCGCAAAACACAGTGGGACTACTATAAATTGTTATTTTCTTACAATACACGTACCTATTGTGTATAATCTTGCGCGGCGAGGAGGGGTGCACGAGGTCGTGCTGTCGCTCCCACTCCGCGTACTTCTGATGTTGGCGCTGCCGGCGACGGTCCACGTAACTTATCTATGAACATAATATTTTCATTATTGAAAGAAAAACGACTTGGATCGACCAATCAAGTTCAAAAAATTATATGGATAACTGTGCCCATTACATAAAAGTGAAATTATTACGATTAGTGTCTAAAAGCTTGTTCAATAAAATCATTAAAAATTCCATCATCATCCCAGTATCGTCCATCCCAGCAAAGATTTCTCTTTATGCGATCACTAAGCAATAAAATGACATACTATTATTCAATTAAAGAAAAAAAGCATGAGGGAAACGTCTTCTCGTAAAACTAGGTACACTATCACTATTTTTTTACGCTTGGTGATCCTGACGATGGGCAAACGTCTAAAAGGGACACCATGGTCAAGGTGAATCATACAACATTATTTACTAGCGTGCTATAATGGTTTTGTTACGAAGGTGCCTGCAATGAAATAGGTACTTACAACACAGCTAGCCGGTATCCACACGAAGGCAGTGACGAGCACAACCACCCCCACGATGTTGTCGCGAAGGAAACCGAGCACGTTGTTGATGTTTATGTCTTCTATGATGTCCCAGAAACGCTCCACCACGTCTTGGATCGTCTTTTCGCAGACACCCTGCAGGGGAAAACATAATGATAATAAATTAAAAATGTGGTTGAAAAGGTTTGAAATAAAAAAAAAATGAAAATATTGAAAATATAATATTTTTAGTCGTGCTCTAAGACATCACGGACCAAGGCAAAAAAAGATAAACTTGAACAATGAACTGATTCAGATAATCAAATATATATTCATTTTCGATTATGAGAGGTAAACCCTTAATTTAGAAAATTGAAATTTCTAGAATGCGTCTATTGAATTATGTTGTTCCATACCTTATTACAGAAACCCTGTATACATGGTGTTCCGTCGGGCAGAATGTCGTTGTGAGCCACCGGGAAGCAGGTCTTGTTCAAGCTCTTACGACAACATCGCTTGCACGCGTCAGCAACTGAAATACAAACAATGAATATTTGAATTTAAAGAAAATCTGCATTGTTCATGCATTTGTGCTGTTTCATTTTAAATTGCTTGACGAAACTCTCTAAGATAAAAGAAATGGATGAAAGAAAGAGTGAGCCATTATTGATTTGTCAGAAATTCGCTGACTATGTTATTGTTTTGTTTTGATGAGAAATTAGTTAATGTTTTAGGTTTTAGTATTATATTTTAGTCTTTATCACTTTAATTAATGTTCAAAAATTTATAAACAAAAGAGGCATATTTCGCGCGGGCGTAAACTGCCATCTTACGTCACAGGGTCCTCGATTCCTAGTGTGAGATGGCAGAGGATCCCAATGCACCAACATTACAGGTATGGCATGATTGTATATATAAATTAGTTTATAAGGGTGTAAGTTAAGTTTTTGTAAATAAAGTAATATTGTATATTTGAAAAAAAAAATTATAACGCTTGCTTACACTTGACTACAACTTGTCCACGATCTTATGTGCTTGCCTAGAAGAAATTAGTCACTAATATTATCTGATCTTGATATTGTAGTTCAAGTAGAACATAGAATTCCACCAGTATTTTCATAGCTAATTTGGCAGTTCGCACAATAAATGAAGAAGCTAGCGATTGGTACTAGTTTTCCGCACGGGTATATGTATAATTTTATATATGTATGTATAGATATTAGTTACCAATATCGCACATGCAGGAGTGCATGCCCTGCGTCTCGCAGTACGGCACGCAGCTCCCGTTGCGGCAGCGGCCGCGCTCCGCGCACTCGTGCTCGTCCGCTATCGCGGGCGCCTGACACAAACACCATTCAACAAATTATTATATCAATTTGCACTCGCTTGACCTTGAAAAAAAAACAATGTGAGGAATTCAACATATTTGAGGACCATACAATCTAAAAACATTCGTCTCAGTGAAAAGCTCAGCAGGATGTTTCACAAGTTCGGTAAGTTTTCTCTCGAAAACGAAGCGCCCATCATAGAAACCTTGGAAGGTCGGTCGGTCCGCCGTGTAGCATTTATTTACTCTAAAGAACTTTTTCAAGAAATCGATTCTGCAGGGGATTCTAGACCCTCGGTAATGAGGAAGTAGGAGTACTTTGGGGCAGTCAGCCGAGGCGCCGTTGCAGGTGGCCTCCCCCTCGCAGGCGGAGTGCGCTGCCTCGCGACACACCAGCCCCGGCGGCGCGAACACGCAGCCCGCGCAGCATGGGGAGTTCTTGTCACTGGAAATCAATTAATTTTGGAGCGAAAAACTTTTTTATAAAGATACCTAGACACGCGAGCAAAAGCAAAGCGAAGAGAGAATCGGTTCTTACTGGGTAAGCACGTTCCATCGTAGACCGTAATGATTGCTTACCATCAGGCGAATTACGGTCAAGTGCAAACCCATTCATAGTAAAAAAAACGCGTCTAAAATATGACACAGTTTTGAAATAAACATTCCTGTAAAGTTTTCCTGATACACCTGCAATGAAGTTTATAGTCATTTGCATCATCGATAGTCATCTCTACGGTCACTGCTGGATACCTATACGCTCTTTTAGCATGTGCCAGCTGTATTAAATATTTCTTCATCATTTAAATTGTCACTGCTATATTGCGAACCGTGCGAAATGAATATCTATGTACCGGTTATGTTTAGAGATCTTAGTAAAGTTCGAAACACATAAGTAAAGCCAAGCAAACTTTAAGTCTAGAATGCATGTTACCTGCACACAGCTCCTTGATTCTTTCTCAACTTGCAGTTCTTATCGCAGCACATATCATTATCCTCCGTACCTACAACAAACAACACATATTAAGGTTTCTTTCAAACTAATTTCACATTCATATTGGCATTACACCAATTATCGTGATTCACAGCATTGGTGTTTTATCGTGTCGAGAAAAAAGAACATTCAGAAGACATGAGAAATATATTTTTAACTAGATTAAAAAAAGTAAGAAAGGTATTGTAACCCTTCAAAACAGGATCCACGATAGACCAGGTGTAGGGCTCAGTAACACTACATGTGTAAAGCATCTGCGTAAGAAAACGATAGCTCTTTTTATTTTAAAATTTTACCGAATAGAAAGATTTTTTTTAATGTTCAGATAAAAATAATTCAATGTACCAAGTAATCCAGCATCACATTCCTCCCCTCCCTCGACACGCAAGTTCCCGCAGAAACTCTCCTCTGGCTCCGAGAAGCAGCGCCCCGACTTCGCTTGCAACACTTTGCGGATGGACCGGAGAGAACAGGGTGAAAATCTCTGCAAAGGATAAAATGATTTTATTCTCATTTTTTCATTATACATATCTATGGTTTAGCGTCGGTGACTATTATGGACAACCCATAAAACTATCTCTTTGTATACGTTACTCCAATTTCTTGTAGCTACGTAGGTACGTAACAAAGAGAAAAAGTGTCTACTTTTTTAACGTGGACAAAGTTTGCGTTTCACTACTGCCTGCCTGATGTTAAGCATTGCCGCAACTTAAGGTAACTATAACACCAGGTGACTATTAGATCTTAGATTTGAGTTGTGGAACTCACTGCCTGACTTTCTGTTCCCTGTGTTGACGTACTACCTATATTATTATTATAATAATAAATCGTTGGAATTATAATTCCAACGATCTTTAAGGCGAGAGTGAACCGGTTTCTATCTAGTAAGCACGATTCATCTTAGACCATAGCTATTGCTTGCCATCGGGCAAACTATGGTCAAGTGCAAACCTGTTTTAGTTAAAAAAAAATAAGGTCCTTGCATATGCGTATTACAGTTTGCAAGAAACACAGTTTTTCTTAGAATGCTCCAAAGTTAATAAAGCCAATGATCACGCGCTGGCCGTAGTGTACAATTCTTCTTCTTCTTTTTATCGAATGAGAGTGGCCAACTCAGGCGTCGAGATTTTATCAAGCCGCCCTAAGGGCCTCTGACATGGCTATAGAGTAGGTACTATTACTCTTATATCTCTTAGATCTTACTATTATTACTCTAGAAGCATCTCACGTAAAACGAAGTATACAACCTACTTACTTGACTGGCCTGTTAGCTTAGTTGGTAGTGGCTCTGTCTTCTAATCTAGGGGTCGCGGGTTCCCGCGGTCACGCGGGAACCCGCTGGTGACTGGTGTCAACCAGTATTTATGAATTTTATAATGTATAATAACTTTTTAACCGACTTCAAAAAAAGGAGGTTATCAAGTCTTCTGAAAGTTTTTTTTTTGTTGAGTCTGGTCGTTTGTATGTATGATAAGTACCTATTTGTATTTACAAAAAAAAAGTATATATGTATTATATCCGTTATCTAGTACCCACAACACAAGCGTATGCTTAATGTGGGGCTAGAAGGCGCTGTGTGCAATGTCCCGGAATATTTATTTATTTATATTTATTCACCTTGTTGTTGACGTCGTATCCGCTGACACTGTATGTGTACATGAGGTAGGAGCCGCCCTGGCTGGCGGCGGGCGAGCACTCCGCCACGTCCGGGTCGTGCTCGGAGCCCCAGTTGTGGCCGAACTCGTGCGCGGTCACCAGGTCCGCCTCGCGGGTGATCACGCGCTGCCCGTAGTGGTTGCGCGACGAACTCAACCCGGAGTTCAGGTATAGCGTGTAGCCGTTTTTGAAGTATTCTGTGGAAATACTCAATTCAATTTCAAAAAGTCTTTATTTCACATAAGTAATTTACAATTAAGTGTGAAAATACTGATATGTTATTTATATGCATTTTGTAACTAGTTTTTGTTTAGTTTTTTAGTACAGTGATTTTGTGTTAGGACTGAAAGAATGAATCGTTAACGAAAATCACCAATATTGCAAATCAGAGATTTTACCAGCAAAAAGAGGCATGGCTTATATGTACAATTATTCTTGAACGCGTTTAAAGACAAATAATACAGGGTAAAAAAATGCTGTTAAAGAGTCGTTGAGAAAGTGTACAACTTGGGATGGGTAAAATATTGAACTTAATAGAGCAGGAAAATCAGCAACTAGCAGCAAAGCAAACAGTAGTGATGATAAAATAAATAAAACATAAAATGTAAGCACAACAATTAAACAATTTAAAAATGAAGCGAACATAAATGGGACTCACACATAGCAGGAAATCAACGAACACATGTAGCTGAAAACAAAACAAACAAAATATAATAACTGAGATCGAAAAGCAAAACCATAAACGAATTAAATCAATCATATATGTCTTTCTTGATAGGCGGCTTTCAAATACCGCCAAATTTCTTGAGAGTTCAAAAAAAATGTTTTGCTAGTAAAAAAAATACACATTCGCGACCCTGATCAATAAACCAATAAGCCGACACTTTATAATTGAGCAAGTTACTTTCCAAATTGTGTGTTACGTACCAGGTGTACAGATCCCTCCCACAGAGTTCCTTCTAGGCGAGCCTACGTACGCGAGCCCGAGTATGCCGCCCTCGAACTTGAGATCCGTGAACAGATGCGCCAGGCAGAAGTCCTTATGCGAGTATTCGCGGCTAAACACCTGTATTATAAAATATATTTAACTACAAAGCTGTGTTTCGATTTACAAAACAATAGTTTATATCTCGTCTTACGTTTTCTTGAATATCTACTTTTTAGTATATTATCTATCTATACATATAATAACGCTGAAGAGGGTCAAAAATCTGAACATAGAAGACATTACCAAAAATAACGTTTGCGTATACTTTAGATCGATAATAAACACGAATCAGATGTTTTTATATTTTTTGTTTGTTTATCTGTATTTATCTCTCTATTTGTCTGTTTATTTAAACGCTTATAACGCAAAAACGGCTGAACGGACCTTCGTGATTTTTTATATGTAGGTAGTATGAAGCCTTAGGAGTTATAAGCAACCTTTCATCCTGAAATAATGCGAGCGAGCCCGCGGGCGTCCACTAGTATAAATATTGATATGAAATTAGTACTCAAAACAATACGATTTTTAACACGGTATATGCATACGTAAGACCACTAGACAGAAACTTTGTTCAAGATCGAAATATTGTATAGTTCGTTTTCTGATTACGATAAAAATACCTCTTGCACGAATATAAGGGTTTAATTATCACCTCTAACAAGTTCCTGACGTCCCACTTCTCCCGCACCATGTTGTAGTGCGCCTCCCCGCCGCGCACGCGCGTCGGCTCCGAGTGGACCAGGATCTTCTTGATCACGAAACCCATGCCTTTGAACCCGTCCATATCCTGGGAACAGAATATTTTATTATAATTTTAATAAGGGATTTTTGACACAATCATTTATAGTCATGTTGGAAATTATATTAAGTACTAGTTGACGCCCGCGGCTTCGCTCGCATTATTTCAGGATAAAAAGTAGCTTATGACACTCCTAAGACCTCATACTACCTACATACTAAAAATCATGATGATCCATTCATCATACTAAGCTTACGCTTGTATTATGGGTACTAGATAACGGATATAACACATATATACTTTTTTTCGTAAATACATACTTAATATACATAGAAACGACCAGAATCAACACAAGTTTACCAATTTTTAAAATTCATAATTACTTGTGTCATTTGGGAATCGAACTCTCACCCCTAGATTAGAAGGCAAAGCCAGTACCAACTAACTAAGCTAACGGGGCAAATATAATATGTACTGATTTGTATCTGATTACTAACCTGACGATCTTGCCACACTGTGTCATTGTATATTTTATGCACTCGGTCGATGAGACTAATCTGCAAAATAAATTAAAACAAGAGAGATTATTTTAAAACACTACATAAATGAAAGAAATATGTGACTTAATTTCAAAATCTTACCAAATAGCTGATGGTAGTTTTAGTGTTGCTAGCTCCCATTTCCTGAAAGAACCTGTAGTCAGCAACCAGCAGCAGAGGGCACCTAGTTTTAGTAGGTGTGTATTCATAGTCACTCTGCCTTTTCACCCGTTTTTTATCCCCATTCGCTTCACTTGTATCTATATCTATATGAATGTCATCAGTTTGGTAAATGTATTTGTCTTTCTCAGACTGTTCCAGTTTCTTCTCTAGTTCTTTTTCGTCTGTCACTGGTTCTGCATCGTCGTCTTCTTCTAATTCTGTAACAAACATAATTAAAAATGTATTGTAGCCCAAATAATATCTTCCAAGCTATTGTGGTTGAACTTCAGTGTTCATAGAAAAACTAAATTAAAATAGTTGGTTCAAATAAGTTTTTTTTTTTATTCTGTATAATACAATACTTTTTTATTTTACAGATCTGATAATCTGAAATTAAGTTTATAAGTAAATAAAATGATATCTAATAAAATAACTAAGGGCATAATCATTGTGTTTGCTATTTGTCCATTTAGCATGGGCATTTGAATTTCAATGTTTAAAAAGATAATAGAGCCTTATCATAAAAAAATAGAAAAAAAACATAAAAACCTTCTGGTATATGCATACCAGAAGATATGATATACATTAGATCATTATTTTAAGATAAGTTTCTTACCTTTCCCTTCTTTCACATAACCACAGACCCTGGGTTTGCTGCCTTCTGGCTTCTCATCATTGGCCCAGCTGAACTTTATATCAGAGGCTTTGTATGTTATCATGGTCTTGTTGTCATGCTGCGGAATATGACGCCAGGAGGGCTGAAATACAAGAAATTTCTTATGTAAAACACATAAGTGATATAATATTTAATTAATTTTCTGCTACATGAATCAACATAACTGGCTATGCCATGAATTATTTTTGACTGCAACTCATCAAACACAGTAAGATTAAAAACAATATTTCTATAATGACATAAATTATGGTGATTCTTTTATACATGCCTCTATATGGTATGTTTCATCTGGGGTGTGAATGATGCCAGTGAGAACTCCATCCTCCATGTGAAGCTTCACATCTGACATCTTTTCACCAAACACTCGGCCAGTGTAAAAGTTTTCTTTATCTGATAAGTTAAGAAAGAAAAATGTGATTTCAATAGACAAAATTATTTACAAAGTTACACAGAAATAGAGCAAGGCTATTTTATCAATTGACTCCACACATGTCATAATGAAATAAAGTGCCACAATAGCCAAACATTTTATTAATTAAGTAATGCTGAAAAAATCAAAAATACTAATTCTTGATATTTGAATTGACTGCCTTGTTAATACTTATTATAATTATATAGGTATATATATATTTTTCAACTCTCTTAATTTGTATTTCCTCATGGCTGAGGGTCCTGACTCTCCCGCAGAATTAATTTATCATGGAGAGCACTCAGGACCTTCCACAGATTTTTCAATTAACTTAACTAATAACAGTATGTTATCACCACCCCTAAAACAACTACCAGTGGTAAAAAGTGTGTGGTTGTATTTCGGTAACAAGTAACAATATAATAATATATAACAATATAAAAACCTTGATTTGAAATATGGAACCACAGAATCCAACAGGAACTTAATTACTTACTAAGTAAATCATTACAAAACATGTCTTACCAACATGAACAGTAGTCTCCTTCCCATCTCCGTCCACTGAGTATGCTTTAAAGTTAGAATGAAGCACCGAGCTATGAGGATGCAGGATTAATCTAAAATCCTTTCCCAAAGTCTTGAAGTGCACTTCTTTGATGGTGTTAAATGGATGGTTTGATAATTTGGCACCTCTTTTCACAACATGATGGGCAAAGTCTGAGGCATGTAAAGTCTCAAAATGTTTCAGGTTGTGATGGATTGAACCTGCAACAATATTTGTATACATTTTGTTGTACATTGGTATGTGATATGATAAGTATACCTACTAATTCAAGTAGCAATAAAATATTATGACACAATAGGAAAGGATCTTGAGTTGGAAGGTGGTCATCAAATCATTTAGTCTAGAAGTAGGCCTAGTTATTTTATCTTTATATGGATTTCAGTAATTAAATATCTTTATAATATTGATACAAATATATTCGTCATTAATGTTACATTCTTCCCATTCTTCCACTGTTTAAGAAACTGTTAGGATTTCAATGAAATTTTGTATGTAGCCAGATTACACCTTGAAATATCAAAAAAGCAATTTTTTGACCCAAATGTACCTACATGTATGATACACATACGAACAGTAAGGTAACCACTATTTACACATTGAATAGGTATACTTACAGTACACGGTGCTACAAAATATTAACCAGATTATGTTCGGACACCATAATTCCTTCATCATTGATGATTCTGCAGTGGTTTTGATACGACTAATAATTTGTACAGGGATTTTTAATACAAAACATAATCAATCTGGAAAAATGATAAGAACATAGCATAGCTAAGAATTGATGTCTCACTATGTTTGGTCAACGCAAATATAATGTAGAAAAACAAGCTAAATAAAGGAATACAATACGCATCGGTCGAATTTTCAATCAACAATATTACAATATAGTGAACTGAACACACCACAACAAATTCAAAACAAAGAAATCGAAATCTGTCCTGTCAATTTAAAGTTTCACCGACGTTTGGATTGAATGTTGCCATTATTTGTAGCAAACGTGTATCAAACACTTGATAGTGGACGAGAATGGCCCTTCTTATTTTTTATTACACAGCCCTTTTGTCTATGGATGGCTAAGCCCTTCCGAAAAAAAATAATTTATAAAATGGCGGAATCAGAGTGACGTATCGTGTGTTGTGTGTTTATGAATTTATTTTTATCTATTTGAACAGCTTAAAGTTTTATTATGAAGTGAAATTCGTTTTATCTGATTGCTCCCTTATCTCGCTGTTATCATTTCGGTAAGCGATATATATTTATTGGTCTAGTTTTGTGTTACGCTAGTTTGTCACGGTCTCTGTGGGTAAGCTGGCTGCAGAACAGCAGTAGGCGGGATGGATGGGTCGTCCTCGTTTTATGCTACTCAATATAACTTATTTGCTTACATTTTCAACGAATATTCTAAGGCTGTACGAAACATACATCTTTCGAATTAGAAATATCGAACTATCAATGTGTACACTAAAGCTCAATCTATGTAAATAAATTACTTATTTTGCATCACTATAAAGCATTATCATGAGTAAAACTGTTCGCCAATTCACATAAAATTGCTAGCAGTGTGAACATTAACTTAAATATTCACTCGAAATTTGCTACACAGCTGCTAATTGGTAGAATAAATTTTGTTATTTGAGAATGTGGTTCAAGTGCTTGTTTCACATACCATCATTACCAATTAACAAACTTTCATGTATTAATATTTATACTTCTGTCTTTTTCTACTTGATTTGTTATAGTAGCTAAGCAAAGTATCAATAAACATTGTTTACATTTATTTACTGAGACTTGAAAACTGATAGTACCAAGTTACCTTAGCATAAAGCACAGCTCGAAGTTTTAGTGCTTCTTATTGTCTGGTTTTCCGCTCTCTTTGTTTCATATGATTATCCATGTTTTTATTCAAAATTTAGCCATTATGCCAGGTTTCAGTGGATAATTTGACCTCTGTATGTAATAAAACCTCTGCTTTCTTCTTTAAGTTAACTAGGTACTTGATCTAAGTTGCATATGTACTTTTAAGCTTTATTCCAAATGTGTCTGTTCTTATTCCATATTATATACTTGCATGAATCATTCTCAAAACATATATAAAAGTGGGCATTCTAGGTATTGTGAGAATCTAGTAACTTACCTACCTACTAGAGTTTTTGTTCTTAGTTTTCTGTATTGTGGGAAAGGAAACCTCTCTTGTATTGTTTACTCGTGATAAAAACATGAAGTGCTCACTCTGATTTATAATTCTAAAGGTTAATTGAATTGAACTACAGACACAATATAAAACTCACTGTATTAATAGTCTGCTTTGTTACCTACTTTTATATTTTTAATTAAATTAATGTGGAATTTAATAATATGGAAAATAATACTTCTACTACATATGTGACATACTAGAAGAGAGGCCTATGCTCAGCAGTGGGTGATAACAAGTTGATGATGATGGAAAATAATAAAATTTAATGTATGCTAGTAAGTGCAATGCTTGTATGTGATGTACCTTAACCCTATTTTTATTGTTGGATTAACTTTATCTCTCAGAAATTAATAGTAATTAGTTATTTATTGTAACCATTTTCTTATTAGTCTCTCACTACAAAATTAGTCCCTAGAAGTTAATATGCTAAACTATTCTCTGCTCTATACTTGGTTATGTTATGAAAAAATACCTAAGTAGATAATTGTAGTCTTAGTCATTGTTGGTAGTATTTTTTGCTTATTAGCAATTAAAATAATATGTGAACATATTAATTGGTTAAAATGTTTCTATTAATAAAATTACTTGCTTATTTCAGTAAATGCTTTTACTACTAAAGATAGTTATGCAAGTATGCTCATAAGTACTAAGTAATTTATGTAGCACACAGTTACACAGTATTTGGTACACAGTATTGGTCCGTCATGTACCTATATTTGAGTCCTGCAACAGAGTCTGTGTTTATTTTTAGCGGGGACATCACACAGATGTTGATTTAGATCCTGACTCATCCAGTGTCATTGATCAAAGCTGGACACAACCTTACATTCAAGGTATTATACTCAATGACCATCATAAATGTATGCAAAGTACCTCTCAATATTTGCATACTTAGTCATCTAACTAATTATTTTTATTTGTTTGAGGAACTTCCTAAACCATAATTTAAATAATTTATAAAGAAAATATACTTAATGACTCAAAGCTATTCTGGTTTCAATAAAATCCAAATAATAATGTCCTTAATATAGTTATTAGTTTCATAAAATCCCACTCTTTTAACAGCATTTATTGACTAAACTAATAATACCTGAGTACTTAATTTAACTGTATTGTGTAGTCATCATTGTATCATATAACACAGTTATCCTTCTATTAAACCATGACTATCCAGACTATCCAGACTTCCTTTGTTTAATGAAGTCAATAACCTGACTGCAACATATGCCTATTGATTCCTCACATAGACACTTCCATTTCTAGTCAATGGAATACATTTACAGTCAAAACAAGTATTTTTCCAATTTCATAAAATCCTCAATCAAAGAATCTTAGTAATATTTTCAAAATGCATACTTTTCAAGTTAATGGAGACTGAGAGTCAAAAATCTTATAATTCCATTTTCATTAAACTCTAAATGAAATAAAGAATAAGTGATATTTTCAAAATACCTATCCCATTGATACTCTGCTAATAAGGCTGACCTTGACTGAGCAAACATCACTTGGACAGCAAGAACAAGCTATAATGGCGTAAATAATGGCTGCGAAATCGTAAATCATTATTCGTATAGCATGTTGACACACGGGGAGGTGACATCATCGCAGGCGTGCTCGCCACTCCACTGTTGTGAGTTAATTTGATGAACAAAGTTGGTCGTGCTCGATAATTGTCCATTTGCTAAATACATCGTCCGATATCCATTAGGACTTGTTTTGCTCGATAATCCCTGTATAAACAGTCAAACAGATAAATTGTGTGGTTAACGTCGGCGATGATGAATCCGATCAGATTGTTTTCCCGTAATATTATCTAATATCCAGTAGACTAAACTCTCAAACAGGTCAGGGATAGCGCATTCCAGTTTACTAGTTTATTTCTTTCGCAGCTTCACTTCTGCGATCGATTTATACCTCGCGATAAACGGTTGCTTATACGAGGTACTTGGAACGCATGAAGATTGAGGATTTATATTGGTAATCTGAATGCAAATGCTGGTCATCGGTCTGTAGCAAGTAATGCCACATTACTTGCAGTATCTGCGACTTTGATTGCATCTCGGCCTGAGTAATGGCCGACTTGGAACACGATTTCCGCGCTCCATTCACCTCGAGAGAGGGCATTTCGATGACAAGCGAGTACCAACACTCGGTTACGGGGCAATGCGCGGCGAACACTACCGTACCTACTCCGGATTCCTCTCACGCTCCAGTTGCCACAAATAACACTAATTGTGTTGCAGTTGCCACTGCACGGATGTACTCCGTGTCACACGAACCTCTTCACAAACTGTCGTGCCTTTCATATCTGATACATTGTTATCTACTCCTTTCCGGCACCAGCAATCGTCACAATCGCATCACTTGTGAGTGACAAACAGCTGCATTTTCTCCCCGCGACTTATCCAATCCATCTTCACATCTGATGTGGATAGCTTTAAAAGTTACTATTTTGTACTTTACCCAACTTCATCTAAAATATGTATGTAGGTATATACTTAGCCAGTTTTGTAAATACATACATATGTATTGTAATAATACTGGAACGCGTCGAATAGTTTCGTGTTCCTAGATACCACTTCTGCCCCGCCCACACTTATTGTCTTTGTCTTAATTGTTTGAGGATAAAATGTATCTATCTAGATTATAGAACAGCCAATATACAACTAGTAAGTGTCTGCACTAAATTACACACGTTCAAACTGCGCATTTCGTACTTACAGAGTGATTACTCTCATTTCATCAATGTTGGCTGTAATTTTAGATGCAAATGAGTTGAATAGATATATTTTCTATCGTCTACATTTTGGTTGAATTGAATACTATTGAATAAATGAATGAAATATTGCACGTTAAGATTCGAATGTTGCCGTTCGTGATTATTTTCACTCGTTTTCCAATAAAAGTTTAAAATAAAACAACCATATTATCTAGTACCCACGACACAAGCGTTTGCTTAGTGTGGGGCTAGATGGCGCTGTGTGCAATGTCCCGAAATATTTATTTATATTTATTTGATAGTGCGGGTTTAGCACTTGACAAAATAACTTACTATTGCAAGTTCTTAATTGTTACAGTTTTTAGTAGTTACCGTTTATCGCTCTAACGTCTTATCTTGCTGATTGCTGTATGCACCATTATCATGTACTTGTATAGTCTGACTTAACTCCACATCGCATCGGTTTGCTGTAATCTGAGAGCCGTAACGATCGCGTCGGGAAATCGACACTCTTGTAGCTATAGTCTTCCGTATGCATATTGCAGGCATATGCACTTCGAGAGATACATTCATGCTTACACATTATGCATGCTGCCGTTAACTATCAGACTATGTAGAAATATATGTGCTAACATAAACTATTTTAGACACATTTTACCTTTAAGCGTCGGCTCAAATTTATCATTGTAAAGACTATAAAATGCAAATTCTAATGGCCTACATATTTAAAATCCAGTTTTAAACGTTTGCTGTGTGCAAATATGGCAATAAACATGACTTTCGATTACGCAGTCGAGACGAATGGCGCGGACACTGGCGGTCGTTTGTGTAATGCCATTACTAATAGGGAAACTCATTCGTCAGTAGGAAGATCGCGGAGTGCCGCCGGCCCCAGCGCTGACAGTTTTACACCGTCTGGCGTGACATCTGCACGCGCTCTCGCGAACTGCCGCTAATTTATGCCGAACTTATATCTGTGTATCTAACTTCGTCTCCCGCCGCAAGGATGTAAATAAACAACCTCCGACGTGAGTTGACTCATTACTGAATATCGTCAAGTGTGTAAACAAGTGTGTGGCTAAGTGTTAACTCATACCGTTCGCGTTGTACTTCCTCGTGATTATTATTTTATCACCATTGTGCTCGACTTGTTTCAAAACCCAGTAAAGGAAAAACGCTGGATCTCATCGCGGTGTCGTAATTTGTTCGAGCAACTCTTTACCAACCCGATGAAGAATGTTTATTGATTCTGCAATCTGCATATTGTAAGTAATTTCCGATTTCGATAAGTTAATTGCTTCTTGTGTTCTTATATGGAAAACAGCATCACGAATCCTCTGCGTGTCACAAGGCCAGTGTGTTTCTTCTGCCCACCGCTTTATACTATACTCGTGTTGAGGTACGTGGGTGCCGCAACAACTAACTGGTCGCTACATTTGTGCCGGGGACCACGCCGGCTCGCCTAACTTGCCTAGTCTACGCCGATTGCTCAGCAAGCTGACTTTAATTTACAAGATCCACGGAATTAAATTTAAAATTTAAAAACGCAGTATATGAGTCACGGTCGAACAATAAGGAGCGGCGTTGGCCACAACTATGAAATACGAAGGCTTACTGGGGAGTCGCAGTCGCCAAAATAGGATTAATGTTCCCCAAACATGGAAACACCCTTCGGAAGTAGGCGTTTTATTTATGACGCACCTTGCATTTGGCACTCGTTGGGGTTATACTTTTGTGGAGTTGTTTTTTTACTAACAATTGATCGCGGTTCGCTCGCATCGATTCACCATAAAAAGAAGCTCCTGTCACTCTCGGGACCACTACGTATCACCATACCAAAAATCACGGAGATTCGTCGCGAGATTCGTTAGTTCGTCAAACAAACTGACCAACGCACATTTACTCATATATGATGGTATGATAAACATTAAAAAGCGCAATTCGATATTCTGCTTACATTCTTGAGTAACACTTTAACGTCAAAGCCATCTAGTGCACCTAAAATGTCTAACAAATGCAGTAAGGTATGTGCCTACTTTCGCAGCATACCAGAACGCGAATGGTTTAGCCGACCTCGTTGTATAGAGGGAAGGAAGCAATTTTACTTAAGTTAAGCCTACGTATAAAGGTCGCATTACGAGTTGCTGACTTCACCACGGTCAGTGCGCTATATCGTACGTTTCTCTTTTAGTCGCAACTGAATTGATGCTTTCAGAGATATTCTTTGTATGAAATGTAAAGAGCCCTTTTCTGGCCGTTGAGATTTTGCCAGTCACACTGCAGTGACTAACGAATGTATTCTGACGAGCAGCTATGTAGGGTTAAGATATAGCTCTGCGTCTTTCAATAAGGTTTTATTCCAGGCAAACATAATGTGGCCATATTCAACGTGTACACAGTTCACAATGGCGTGATTGAAACAGTCATCTCTCATCATCATTGAGTGTATTCATCTGCGTACATTTTCCTTCTAGGTCCGTCGTCCATCACGATTCTCGGAACAAAGCTACATAACACTGTCACATGCAATTTACGGCACACATTACCCATGCAGTTCCGGTGTTTATCGTCGGCTACTGTACTACTGAAAATAAAACGTAAACAGAACGCAGTTAACATAAACAAAGTCAATGCGGCCCTACTGCCTGCGTCTCGGTATCACTTCCTCGTTTATTTTGTGAGTCTACGAGAGGACTTTACTGTCTCGAGAGAGAACCTTTCACACATTCGTGAAAATATAAGACGAAGTAGTCAATTGCGACTCTCGGAACTTGATTGTTGTGTCATCCATACATATTCTATGCGACCGGTTTCTCGCAGTAGAGCACATAACTAGACGCACACTTTAATAAATTAACCAAAACATAACAATAATTACAAGTTCATGTAATTGGCGAAAGTCGATACAATTGTTTGAAATTATTCATTCGCTCGTATTCTTCCGCAGAATAAAGTAATTGATTGATTGTTTACTTTATTACAATAGAGCCAATTTACTCGGAATCAGAACTCTTTGTTTAGGTAGTAAAATGCCTACGCTGGTTAGTTTTCAATAAAATATATATCTTATATATTCTTGGATACCCAAATACTCTTTATTATATCCCGAAATTGAAGACGATTTGCTTTCGACCCAATTTTTGTGACCGGAAACGTGGGCCGCATGCATTATACACGTTTTCTCCTAAAAGGTCAAAATAAGCAAACAAGAGTGTCAATGTAATGATTGACGATGTTTCGTAATGTTTGCTTCTCTTCTGCCAGTTGTGGTAGTTTGCGCTTTTACTTTTAGGTTTGTATGTTGATATATCTGCGTTTTTTTTATAGATTTCATTCATCATTACAAACAAAAATGACTTTTTAAGTTTTAGTTATATGATCCAAGACTCCAAGTATTGTTTCTAAAGTATTGCTTGCATCAAAATTTTGTTAAACTAACCTGTTGCTCTCTCTCTCTCTCTCTCTCTCTCTCTCTCTCTCTCTCTCTCTCTCTCCCTCTCTTTGTGTGCGATTTTGCTCTAAAATTTCGCTTGCTCTGCCTTAAGGTATCCTACGATTTGCCTTGCACAAATTGTTCGCTACTAGGTGACCGGATACTGATTCCAGCACACGTTGTTAGTAACTGGCGCAGTGTATAGTAGGCTCGAGGCAGCGAGGCAGGCCTATAGCACAGACGGGCGATGAAAGTGAACGTGCTCGGTGGTCGTTCAACTCGGCACGCGCCTGCATCCTTCTGGTAGAAGACGGGCCGCACGTCCAACGTTTTGCTCTTATTGCTTTACGCCGACGACCGACTTCCACCGAGCCTGCGGTTAACCATGGCTTAATGAGACGCTTCTCGGGAAACGGGTCATCTGTGCTCTTGTAAATCTGAATAAAATAGCTTAGATTTCACTATAGTCACAGACTAACAAAATCGATTGATTGTAAATCCTTCGAAGATCTACGTAGTATGGCCGTGTTTGCAGAGTCGTCTGAAAGCGGGGATAGTACTCTTAACGTTCCAATTTCGTGCTAAATCAAGATCGGGAGAGAGATTACGGCTTTGCTTTCTTAGAATTGGAACCCCAGCGTTTCATTTTGCGGTGGGTGCTTCAACGTATCATAATGTTATAGTTGTTTCTTAGAAATAGACTCGTTTTGATTGAGCCTCCACCATTAAACATCATTTTAAAGATAATCCTCCGACGAATCTATGAATCTATGAAGCAAAACATGGTGGAACCAACCTTGCGACTCCGTCGTTTTGGCATTGGAGCTGTAAACTTATAGTATTTAATCTAAAACATTTAATTACCATTATTATAAAGTGTTGAGTTTCCTCTTAGATTAATGTATCAGTTGAATACCGTCGCCATTTATAGCTAGACATTTAATACAATTCATTTAAATAACCTTCGTCGTGTTCCAATAGTCACAGATGTTTTAATTGTTAGTCGTCGTATTGTTATTTCCTTTTTAAATTATATTTTTGCTCATAGTTCTTGGAAATATGCTTAATATTATTTTAGGTTATATCTTACGTATTTCAACTCTTAAGAAACATTGACATGATCTATGTGTGTGTATCATGTGGGCCTCCAACATCAGTGTATTGTCTTATTAAATATTGTTATTCATTATTGGTATTTCAGCTGAATTGTATAGACCTACGTCACCTGAAACAAGGTTATTTTCTGTTTGCTTCTTCTACTCCTTTCAATTTGACCACACATAATGCTAATTAATTTTATGGTATTGTGAAACTGATTTTCATCATAATGAAAACTGTTTTGTTCATTTACGTTTACGGTTCCGACAGTATGACGAAACATCTAAATATATTCTCATCTGCCTTGTGTGTCTGTTTGTTTAGTTAAAATTCTTCGGGTACTGACAAAGACACAAAAAAAATCTTTACGAGCGGATATTAAAAGCCATATACTGTACGTTATGCAAAACATAAACATAATAAAACCCCTCCTTGAGATGACATTGGATGAAGTACAATGCTCTTAATCGCTGCACAACATCGTCAATTTATCGTTATTACATTGCAAATCAATGAAACTGCTATAAGAAGTCGGAGCAAACTGAATATTAATACCTTTGCGCTATTACAGTAATCTCTCAAATAACTCTTTATTAGCGGAATATGTAAGTGATTGTGAAACAATAGTCTATTTGTAAATTACTAAGTAAATCACTTGACCGTGAGATTGCGTAATGTTACGATTGCGTGCTGCCAACATATCGGCTTCCATGAGAAAACAAGGCACGCAATGTAAAATCGTATGCAAGTGGTCACCCGGGCGTGATTTCTCAGTGCGACGAAACGGCCGAGCACGCGTGCACGCGACTGCAGCTAATCACGGCGGTTGGGCAATGCCACGGCGCGGCTCACACTGCACCTAGGCCGAGTAAATACTACGATTGCCGGCACATCCGTCAGATTACAACAATCGCATACTTCTGTCTGAAGGAAAAACTCGCCTCGCTTAGACCTACTTGCCAATTTTGTAACATCGCGTCTTCCACCAGACGTGAAACTCGCGCCGATGCGATCGTTGGGCTTGCGATAAAATTGCCTCCCCTGAAAATCGAATTTGTTATCTTAGCGCAAATTGGAGATCGGTACACCGTCTCCGCAAACAGAATATTCAATTATTTTCTACATCTTTACATCTATAGAATTTCAATTAAAAACCAATATGACGAAACCTTACTGGAAAGAATTTGACCGGCTTACCGAATAGCGTTACAGACATCATAATATCATACCGGTTAGCTAACAACACGGTCGAGCTATAAAATTGATAGGTGCAATATTGTCATCGGCTTCACCTGTAAGTGTTATGTAAGTACGCATGCAGACAGAAGCCGCGGTCACGCAGCCGCCACGGTCGAGCGCGGCGCGCCCCTTAGTTAGCCCGTTAGTTCCACATGATTGGGGAGGGCGAGAGTGATTCAGCACCACTCCCAGCCACCGCCGGCACCCACGCCGCCGCTCGCAATCACTTCACCATTATACCTCGCTCAAATCAAAACGAGCTCGCATGCCAATTGAGATTGTAAACATTGATGATTCATAGTCCGATCGAATCGCATCCAAGTATCGGCGCCACAACACTCGTCGCTATTAAAACGACTATCTGTTAATTAATCAACTCTTGGCAAATGCAAATTGAAGCTCTGCCCTACTATTTCCCGAGATAATTTACGACTAATCTTATTAAACTTGTATTTAATTATTCCATAAAATGTGTATTTAACTTGATCAACGTCCGATAACAGCTAGTAGACTTTTTGATTCGGCGGTTCGAAGTTGATGACTATTTTCTGCCAGACAAAAATAGTCGGTAAAGGGCAGAACAATGGAAAGGCCAGCAATGCGTAAAAACAATTTTCAGGGACACGACGCGGGAATAGGGAGCCGGGCTGAAATAGGCAAGGTCCTAAAAATGTGAACAGATTACATGGGTCAGGGGTCATCTTAGAATTGCGAAACGTTATCAGAGAAGGGTTAGAGTATTATCATGTTATTTTATAGTGTGGAATATTTTGGACATTTTTAATAGTTTCTGCAATATAAAATCGACCTGTCCGATGTCACGTACTTAGCCGTACATAAATATCCAATTATTTCCCAATTACTCACAAACGGAAATACTAACGAGTACAAAATACGTCGTACTCCCTAAGCCTACCTATATTATATAAGCAAGTAATAAATAAAGTTTGATTGAGCATCACATAACAGCGTGCCTAATTAGTAGGTACAGGCGCATTGTTTCGGCGGCCTTCCTCAATCTCTCTACTCGGCTTGAATACAAATGTCTGAGAGTCGTGTCGTTTGTCCGCAGATGATGAGGGGAGATCTGTCGGAGTAGGAGACGCCCGATATGAATTCGGACGTGCACCGACACCAGGCGCATCCGCCACTGGTACAGGTAAATATTCACCTTTTTTTTTCATTAGATAGGCTTGCGTTTGACTGAACTATGCCTGATGGGAAGCGACGTTATAGGCGAAGTGGTAGCACGCGTGCCCAGGGGAAACCTATTCCACAGAATACATAATACAACCTATTCACTCTTTTATTAAAGATATTGAGATAATACGACCGGCAAAATACTACCGAAACGAATTCCACGGAGTCACTCTACGTGTTAAGAACGACTCTTGGAAATTCTTAGTTTGGATTTTGGAAACTTTTATATACATCACAAGATATATTCATTTATTTGTTGAATGAATAAATGAATGCGAATCCATTATATTAAAGCGAAAATTAAAAACTAACTACGAGATCCAATTAATTAAGCCGGCATTAATTACTCAACGAATACGAGCCAGTTCTCATTATTATTTTTACGCGCACAAAAACTCCTGTACAAAAAGCATCTCATTACATCACGTACATGTTATGTCGCAAGTTCTAGCCGAGCATACGTTTAAGGCAATGTGTAGCAAACAGTAGCACGCTTAGATCACATTCCTTATCGATGTATCAGACTGGAAGGTATCCGAAGACGCCGGCTCGAGACGTGTAGGAGTGCCCACACCTACAGACTATCCGCTCCATAAACTATTATGTCTAACTTATAGAAGCTTGCCTTTGTTCAAGTTGCTTGTAAAGAACTACAGCGCTTCCGCTTCGTAAAGAATAACTGACAAATTACGTGCTTGCAGCCAAAGCGATCGGTTATCCAGGTGTTGGTTCGAACTACTATTTCACAAATACACGTATACATAAATTGGGACGGGTAGAGAGATAAAGCTTTGAAGGTAAACACGTACAACGAATGTACGTATGTTTATCAAAAAGCAGATGGTCTACGCTACGCTTTCAGAAATTCTAGTCTATTCAGACCGAGTGCCGACCCCATATGTCAAATGAAGGTAGATTTGGTGGCGCTCGTAATATATTTGCCTGCACTCGTACAAAATTGGCGCCTCGCCAAGGTTATGCGTTTCTATGGATCGTTAACTCTTCATACAATAACATTAAACTCTGCGAAACTGTATTATTAACACCGGTTGCGGACTGCTTCTATTCAGTTCCCGTTGACGCTTTATAGACATTTATTAGAAATTTATTAATAACAAAGTATGTTACACATTTCTGAATGGAAAAAACGATCCAGTGATGTTTTGAGTTAATTAATCTTATACATTCATCGCCCCTTTTACTCTCGACACTCGTGTACCTATTATACTACATCTGTCTGATGTATATTACTATTGCTAACGTACAAGGAAAATATCCAGGTAATAAAGATTTTCCATCTCTTTATTTATTGTAATGTTCATTGTCGCCCTTACAATCCTCATATCTTTCCTGCTGACAGTTGGTAACAACAGTCATAATGTAATTGAACAAAATCGATAAAAAGCTCCGAATTTCAACCTCTGAAGTTCGTAGCTATTATTCAAGACTCGAATAATAGGGGTAATCCCCTGTATCCGATTCAAACCAGACCAAACAACAGAGTATTGTTTCACGAGGAAAACGTTTGATGAGATCTTCAAAAGAACACTTTGTTGGTACGTTTCTAAAACAATAAAAGTTGAGTGAATAAAATTGACGCTCTTCAAAGCGGAACGAAGCAGACTGTGCCAATTGGCGGGTTAACATTGTATTCACTTTCCTTTTCTCATTTCTACGTTGCCGTCGTGGTTTTATAATTTCGATTTTATTAATTGAGCACACATTGTATGGCGTTGAGGAGGTACTTACTGTTTCTGTTGATACGAGTATTGTCTTACAGATTATAAATACTTTCTACGAGAATTAAAATACAGAGATCTAATCTAGAGTGAAAAGCTTTCTTTTGAGCAAACATGCTTCAGACTATTATGGTGTTATATATTAAGATGTCTGCATGCAAAAGTTACGCAAAAAAAAACGTTATAAAACTATGCAAGGTTTAGCAAGGGATTTTTTTTTAAATCTTGTGTATGTATAGGTATATTTTGTCTTGTTAAAACTAAAACGTACTTCGTCTCGCATAGATGGCTGTACTTTTTTATACCATCTGAAGATAAATTTGAGACCTTCAAGTATTACAAAAACTCTGTAATACGAGTATAACGCAGTTTGACTTCAGTGGTCAACATCAAGAGTATCGTTGATGTACAAATTTACATCTTAAAACCTTTACATTGTATCTAGCTCGTATTCAATGAAAAATGTTGTTAGTACAAAGTATGTATGTACTACTACAGTTGCAGTATTAGGTACTACAGTTTGTATCTTGCCTATAACTTAGTCACAGTTAGAAAATGTAATCTGAGACGAGCTTGAATCAAGCTGATCTAACTAGCTTCCTGTTACGACTAATAAGATTAAGTTAATGTAAGCACATGACTCATCAGACTTAATAATGCAGCTACTATTAAGAAGATACTTCTGTTTTTGTAAGCTTGGGTTTTCACAAAATGATTGATACATTCACTATCAGATCGTCTGAAGTCACACTATAAGGTCTGTATTAGAATGGAACTGACTCTCATACGAGGATAGCGAAACATACCTTTAGGTGCTTGGCCACAAGTTTGACTTTTAGAGGGTGGTAGTTATACATACAGTTGGCTATAGCTGCCAGAGACAGTATCTTATCAACATGCGAGCTTATCACTTATTAGTTGATGCCAGCGACTTCACCCGCTTCATGTGGATATAAAAACAGCCTATGTCACTCCCAGGACTATATACTACCACCATAAAAACACAAACAATCGTTATTCCGTTACGGTGTGTAAGAGAATTTGTTGAACACAGTTACGCATTTAATTAATGGTTTGAAATTAAGTTTAATATGAAAAGATCACGCCGTAACCGTAACCTTGAACTAAAAATTTTGAACGCTTAGCTGTATAACACTTGAATAATCTAGAGATTTGTCTAGGAAAACTAGGAACCCATTTTCTATGTTCTATGAAGTTTTTTTTATTATATGAATTGTATATTGAACAGTAGTAACGTGTTGTTCCAGCACGGTGTGCACGCGGGCGCGCAGGGCGTAGGTCCGTGCGGCTGGTACTCCGCGTCGGCCGCGCCCGCGCCCACCGCCCCGGCGCGGCACAAGCGCGCGCAACCGCCGCAACTGTTGCCGGTCAGTATCTTACTATGCAACATATCTTATAGATACAATTTTTTCCAAATGATATTGTTGGGAAAGATAGCGGAGACTGTAGCAGTTTCCAGTTGCGGAACATTCAAGTATGCACCGGGTTCAAAACTTACGTAAATTTGTTTCGTCTCACATTGGTCAAGTTGTGGTATACACAGCTGTCTGTCAACCTCCACTAGTTGATACTTAATAAGTATATCGAAATATCATGCAAATCTCCGATTTTGATGACTGTTCCTAGTTGAAACATACCTCATAAACGTCATAAACTAGTATCAAAAATCTATTTTGGGTTCTATATAAACTCCTATTAAGTCGCTAAAGCATGACTCGTTTAAATTTCTTTTCAGAAACATACGACTGACGTCACAATAATATTTTAATTACGTTCTTTGTATCATTCAGACGCATTATAGAACTATCGAAGACGTCACCGCACCATAATACACTGCCACACATTTTTACTATAGTGTATAATTTAGGTCATTTCGAAATTGAAAACCACACATAATCCACGAAGGAATATTTCAATATGAGTAGAGTTCCCAGAGCAAGCATTGCAAACACAAACCAAAGGGTCCTCGGAATATGGTATTAGTTTCAGGAGATCTCCAGGGAAGTGGATGGGATAATTGAGTTGCGGGAAACGTCGAAGACCTATATTTTATTATCATCAAATTCCAGATGCTCTCTGAGAATTTCGCTTCGGAAACATACGAGATAGAACTTTATTTTTCGAAGTGAACGCAGATGAGAAAATAATCTGTGGAGTAATTGTCAGTGCCATTAAAACGTACTTTATTCGCAGCCAGTGCCATCTCAGCATATTGAGGTCAGGCCGGCCGCAGTGGCGCGGATATAGCTGCGTTCTCGTTTCAATTACGCTATGATTATGACCCTTTGTACAAGATCAGGCCCTATTTATAGAGCTGCCCAGAATACAGCTAAGAGCGCACTACATCCAAACCAAACCACTCCAACTAGAAGCCTAATAATTTTAGTAGGTGTCACCACCTATACAATAAGTACCAACATACACAATGCGGTTTTACGCCAACACGAACGTGACAAGTTTTAATATGATTTGTAGTTTATTGTTTGCAATCTTACCGAGCATAAAACAAAACTACACTTCGGCTTGTGTACATAGAAATCAATTTAGCGCGCCGATGTGAGCTTCTCGAATTCACATGCACTGATAATATTTCTCACGATTACTTAGAAAGCAATACGGCGTGAGTAAAAGATAAACATTGGTTCTGTAAAGTCAGATGTGTGCTAACGCGCCGGTAATGAGAGTTTTGGCTTGCTAAATCGTATTTTACCCAGAAAAAATGCAAATATAAGTTATTTTTACCAAAATGTTTGGTGTTTCAGTGCGGAGGCAGCGTGAGTAGTAATGGACCGCACGCGCCTCTCTCTCCCACCGTATTGCAGACTTCCATTTCGCATAATGTAAGTGACATTCTTATTAATATGTTCTTCGCACACTCCAGTTACTCCACTGTCCATAATTGTTCACTTTGTTTACCCGAGCCGCATGTAAACTTGTTACATACATATTTATTTTCGCGCGTTACCGGAAATTCGTGTAACTGATGAAAATAACTGATGATCGCGTTTTCTTGCGAGTGAAGTTCACGATCTTACTTCAATTAGTGTATGGGAACCCATCGGAGCTTTCCATTCGCTCGGCGCGGGAGAAAGCGAAAAACCTTGGCGCCTGTCGGGAGATTTTCTTCGTAATTATTGAGGTGTCGCGCGCTCAAAGCTGCGCCAGTTTACTTGCATGTTGTGGAGGTTAATATCACTCAGTGCATCATGTGTGCTCTTTTTATAAGGAGATCGTGAACTTTTGACTTTTGTGTGTGTATTGAAATTGTAAGTCTCATGAAACGGTTTGGCAATGGATGAATAATTTTAGTAACAAACATAATTATGTACACGATTGTGTATTCTTAATTCTAATTTATTTATAAGCTAAAGCATAAATAATGCTGTGAGGAAATTATTCGTGGAATAAATGTATAACAATTTTTGGTCAACATTTAGTGTAATATGTGCTATCAATATTCTTATTTTTGTTTTATACCAGCAACCACAGTAGTTTCTAAAGATCTGTTCAAAGTGAGGTAAACTGTCTCTTACTTTGAAGACAAGCGTCTCGAAAACCTAGACGCAAAGCAAAAACATTAAAGTCATGTACATACATAACACATAAGTAACAATGTCGCTTGTCCCCAGATGATGTCTTCGTCAGTGCGGACGCCGGCGCCGGCCGCCGCGCCGCCGCCCACCATGCACACCTCGCAGACCACGCCGGGTGTGTACCATATCTTTATTTTACTATATTCTCACTAGAAATATTGGCAATAGTATAAAAAACATAAGAGACCGAATTGTAGAAAAATATATTATGTAAATATACAGATATAAGTACTTGTACATACATGTTTCAAATCCCCGAAATAATCATGTTATCAATAAGGCTATCATTGCACAAACATACGAGTACGTCGTTTGAGATTTTAGACTTCACGTCACCTCTACATGTTTGCATTAAGCGTTTTTCTTACTGACTTTGCTAATTTTAGAATTTCCTGTTACATGTTATTAGCCTCTATTTATAAGTTAGGTAGTTACAGTATTGAAATATAGATGTCACAGGAGAAGTGTTACATGTTGACATTTCATACATGTCTCACAAAATATACATGATTTCGAGGTTCCTTACAATATCAATGGTGCGAAGATATACTTAAGACCATGATATGCCAGTTATGTCAAATTTCCTAAGTTTGTAAAACTCTGTATAAGTATATATAAAAACTGGTGAACGCCCGCGGCTTCGCTCGCATTGTTTCGGGATAAAAGCCTATGACGCTTCCGGGACCTCATACTACCTACATACCAAAAATCATGAAAATCCGTTCAGCCGTTTTTGCGTGATGAGCGTTTAAATGAACAGATACACAGAGAAACAAAACAAAAATCTATAAAATGTTGGAACGTGTTCTGTCATAAATTCTAAGTATCTCCAAACATTTATTTTTATATTTTTAATGTTCAGACTTTCGACCCTCTTCAGCTTTATTATTTGCAGGTATAGATTGCTTCAATCTTTTTTATTCTTTTCGAAGTTTCGAATCTTCCATGTGCCTATACATGACAGACATGAGCACTATGTTCATACATTCAGTGTTCATTGTACTTATATGGTAATGTTTTAACGTCAAAAATAAAAGAGAAGAGACATACGTATATACACCGTACGTCCATAAATCCAATACTTTATCCTTATAGTCACTTTACAATTGCGTTACATACTGCGCACTTTGTTCATCTAATTTATTGTAAATTCAATATGTTTAATAGGAAATTGTTGTGTACTTATTATTGTCACTGTAACGAGGATGTCGCGACAATGTGACGTGTCTTTTATCTTAATTCTATAACAATTAGTGTTCTAACCTGTTCATTCAGAATATGTAATGACTACTTTAAAATTTCTCAAACTAGTTATTAATTTTGTGTTGTGTTTTTCACCGCTTAATTTTGTGTAAATAACAATGGCGAAAATAATAATGAAAATATATTACATATATCTCAAATAAGGAGTATATTCTATAATACACAAACTGTAAGTGTTAAGTGAGTCGTGTATAGTTACTATAACGTCATGTTAAAATTGACCAGCTATGAAAGTGCCAAAGATATCCATTCTTAAAAAGTATGTGGGTATTGTGTGTTCATTTTCAAACATATATAAATATGTCTTATAAAACCTTCTAGTGTGTTCTTTATTACAAAAGTGTAGTTTGTAGTATATAAAAATGTGCGTTGCATTCTAAACTTATTCTTACAATAGTGCATTATAAAAGTACTTTTTTGCATCAAGCGTTTGCTTGGCAGGTGGATAAATAAATGAAATGTCTTAATAATATTTATTTATTTATAAAAGAGAGTGTGCCTCAGCGGTTCCAGTGTCTGCTTTTCATCCAGACGCACCTGGTTCGAATCCGGTCCTGCACTAATGACTTGTATTTTAAGTTTAGTGCGGATTTGCATTCGCTTAGCGGTGAAGGAAAACATCGTGAGGAAACCAACATATTTGAGGACCACAATATCCGAGGACATAATGTCTTCCGTGGAAGGACCTGGGCGGCCACCAAGATGTATGTGCCCAAGAGAACTCCCCTAACGAATTAATTCTGCGGGGGAGTCACGAACCTCAGTCATGAGGATATATGGCTCAAGAGAAAGATTCATTTGTTTACTATATGTATTATCAAGTGTGTACCTATGTATTAACAAATGTGTGGTGTTATTGCAGCCGTGTCGAAGGGCCCCAGTGACGTGCTGGTGAACGCCTCCGTGCAGAACCCACCGCCGGCGGGGAACCGCCTCGTCAACATGGCGCAATGGCCGTAAGTATAGTATTATGAGTTTCTTAAATAATATTCTCAACAGTAAAAGCAAACAAAAATCCGCTTCTAGAGCAAAAATACTTCATATGAAAAAGAATCCGGAGTATTGTGGTATGTTTCGACGAACTCAAAGTCTGAAAAGATGTTTCATTGGGGATGATTTGAATGTCTATCCCCATTTATCAGTGCAAGAAATACTCAACAGATTCATATGATCAACAGACAGAGATTCATATAATCGGTCTAGCTTATGAGCTCAATAAAATGATATAATGTCGTTTGATCTGCGTCACTACAGATTAGAAAATTAATCGTCATTATACAAGGTTGCAACCTCCAAAAGAAGGCTGCAACCTTAAAAAGAAGGAAAGTGATAGAAATTACCAATAAAACCGTAATTCAACTTTCTTTTATTCCATAAGTACCACATACAATTTACTCTAAAGACATGTTAGATTCATAATCGAATCCAATTACAATAATACTAATAAAAATAATTAATTAAAACAGCAATTGCATTTGTTTAAAATATACAAAACAGTCTTGGAATGCCTACTACAGTTATTATTTATAAAGTAAAAACTATCAGTACGCATATTAATATACTAGTTGCACAGTTTTACGGCATTATAAGTCATAATTCATTTAATTTTATAATCAGACTTAGTTAACCATCCATTTCATTAACAACAAATTTATCTGATAGTAAATAAAAATACTGTTTGGTAATCATCACATTGATTACTCTAATGTAAACCGTTACAGCTTTACAATACGGTATAATTTTGAATATGTAGAATCAAATTAGGAAATACGTTTTATATGTAACCTTTATACATTACGTATCTGTTAGATAAGTTTGGCAAATCTTATCTCCTATCTGTATTGCGACACACGTTTTTCGTCAGTCTCAGATGGACAATGGACCATGACATATCGTTGTGTTTCTACAAAACAATTAAAGTGAAGTTGTATATTCCTCCGTCATTCGCACATGAGATTTTTGAGTATGTACATATATTCTTTTCATGGCAAATCGAACTTAAAGCTTGGCTGAAAGTAATTTGCAAGTAATGTTTACTTTCAAAATAAGCATTGCAATGTTTTCTAGTGACTTCTAAAGATATCTAGTTTTTTAATCATAATCCAACTTTATCCGCCAATCAATGCTTTTTTTTTGGGTTTTTTTTTTCATAATTTAGGGACTTCAGGTTAATATTTGCTGTACCACTAGTTATACTGTTCAAACTAATACAATAATAATACTGTTGCCATATAAAGAAAACCACGGTCGTTACTAGCATATTAGAACACAATTTACCTAACCGTATCTACATATAATTTTGCAACTCCCGTTATGTCGGGTCCTTCAACATTAATGTCACCGACTAAAATGCTACTTCCGTTCTACCAAGCATAATAGCGGAAAAATGTCACGTCCCAAACTTGTATTAATAGCGCCCTAAGAAATGACTTCCCCTGAACTCTGGATGTTATTAATCAAATATGCGTCATTCTGGCAATTATAAAGGAATGATAAATGTGGTTCCTTTGGTGAAAATTATGTCTACTAACAAAAGAATTGATTTACTGTCGCCACTTCCCTCATTCAAAAGAGCTTACAAGTTATACAAATTGATTAGCAGTTCATAATGATTCATACTCGGACATTTGTGTTCAACGTTAAATTATTCTTGAGATCGGAACAGAGACTCAAGCTAGATTACATTAATAAACGTTTTATAAGTTTTTACATGTTGGTTGATTGCTTGCCACAGAAGCTTTCTACAAAATCGTTGAACGCTGCTCAAAGTCTTTTACAACTAAATTGACATACAAATTCATTTTTTTTTTATTTTCCTTCAATTTACACAAGTCTTATTACAAACAATAAGAATATTTACAGTAGACATTCTGTAGCCATTTTAAAGTGTATTGTGTTTATTTAGCAAAAACAGTCTTACTATTATATTTTATGCGCACGTTTTGTTTATCGTCTTTAGGGATAAACTTTTTGGCACGTCTTCAAATAAGTAAACACTTTCACAAGTTTACTTGGTAAAATAACAAATCCGTGAGATATGTATTCTCTACTATAAGAGTATGGAACATACCATACCAGGCATAATGTGAACAAAAAGTTTGTTTTTTATGATAATGAAGTACTAAAAAGAAACAAACATAATGTTACGCCTACTCTCAAATAAGGGTTATTTCATTCAAGATACAATTTACAGCCGATTTCGTTATAACAACTGAATTAAGGAAGTGACAGAGAGAAGTAATATAGGTAAGCTTTTTACAAAAAGTTTATTCCCTTAAGTGCTGGCTGAATTGTGTGCAAGAAAATAAAACCTACTTTTCTATTAAGGTTCTTGTCATAAAATGAATCGAAAGATTCAGATCGCCGGAATGAAATACTTAAGTGTATCTGACCTGATCTGACTGGCTGAATCCTAAAACAATGTACCTACTGAGAGCAATAACTGATAGACAATTTTATTTCTTATCTCCTTTTTTCAGTAAAAATATAACATGTCTACTAGGTACGAGTACTTATATTCTTAGAGACACACAGTCCGTAAACCTCTAAAAAGGGAACCCCTAAGACAGTTTTTACTTTCAATAAAAATGACCCAAAATACTTTCAAAGTATACTGTATTTATTTCTAGATGGCACCACGGCGCGATATCCCGCGAGCGCGCGGAAGCGCTGCTGTCGGGCTCCCCGGACGGCGTGTTCCTGGTGCGGGAGAGCACCAACTTCCCTGGGGACCACACGCTGTGCGTGCGCTTCCGGGGACGAGTCGAGCATTACCGGTCAGTATAGTACGCGTTGGTCAAAGAGTCATTTAGGCGGCTAGGTTTCGTACTCCGAAATTGTAAAGATTTTCATAGCCAACACGTCATTAGATTACTTTTTAGCACTTTGGTGCGCAGCAAACTAGAATCCTCGATGTGCGTCTGGAATCCACATGAGAGCACATATGTATTGCCGATAGAAAAGGTGCAGAGAGCCTTTCTTAGGTACCTATATAAGCGCCTTTACGGATATTATCCGTTCATGTATCCTTCTGATTTTATATTGGGTTGCTTGGGCTATAACTCGTTGAAGGTCAGAAGAAATAAACACCAGCTGACTATCATGTGTAAGGTTATACGTGGAGATGTTGATGCACCAGACTTGCACGATAAGTTGTGTCAACTATTTGTACCGGACCAATATTTGCGTAGCAGGCGACGCAAGCTTTTGGTTGAGCCCCACTGCCGCACGGTGGCTCGGGCCGCCTCCCCACTCCCGCGCACTCTCGCCGCACTCAACGCGCTGCTCGCTGCCAACCCAACGTGTGATTTGTTTACGGACGGTTGGCCGGTTATAATGTTAGCGTGTTTGAGATATTGCGAGCAGATGATTTAATGATTGTATAAATGACTTAGTATACTTAGAAATAGATAGATTTCATGATGTAAGATTAAGTGATTGTTATTTAAGTAAAATTAAGAAATTGTAAATATGAATTGTTATGTACCTACATACTTTAATTTGAATGGACTGATTATTATTTTACTTCCTTTTGACAACTTTTAAATTATATATATATATATTAATTATTATATGACATTGTTAAGTGATTGTAAATATTGTGATTGTAAGGTATTTGAGTATGAAATAATTAATGTAATTGGTTTTGACCGTTTTAATTATTATTAAATAAATAAATAACTTGAAGGCTGTTGTGATCATTTTAAAACTATACCAAGATAAGGTATATGCGATTTGTCGGGCTCAGAGCTAATGAGGCTCCACTACCGACTAAAACCTACCACGATGTCTCTTCGTATCGGAAAGGCCGGGTTTCTCCTCCGAAAGGCATTTATATTTTTCATAAGCCGTCTATGTTAACTCTTCTTCATTATGGTATCTGTAACGCGATTCTTTCTTTTCTTACAGAATAAAATGGGCGACCGCACCTGATAACCAAAATCAGCGATTCACAATAGACGACGAAGAATTCTTCGACAGTATGCACGACTTAATTAAAGTAAGATCTCAAACACCAAATTATTTAATAAATAAATAAATAAATATTTCAGGACATATCACACAGCGCCATCTAGCCCCATACTAAGCTTACGCTTGTATCATGGGTACTAGATAACGGATATAATACATATATACTTTTTCTTTTGTAAATACATACTTATTATACATAGAAACGACCAGACTTAACACAAGTAATTACAAATTTTAATATTCAGAATTACTTGTGCTATGCGGGAATCGAATCCGCACCCCTAGATTAGAAGGCAGAGCCACTACCAACTAATCTAACGGAGCAGTCAACCTATATATACCAACCTATATATGCGGTTTATAGGACCTTTTAGACACTTATCAGCTTATGGCATTTTTATTGCACCTACATATATCCCAATATCCCAAGACAAGGATTCAAATTAATACCTGATCTAAGACCAGTTACCAATTGAGTAATCCATTGTTGTTTTCTAGTTTTACATTGACACTATAGATAAATTAATATAAGTATCTCATATTCCTTAGAATCTTATGATAATTTTGTACTCACTAAAATCATAGAAAAAAGTTAATTAAAAAGGATGTTGTTTTTTTTCGCAGCACTACCAACAAGACGCGGACGGTCTCTGCACGAAGCTGGTCCGATGTCTGCCGAAGTCGGTCCCGAACGGTGCGAACAACAACAACGGTGTTCTACTACCGCCGTACCCACCTCATCCACAGGTAAGAACACTGTTCCTCTGAGCCATGTTCCCAATTTATGGGGCGGTTCCTGTTCTATTGGTTTGGCAGAATACCAGTTTCACAAGTAAAATCACCAAAGTATGTTTTTTTTTACGCTGAATAGGCCAATGTTTGACTACAGCCTGCCTGGTGTTAAGCACCACTGTAGTCTAAGATGTTGCACGTTTGCCTAGCAGAAACCTATTTACCCTTGGATTTGAAGACCCCTAGGTTATAATTTTCTGGAAAAAGGACTCCAGATAGAGAGTTCCATAATCTCGCTGTCCTTACTACGAAGGACAATAATAATCATCTATCTGGTAATGTAAGATACATGGAGTGGGTGGAGTTGCTATAAATGTATATTCTACCAGATACTTTTTGAGCTTCCGGTGAAATCACTTTCCATATGAATGATCGAATTTATTTAATGAATGATGCCATTTTTTAAAATTCTCATCAGCTGTTTATCGTACCAGTAATCTGTTATTGTTTTGTTAAAATACTTTAGCAATGTATTTTTTCATTAATTCGCCGGATTATGCCATTTTTTTTTGTGCGCAGTTTTATCCAAAAACGATTGACAAAGAACACACAAACAATTTTTTCCTAAAATATCTTCTCGGCGTGATAACCATGTAGTAATATTGTTCTATTTCCAGCAACCCCCTCCGTACCCGCCGACGCCGAGCGTGTCGGGCCACGTGCCGGCGCAGCACACGTACTGGAGCTCGGGCGCCGGGAGCGCGCCGCCCGCGCCGCCCGCGCCCGTCGACCAGGTCGACTCGCAAGCGCATAACTTCCTCGACGCACGTGAGTCACTACTCCATTGTTACTATAACTAGATACGATATCGTACTAGGTACGTTCATATTTGTATCGCCAGAACACTAATTGTCTAGTGATAAAACCTTGTATGCCTGTCAATGTTGTTACTGTACGAAACTAAGTCTGAAATTCTCAGTGAACCGCACGCGATAATTTGTACAAACCATTGTCATTCAATGTGTGATTCAATGGCAATATTTAAATTGTGATTACGTTTTTCGACATATGTAGTTTAGTTTGTCACACCTTGATAAGTAGAGTTAGATTATTTATTATAATAATATAGCAGTCACGCAGTCCTTTCTCTGTCTTAATTAGTCTTGAATTGGCTACTGATTTGTCTGGGCCTACATTAAGGAACATAAATTCACTGCAATACTCCTTATTCCACTGATAGTATATATCTAAAACACAATATTCACTTTTCCAGGTTGGATAATAGACGAGCGAGATCTGGAAATCCGCGAGAACATCGGCAAGGGCGAGTTCGGTGACGTCATGCTCGGGATACTGAACGGCTCGCAGAAGGTCGCCGTCAAGATACTGAAGGACAGAGAGGCGGCCAGCAAGTTCAGGGCAGAGGCTAGCGTTATGGCGTAAGTAACTTATGTGTGTAAAATGAGGATATATTTTAAACATACCACAGTTACACATTCGTGCCAGAGATCTTTCTTTGTGGTAAAAATCTTTCTATCTCTTTCTTTATCAAATACATAATGTTTATGTAAGCGAACAGAAAAGCACGAAGGTTCGAGCATACATAATTATGCTTCTAAGACAAAGAATAGAGTTAATTTTATTGGCACTCCTAGACTGCCTTCATGGAAGTCTTCAGGAAAGATCACAAGAACCTAAATATTTTGTTTTTCCTACTTGCTATTTTCAATGTATGGGTAGCATGCTTTGCTAAAGCATTGTCAGCTACAAAAATACCTTCCATCTCACATTCCAGGTCCCTAAAGCACGACAACCTGGTCCGGCTGCTAGGCCTGGCGTTCACGCTGGGCAACACGTGCATAGTGACGGAGCACTGCGCGCAAGGCTCGCTGCTCGACTACCTGCGCAGCCGCGGCAGGCACTACGTCACGCAGCTCAACCAGATCAACTTCGCATAGTGAGTACTCGTGCTTATCAACCTTGCATAGAGTGTACTCGTGCTTATCAACCAGATCAACTTTTATATTGAGGCCTCGCTGAGTTTTTACGTGTTAAGAAAGGCTTTTGCAAATGCGTTGTTTTGATTTTAGGAATGGTTATTGTGTACAGTACTGTTAATGTGTGGGTGGAATAAGAAGTAAAGAAACTGTTAATAACATGGTGATTGTTTTCCATTACAGTGACGCGTGCTGCGGCATGGAGTACCTGGAGCGCACGCGCGTCGTACACCGTGACCTGGCTGCGAGGAACGTGCTCATCTCGGCAGAGGGCACTGCTAAGGTAACATCCCTACTTCAACGTGGAGAGTTGCGAACAACAATTAGTTTAAATCTCACTTCAAATCCTAACATTGCTGCATTTAAAATTTTCAGCTAATCACAGTGCCTGTAAATAATTTTGATGAAAGATATTTTTGAACCTTTTTTTAACATTAATTACAAAACCATAACATCGTACCTTGGCTTCAAATACCTTCAATTTTAGATGCTTTCATTATGAAGAGACGCAGTTATTATCTACAAGACTTTAATTTGACTCTGTATTTTATTGACCCAGGTGGCGGACTTTGGTCTGGCGCGGCCGGACGCGACGCGCGACGACCCGGCCGACCAGGCGCGCCTGCAAGCCAAGCTGCCCATCAAGTGGACCGCACCGGAGGCGCTCAAACATAACGTCAGTATATATGTATTACTATTCCATGTAAAATGACAATCATAGCTTCGGCGCTTAATGGTAAGGAAAAGTTTTGAGGACTTTAAAATTCAAATAAAATCCAAAAAAACAACGAATATGTGGAAAAATTTAGGTACCCGCCACGATAACTTCTCTAAATAATCAACCTGTGGTCACGACCCTCAGTGATGAGGAATACGATTCGTGAAGGAGGAATTTTTAACTCTTAATTTCTATATATGACCCAGTACCGTATATTACACGTAGATATCGTAGAATATATGTACAATAAATACAAATAAATAACAGGTGTAATTTTATACTTATTTCAGAAATTCTCAAACAAGTCTGACATGTGGAGTTTTGGTATTCTTCTCTGGGAGATCTACTCATTCGGAAGAGTACCTTATCCTCGAACGGTAAGTTGACAGATTTACATTTCATGACATTAATTCTGATTATAATTTGTTTAATTTAAGTAAAAGAAATTGGCTTTTTCTTTGATCCATCTTAAAAAATCTAAATTATGTGTGCCCTATTGCCAGGTCACCAATTAGGTTTCCAACTAGTCAAGCCAGTTATACGTTCCGTCTGCGTGAGTGGCGTGTGAAAATAAAGTCATTAGAATGACTACACTTTACCTATATAGTGATAGTTTTCATCAACTACCTTAATCCACTGCGACTATTACTATATTCAAAATAAACAAGCAGCAATGAACAATGTGATCGTGTTCCACCGACAGCCGCTAGCGGACGTGGTGAAGCACGTGGAGCGCGGGTACCGCATGGAGGCGCCGGAGGGCTGCCCCGCCGGGCCCTACGACGTGATGCGCGCGGCGTGGCACGCAGACCCCGCCGCGCGGCCCACCTTCGCGGCCACGCGCCTGCGCCTCGCAGACATGCGGGACGCCACGGAGCGCACCGCGCCGCCGCCGCACCAGGCGAGTCACAACTAACATCTCATATTTTTTAACGTTGATTTAAAGAAAGGAACTATAATAAAGCGCCCTATCTTGCGTATGGGCGCTTTATTATAGTTCCTCCTAGTCCTTTAAAACGCGTTTAGCCATTTTAAACTTTATAAAAATCACAACTTAATTTTATTTACTTATTTTATGTCACGATTTCTATGCTCTTAAAACTTAGTTCCAGACAACTCCGAATTCTGTAAATCGAATCGCTGACTTTCGTATTAGTTAAAAAAAATCGTCGTATGGGCGGTATCTCATCGTCCCTCGATAACTCATCGATATCTTTTGCTATGGTTTGAACGCCCAGGATACTTTAATATGCATAGACGAGTTAATAAATCAATTTTTACACCATTTACAACTTTTGCACAATGTTCGATTTAATAAATTGGATATGATTTTCAATGTTAATAATTATTATTTATTTTTGTTTCAGTGAGGAGTTCAATGTGTCGCCCACATTGACGGACTTATGATTTAGTGTTAATTTACACTCGAGTAGTTCAAGTGCTGTGACGGTTGCAAACTAATTTTATATCGTAAGAAGAATGCGGACATAATGTAAGTTCTAAATTATTTTAATATGTATGAAGACACCCCCTCGCTGTAATGTCATTCTGAAGCACTATTTAGGATTATGTAGCTTATGAATTTTGTGTGTTGATTAAATAAAGAATTTAAATATAGTATTCGGCCACGGCTTTTAGTGGAAGGAATGAATAAGTACATTATGTGTGCAACACCAACATGCGTGTTTGTGTATTAATGAAGTGTAATTAATTACTGGTTTAAAGTCAGTGTAACCCACTAAAAGCGTACTTTTGAGGCCTAAGATGTACCTAATGTCAAGACCTTTTGATGTTGCGTGGTGAAACCCACGAATGGTATTGTCTAGTCAACATAATCCTCTATATTGTATTTAGTGGTCGCGCATCAATTTACTCAACGACTGATTTTCTAAAACCGCGCATTTCTATCGAGTGTTCATAGACCAAATATACGATTCATAAACCTATTGAAACTTGAAAGTCACGCCACAAACTTTGTATGTATATTGTATATATCAAAGTTATCAGCACAACACATTTACTTATGATTAGAATTACATTATATACTGTGTATCCATGAATTTAAAATGCATTTGCTTTGATATGTTGAATTTATATACTTTATTGTTGAGTTGTGTTGTGTAATGAATTGCAGCTGATTTAAGTGAGAAAAACATTGATGTACTATGATGTTAGCGTTTTCGCAATATTTACCTTGGTCCATTTCAGGGTCGTTTGCGCGGAGACGATCAAGTTTGCCTGAGAATATTTGTAACAATGGCCTGGATATAATGGCTCATGCTATAAGATAAAAAATGCAAAACAATTACCCTGATGGATTTCCATTCCCTGATGGATGATATTTATCAGTGAGCGAACTAATTCGTTTCTAGACGTATTTCACATTGTAGTGTTAGATTTAATAAATTTAATTATGCTTAGCCATAATTAGTAAACTGAATCAAGTTTAAGCCAAGGTTGTGTGCTATAAAATTTATAATAAGAGTAAATGGTTTGCAAATTCTGATTGCCGCAAGAATGAGGAGCTACCATCACAATGAAATGAACTATATATACAAAATATATTTTATGAATACATATTTGCTCTTTGTTGGTTTGTTCGCTTGACAAAGTATTTTCATGTAATAGAATCTCACGTGTCGAAAATAATTGTGTCCGGATGCATGGGATGTAGTGTAAGAATATTATATCTTGATATGAAATATTCATTGGAGAATATTATCTATAGTAGGAACGTTATTTATATGCTGTAAATATTTTACTTATTCAAGTCTTCATTACCATCTTAATACGATTTGAAAAATAAGACTTGGTTCAAAGACTATTATTATAAAGGAAGGTCCGTGGTTTATCTAATCTTATGCAATACTAGTTTTTAAGTGTTGAATTGTTTTTACGGTTTATTTATGAGCTGTCTGTAAAATTGTAAAGAGAAATATTATAAAGGAACGATGCAAACGCGAATCGTTTTCAGCCAAAGCATATTTCGAAAGTAAAACGGTTTTCTTTGGTATTCGCACTGATGTCTTCCTTATTTTGTATTATTTTATGTCTTGTAAGTATAAAGATCGTACAACTGTTTACTAGTCTGTATAAGTAATGTGTCCAGTATGTCGTGAGTGTTTACAGTTGTAATGTATCTGTCATTGGATAATGGTAACAATTAAATCTCAATTTGTTTTGTTTATTACTGTATTTTTGTCGATGTACATAGGAACTTTAATGTTAAGAGGCAAACTGTATAATAACAAAATATAAATACCCACAACATTAACAGGTTTTTTCTTTACTCTAGTAGTCGCTGAGATCGCTTCTACTAGTACAAGTGCAGGATCCGACATCTGATCTATTTCTGCGGCGATTTGAAACGACTGAGTCCCAAGATAGTGATTTACAAACTTTTTTGCTGCAACCGGGTTTGGGTTTAGACTTCTTTTTTGGAATCGGATCACAATTACAAGCAGTAGAACTAGTTGGGCGGTCGAATGTCTGTGTTTCTCGCCCTGTGTCCGGCGTACAATAGTTCCCTTGATCTGCATAGGTCACAACTGATTTATCTGCTTGTGGTTCTCTACATTCGCAAGTATGATTTGACCTCTTCTGTTTTACTCGTTTCTGCTTACGCGACTTGCATTTGCGAGATTTAGTTGAATCTATGGACATGTCACTACCACTGGACCACTTCCACTTTTTCCTCGACTTATGCGATTTTTCTTTACGTCGTTTGTGTTTTGATTTTGTAGAGTCGATCGACATTCGACTGTTATTTGATTCTTTACTACATCTGCATTCTATTTCTTCTAAAGTGTTGTTATTAGAAGGGCAGTTACTGGCTTTTGTATCTTGGAAATTGTCGTAATTGCAAGCAGCGTTGGCTACAGTCGGTGCTTGAACCTGTACGCCTATTGAACCATGGACCGTCCGGTACCATGCGAATTGCTTGGGGATGAAGCAATGTATATCCGACGTTGATGTGCAGTTATCATTATGAAACTGTGAACAAAGATGCAGATTTTCAATCATACCAACATAAATTTATAGAACTCTTTCCCTTAACTAAAAGTCGTTATAACCGACTTCATACAAGTAGGAGGTCCTCAATTCAGTTAAATGTTGATTTTGTTTTGACTAATGCATGAATCTTATTAGGTTTTTATTAAAAATGATAGTACATATATACCTTTAGTGGCAACGCACATTGTGACATACAGACGGGTGGCGGAGCTATATTCATGCAGCACTCTACAGCTGGTGGTCTCACATATTGGAGGCCGTGGCACTCTTGGAACGGCTGGTGAAACATTGGATGTATTCTGGAAGGATGTCATACAGACGAATAATAAAAGAAGTTACAACTGGGCATTTTGTTTCGGTAAAGGGGCCCCAGAGTAAAAAAGGCTTCTTTTTATATAGATACGATGCGGGCATCCACTGGAATGTAGGTACGTAATAAATAGTAGTTCAATGTAACTCAACTTATGCCTACTTTATCACAGATCTTCTGGTATGATCTTGTTTGAAAGTACCTAAGTTAGTATTGTTTTATGTGTTCTATGATTAGAATGGTTGAAACTACTTTTTTTGAAAGTAAAAAAAACTTACTGGTTAAAAATGCTGCGGACCAACCATGCCCCTGCGTGAGTAGGTTGCGTATGTCCAAAATACGGGTTATATTGAGGAGCCGGTACTTGGAAGGACCTGCACTGTGGCCACTGTACTGTAGGCAGGAACACCAGCTGGGTGCTGCCGTCTGGAGATGTGAAGGTGATGACGTTGCCTTCGCCAATTAGATCCGGGTAACCGGGGAAAGTCGGTTGTGGAGGGGTAGCTACGGAGAATACGCGCGTTAGGTATAAATATGGAAACTGAGGCGAAAATTTTCGCTTGCTCAGAAAAAGTTGAATAGGTTTGTTATTATACTCAACAGCTCAAAGAAATATATTTCCGTTAGGCATATTAATGTACCTATAACTAAGAGGATTATTGTATCAAGCAATGATTTAGCGAAAAGCAAGCATGTTGGTTTGATATTATCGGTTTTAGAAAATAATTTGGTCCAGTCCAATCTCAATGATGATGACTAGATTCATTTCTATAAATTTTATTTTACTCTAATTAAAGCAACGCCCAACCTCTGTATTTTGTACCTATATGAATAAATTTTATGTACTCTTACGTGCATAAAACCCTGGGGGTTGACCGCAAGGGGTGAAGCCAGGTTGGAAGTTGGGCTGACTGAACTGCATGGTTGTATCTATCCTCCACTCATGGTTGCAATGTGAAGGTAAAACTGATCATTTACTTATTCTAATGTACACATTGTGCTCGGTTGTTTACAAACATGCTGTTGTTGACGTTTTTGGACATTTTGTGAATGATGATGATAGTAATCGTTGACGGTGTCAACTTATTTATGTTTCAAATTCTGAAGTTACGAACTGTTTTGTATGGCATTGTAAGTTTTCATCAAAAATTGTCATATCGCGGAGCTCAGGACATACACAACATATGCATAACTGTAGAACTGATAATAAGTATTATTATTTTAGCTTGACTAGTAATCGAACCCAGTTTATAAGCCAAACATGACATATAAAATATACCTTCTGTAGTAGATTATATACAGAACAAGGAAACGAATTACCTACCTACCTACAGAAATCAGCTTATTTCTGTAAGAAAATTTCAAACCAAATAGTCAGTAAAATGTTAATAATATATTCATCCATAAAATCACTACACAGTAGCATTCTCAATTCATCTGCATAATACGTTGCAAATATGATTTCTATACAATTGCTAAAAACGTACGCTTAGGCCTAACTTTAACTTAATTTATATGTATTTTCAGTCGTTCAGCTAAACACTGCGTTTCTTATGTGGAAATTGACGATGTATTCCGCGTTGGTTCTTTGTACGCTGATAGCGAAAGGGTCGGTTGGATGGAAGGTGAACGCGACGAGACGACGAGCGCTTGCCGGGACACTCTGACCCAACACACCCGCGTATATCTTGAACTTCAGTAGACCGGAGTCTCGGGCGTAGAATCTGGAAAGAAAAAGTTGCGATACTTACAAAATGATCACTAACCATAGCGTAAATACATAACAAAAATATTTAAATTGAGAACAATTTCCGTTTTAAGAAGTCGGTTAAACAATGAGATTTTGTGAGAGTTGCATCTCATAAAATCTCACCTGAACTGTCGTGTCGAGAGTTTACATATCGCCCTAAAAGCCTTTGATATGGCTTAATTGCTGTGCTGTATGACAATGACAAACAGTCGGAACCTATAAATAAAAAAAAAATAAAGCCATGGTAGCGCCAAAACGGCGCTTATTGGTCACCAATTCAAAGACTGACTACGTCGACAATTGCTTAACATGGCGTATTCGTAAGATTCGCTGCTGAGCAATAGGTACTGGCCAATATCTTGCCTTCTCAGCTTTATTTGTCTTGGCTTACAAACTACAAAGGCAAGCAAAGGTCATATGTCCAATGCCCGAGAAACTTTATTCGCCTTTACGAGTAGGTATCTAGGTACTTAAATGCGGATGTATGGATGTCCTTAGCAATAATATCATGAAGTAGATGCATTCACCCCAGATCGTCAATGTTTGGCGAAAATCTTTTTGTTAAAGTAACTTAGAAAGGATTTCAAATTTAGTTCGAAGACGTGAAATCTCATTCACGGTTATAAAGGCACTAAAGGAACTTTTAAAATCAAAATAAGTATAATTCAGTATGTATTTACTAAGCTGTACGAAAAATCACGCCTTGTGAACATCTTATTAAAAAAACTTTAATTACCTGATCGGATATTCTCCGTAAGCTTTAGGTCTCTCCATGACAGACACCCATTTGTCATCGTAACTGAATAAAGCCAGATCCAAATACGGCGAGCCGCTATAAGACTGCGCACTTATAGGCAGTTGTGCCAGTATCCGCTTGGTAGCTTCAGTCCGGCCCCCGTATATAGCTCGCACAATGGTCTGCTTGAACCTTTGCTGCGTCAGTCGCGCGAACAGATTGTTAGAAGGCGAACATGTGAACTGGGAGTCAGCGCAGAGCCTTGCGTTTCTAAAACAGTCGCAGTAGTTCTCAAACAACTGCAGCAGCGACTCTGACGTATTCTCGTACACTTCCAATATTTTACTCTCGCTGATGTTGTAAATGACGAAGAAAGACGACTGGCTGTTGGGCTCGGCCACTCTCAATGTCACGACCTCTTCGCTCGCGTATTTGATAAACAAATGATCTTCGTCAAGCAGTTGCATCTTCCACATCCTTAAACTTCTAAACATGTCAAAGTATTTATAAAATTTCCGCAGCTCTAGAGGGTCTCTCGATTCGTCGCTGATTGTCTTCGCCCTTTTGAAGAGGAACACCAGTAACCTGTGCTTCAAGCTATTTATTGTCTCCTCGTGGAATGGCCGCTCGTTCATAACAGGCGAGAATACTGAGCTCACTAAAAAGGGGTCGTCGTCGTAACAAAATCTTCCAATTTTCCTTATTTCTATCAGCATTCCTTCTACTATTTGGAATAAATGTATTGTTTGATGCTGTACAGACAAAACAGCAAGAACTTCTTTGTATAAATATATGCCTTGATTGTGTGAGAGGTATATTTTGTCAATTCTAAAGTGCTTTGTATCACACAGCTTGCCGTGGTGTAAGTCAACTAAATGTAGGGAGTAGTCTTCTAAGGCAGATCTGGAAATAGAAAAGCAGTTAAGTAGGTGAAAAAAATGGAAAGAAGTAATTTTATTGAAGAAACCAGTAGTACCACCCAGTAAAATTTCGGTGGTTGGAAAATTTGGAAACAGATTTGGTCAGTCACATACAAACTTTAATAAAAGATAGTAGAGAAACATATTTGTCCTCCCTTTAATATCAGTATCTCAAGATCAATGCCACTAGCTTTATAAAGATAACATTTGTAGAAGTATTCACTACCTTCTTTAAACAAGGATTTTCCAAACTACATATTATGTATTTGTTTTGTCTATCTCTTAGAAACTAAATACCGGCTGAAAATAGTAAAGTAAATAGACTAGACTAATAGACTCTTAAGACAAACACAAATGCTGAAAGCCTTAGGTGCCAAAATAATGTGTTAGACAAAATGCAGACCAAATACAATGCCATTGAATGATAACATTTCCAATGTCATTCAGTTTATTGGTCAATGACACACTAATACAATGTATGACTACCAGTATATTTATATAAGCCAAATCTGCAGAAGATCTTTTTTTTTCTTTTTTTTTTTTACGTGGGATAGGTTTACTTTTGACTACAGCCTGCCTGATGTTAAGCATTGCTGCAGCCTAGGGTGTAACACGTTTACCTAGAAGATACCTATTAACACTAGATTTGAAAACCCCTGGATTGTAGTTCGCAGGAAACACAGCTTCTGGTAAAGTGTTCCAAAGCTTTGCCGTCCGTACAATAAACGTTGAAGCAAAGCGCTGTGTTCGATACTTCAGCACTTCCACCATAAAACGGACCACACATTTGGCCACATTCTTGCTTACTATTATGTGAGATGTATACGTCAAACATAGTTTTTATTGTGCAAAGTATTTACCTTGTGTGTCTTTGTTAACAGTCTAGTAGACAACATTAATTTATTTAATTTTTTAACTTTTGTCTGTCTCATAGCTAGGCAAAGGGCCCCAACTTCTTCTTTTTATTATTTATCTATTCCATTTATCTCTGTCTGAATTCAGTATTGTCATGATAAGTATATGAACAATAACACATACCTGATAGTAGGGGTAACTGCTTCATTATTACTATGTATATGGTAGAAATGTGGTCTGAGATCATCGGGGATGTGTGCCGCAGATCCCACTATCACATATCTGCCATCTTCAGTGAAGAGGCTGCATTCTCTGTTTAACTGCTGGTCCATGAAAGGCACATGGCCAGCATTATTTCGGTCTGATCTCACATTTTCTCTCTGCTGGCACACATTCACTGTAAATTTTGGCTAAAAAAATAACAGATATGTTAATATGGCAAAAAAAATATGATGTGATATATTTAGGATAATCATTTATATAACAAAAACTAAATCAAGTTGCAATCCTGAGTCTGTTATAAGTACATGACATAAGAAAAAGAATGAAGAAAGTCTTTCTTTTGTAATTTCTCTTTCACACAACAAATAAGGTATTATTTAATGGATAATAACAGGTCATGGTGATTTTCAGTATGACAGTAGACCATGGACCTGAAAGTGCCAGACTACTATAATATCCCAATACAATATACACTTTCATACTGGGTTATAATAAAGATGAAAGAACTTACTTTAAAAAACCTGTAAAATATATGAGTCCTTATTCTATGGTGTGCATCAGCATCTGCATTTAATAAATCCGAGGGATATCCGGCAACCAGGTCTCCGGCCGCTGAGGCTCCTCGATACTCATAGATCTAGAGGTAAAATAAGAATGTATGTTATGTGACATGTGTGGAAACTGTCATAAAATTGAAAAAGAACTATTTTGTTCTGATTAAAATGACTTACTTCTAGAGAAGTCTGGTCTGCAGAAAAAGCAATAAAATGTTTCCCGTCTGGGCTGAATTTCCTCAAAAAGCAGGGTGGTTTTTCTACGTTTACTATCGTTAAATTGGGAAACACGTTCTGGTAGAACTCTCGTACAACATGAAAGTGGGCCCCGGGCTTCCGTGATCCATAAATCTCTCTATGCATAAGCCTTATTACGATATTTTGGGGTTTGATTTTTCTAGGTATTATTCTTTCGGTGCAAATGAACTCATCTTCATTTAGAGCTCCTGGAGGAAGATCTTCGTAATACACGGTGTTCTTGCTCGTTGATGCCATGAGATTTTTTTGTATTTGTTGTATGACACAATTTAATAAATGAATAAAATAGATTTTTTTCTTTTAAATGAAACTGTGCCAATTAAGTGAAAATTGTGTCTATTTGGGCCCTATTTAAATTGAGCTAATAATTTTAATAAATTAACTTTTAACTCAATACCCAAAACAAAAACATTTCATTTCTGTTTCTTTCTGATTTCTGTCGATTATATTATGACAACATTCAGGCAAGGGCTATCAACCCGGAAGTGGGGATACCATATTTAAAAAATACTATTTTTATACCCGACAACACCAAATATATGAATTTTTTTATATAGCAATAATTATTTTTTGAATTTTTGTTCATGGTAATACGTATATGTATACCATATAAACATTCAAAAATCCGTACTACGTTCATTCTTTTTGAAGACATGAAATTGTGACAAGGATTTTTTATATCATCCCTCTCTTTTCAATTGTGAATAGATGGTTTTAAAAAAATAGGTATGTGCCATTATCATATGTGATTTAAAAAAAAAAATTATGGCAACGCATTTCTCATTTCACCGTTGGATTATTCACTAATTTAAAGACTGAACCCCAACTGGCGTAGAATTTGTTTCCAAATTTGGTTGAAAATAAATAAGTATCTTTATATATTGCTACTCCATTTCAGAATAGTTTTTCAAAAAAATTCTACTTGTGTCACTGGTTCATCAACTATACGACACTATGGCCTCTGCTGCTCATAACTTCATAAGGAAAATTAGTTCTAACCTAATCATATTATTCATCATCCTAAATTAGGATGATGAAAAACGATTAGGATGATGACAAAATAGCGATTAGGATTCCTAATCGCTATTTTGTACCTCAGGATCCCATAAACCTAAAGGTTATATCTATACCATCTAACAAACATTTTACCTTGCCAAACAGTACCTAAGCATTTTTCGCATTTCATGTTCAGTAATTAGAAAGTACTTATAGGTAAATATTAAAATCTTTCGAGATGGCTGGATTCTGGAATGATAGTGAAAGCTCAATCCACATCTGCTTGAAGTGACCCCCACACAACCTTATTCCTGTATAAACCCATAGTTATATTTTTAGATATCTACATACATTATGTGATTAAATCTCAATAAATAATATGTTACTACACTATTTATCATAGATTGTTGAGAGGAACCAGGTATGTATGTGTAATTAATAAACATACCTACCTGGTTCCCCATAGGGTGATTTGCTTATGTGTTGGTGTGTGTACACTCATATTCCAGTAATTTAAATAAGATATTTAATGAAATCAGAAGTAATAGAACAGTTAGAGTAACTGTGTTAAGATATTTATTAATAGTTTCAGCTGCTTTCATGCCAATAATTATTCACGTGTTATTTTATTACAGGTTGGCGTAACTCCTGAAACAGCGTGTGGTATGTTAACAATAATTGACCATTATAGTTTCACTCTGACCATCTATTTATCTGTCCAACTACAGCTAACTTCTACATTTATAAATTATTTATGAAATTTGGTACCATGTATATGAAAATGGCATAGGTACATGTGAAGTAAATGTTTTGATAAAATCTATATGAGTTTATTAATTCCTTATGTGTGGAGTGTCTGGGACTATGGAGCTGGTGCATAAGTGAGAGTGTATTTGACTTGTTAATAATGCACTAATCTACTAAACATAATCATCTGTGGTAAAATTAACCAGCTTTTTGTGTTATGGGTTCTAATAATTTTTAATAATAATATACTTAAATGCATGTGAAGTTTATAGCATGTGTGTATTTTTATAGATCCCAGCACAGCACTGCTTGAGAAAGGTATGAAGTTTAGCTCCTGGAATGACTTAGCTGAATCATTTGAAAATTATTTAAGATCTAATAATAGCACAATATTTGTCATTAGTTCCTCTCCAACCATATCTGCATACAACAGACTTAACAAAACCAATTTACCACTTGAGTTAGGTTATCAGTCTGTCCGTTTTTCTTGTGCACATGCCGGTTCTCACCAAAGTGTATCCACTGGAGCTCGCCCTTTACAAAGAAGTGCAAAGATAGGTTGCCCAGCTCATGTAAATATTGCTTACCTACTATTCAAGATTAAAATCATTTGTAGTAACAGATTTATCAGATAATCATTTTGAACATCCTGTTGATCAAAACACTTTTGATCAATATGCAATCAATAGAGGTGTACACAGTGTAGACCATCTTGTACCCCGCATTCAAATAGTTGACTCTAAAATTCTGATTAATAAACACAAACAGTCAGCTCAGCCAATTAAAGACAACATTTTTACTTTTGTGAAATACAATACTGAGGCCAATAAAAGATTGAAATTGCATGACAGTGTGAGAAACTTTCAGCATTTTCTTCGGGTACCTATCGGTCAGAAACGGCGAAACATTTAAGTTGGGTTGCTCGTGTCTGCTTTTCGAGTTATTGCTTTACTGCTACTCATCCTTTCTAAGTGTGTATTGCATTATGTAATTTTCAGTTAGATTGTGGCATGATGATTTTCTAACAGACGAATGTGTGGTTGTATACATAGCTGAAAGGATGAATGTTTGTGTAACTCCGCCTCAATTTATGTTAATACACGAAAGTTTTTTTTACTAATATTTTAAACCTTTATTACTTTTATTCATTATAAAAATGGCAAAATTAATTCTAGATGATAGATAATCTATGTATAAAAATCATCTAGTATTCATTAAGTATATATAATATTAATTTAAAAAACTTTTCGTGAATCTTAGCATTAATGATGCCGGTCCTAAGCCCGGATAAAGGAGGAAGGCACAAAGCTTGTGAAAATATTTTCTAGATAATTGCCATTTCGATAACCGACACTATCAATTCTATTTGTTTGTGTTTTTATGTAATATTGTCAAAATTGTACACATACTATAAATGGTATGTACCTCTAAGTCTCTCCGTTGTCATTCCTGAATCGGCGCGCCGGTCCAGTAATTACTAACGGGACCGCCTAACGAATAGTAATGGTGAATTCAAGGTCTGGTTATCCCCCTAAGCAGTACCTACCATATAACTGTCACGTGGTCACAAACAAAAGGGATTTCCTATTTCCTACCTATTCGTTAGGAGGTCAGCCCCTTAGTATTTATGTATATGTTACAGCGAAAGTAATAAATCCAGATATTATATATACTATCCAGCTATTATAAATAATATCATATCAATTTAGACAAAGTGACAATTGAGACAGAATTAATCACATTAACTAGCTATTTTATAAAATATCTTGGAAAACTTGGATAATGTAATAAAAAAGTAAGTTAAAGGTGAAAATTATATTTTTTTATTAAAATTTTCCTGAAACATAAATATGTAGTAACAATTTAGTCTCATTTTAAATAGTTATTGTAAAATTATATTTTATTAATTTTAAAATAATATATTCACGTTAATTAACATTGTTTATAAAAATTAACATTGATTATTGGATTTAAATTGTATGTTAAAGAATAAATTCCTTGTTCAATAGCCATAAGACAAAACTAATAAAACACAGAGATCAATACGAGTAATTTAACATTGCTTAGTAAAATTAAAATGGTTTACAAATCAATACGAGATGTATTTGGTATCACTCCTTAACAACTACAATATTAATATATTTAAAAACAACTGGCATGAAAATACAATGAAATGATTATTATTTATTCTTACAAGTAAGGCTTTTATGACATTTTGAGTTACACATGAGGCTTGACTTTTTACATTTGCATCTATTAAAAACGCATTCCTCAGTACAGTTGCAATGCTGAAATCCTTGGCCACCAAGATTTGACTCTTTCTTTGCACATTCTCGGAAAGTAAATTCAATATCAACTGTAATAAACGTATTCTTCACATGAGGAGCGCGCGCAGCAGCGCACCTGGAGTGTGCGCAACAGCACACGAGGAGCGCGCGCAGCAGCGCACCTGGAGTGCGCGCAGTAGCGCACCAGGAGTGCGCGCAGTAGCGCACCAGGCGGGCGCGCAACAGCACACGAGGAGCGCGCGCAGCAGCGCACCTGGAGTGTGCGTAACAGCACACGAGGAGCGCGCGCAGCAGCGCACCTGGAGTGCGCGCAGTAGCGCACCAGGCGGGCGCGCAACAGCACACGAAGAGTGCGCGTAAGCCCCTGGTCTTGGATCTAAACATTCAGTGCCTTCACCATCATTACCGTTTTCTGAGGACAAAGGCAAAAATTATTCAAAAAACCCACTGTATGTAACCGTAACCAAGTACCGTTAATTTGTTCTGTTTTGTTAATCAAACAAGACTGCTCGTCCTTCTCAAACATCCAATCCACGAGCTGGCCAATGCTCACGGATTAAAAGTTCAAAATGGAATATGTTACAAACATGCAATAAACCTCGGTATGGGCCCCTACCGAGGGAAAACTACACACAACAAATCTAGGTCACGATCAGAATCTCATTAACAAAAACGAAATGAGGGTAGCGTCAACTCGGGACTCGAAATAAAAATGGACAGATCTTACTTTGGAAGTCTTTGTCCAACCGCTCGGATCTCCAACCCGACGCGCTGGGGGAAGTTCACGAGCTGATGTCGTCAGCACCGAGCAGGAAACATGGAACACCCTGCGGCGTCTGGTCTCGTACCCGAAGTCTGCGGGCTCGAATCCCGGGGTGTGGGCGGAGACGCGGCTTTCGATGACCCTGGAATTCATCATACACCAACGTTAGGAACCGCCGTAGATTTGGGAGATAGATTTATAAAATCCTCCCGCACCTACCTGATATATAACCCTTTTAATAACACCAGGAGTGCGCGCAATAGCGCACGAGGAGTGTGCGCATAAGCGCACCAGGAGTGCGCGCAGCAGCGCACCAGGAGTGCGCGCAGCAGCGCACCAGGAGTGCGCGCAGCAGCGCACCAGGAGTGCGCGCAACAGCGCACGGGGAGTGCGCGCAACAGCGCACCAGGAGTGCGCGCAACAGCATACGAGGAGCGCGCGCAGCAGCATACGAGGAGCGCGCGCAGCAGCGCACCAGGAGTGCGCGCAGCAGCACACGAAGAGTGCGCGCAGCAGCGCACCTGGAGTGCGCGCAGCAGCGCACCTGGAGTGCGCGCAGTAGCGCACCAGGCGGGCGCGCAACAGCACACGAAGAGTGCGCGTAAGCCCCTGGTCTTGGATCTAAACATTCAGTGCCTTCACAATCATTACCGTTTTCTGAGGACAAAGGCAAAAATTATTCAAAAACCCACGGTATGTAACCGTAACCAAGTACCGTTAATTTGTTAGTTTTTGTTAATCAAACAAGACTACTCGTCCTTCTCAAACATCCAATCCACGAGCTGGCCAATGCTCACGGATTAAAAGTTCAAAATGGAATATGTTACAAACATGCAATAAACCTCGGTATGGGCCCCTACCGAGGGAAAACTACACACAACAAAGCTAGGTCACGATCAGAATCTCATTAACAAAAACGAAATGAGGGTAGCGTCAACTCGGGACTCGAAATAAAAATGGACAGATCTTACTTTGGAAATATGTCTTTGTCCGTAGCAGGCTCACTGAACCGCTCGGATCTCCAACCCGACGCGCTGGGGGAAGTTCACGAGCTGATGTCGTCAGCACCGAGCAGGAAACATGGAACACCCTGCGGCGTCTGGTCTCGTACCCGAAGTCTGCGGGCTCGAATCCCGGGGTGTGGGCGGAGACGCGGCTTTTGATGACCCTGGAATTCATCATACACCAACGTTAGGAACCGCCGTAGATTTGCGAGATAGATTTATAAAATCCTCCCGCACCTACCTGATATATAACCCTTTTAATAACACCAGGAGTGCGTGCAATAGCGCACGAGAAGTGCGTGCAGCAGCACACCAGGAGTGCGCGCAGCAGCACACCTGGAGTGTGCGCAACAGCACACGAGGAGCGCGCGCAGCAGTGCACCTGGAGTGTGCGTAACAGCACACGAGGAGCGCGCGCAGCAGCGCACCTGGAGTGCGCGCAGTAGCGCACCAGGCTGGCGCGCAACAGCACACGAAGAGTGCGCGTAAGCCCCTGGTCTTGGATCTAAACATTCAGTGCCTTCACCATCATTACCGTTTTCTGAGGACAAAGGCAAAAATTATTCAAAAAACCCACTGTATGTAACCGTAACCAAGTACCGTTAATTTGTTAGTTTTTGTTAATCAAACAAGACTACTCGTCCTTCTCAAACATCCAATCCACGAGCTGGCCAATGCTCACGGATTAAAAGTTCAAAATGGAATATGTTACAAACATGCAATAAACAAATAACAAATCTAGGTCACGATCAGAATCTCATTAACAAAAACGAAATGAGGGTAGCGTCAACTCGGGACTCGAAATAAAAATGGACAGATCTTACTTTGGAAATATGTCTTTGTCCAACCGCTCGGATCTCCAACCCGACGCGTAGGGGGAAGTTCACGAGCTGATGTCGTCAGCACCGAGCAGGAAACATGGAACACCCTGCGGCGTCTGGTCTCGTACCCGAAGTCTGCGGGCTCGAATCCCGGGGTGTGGGCGGAGACGCGGCTTTTGATGACCCTGGAATTCATCATACACCAACGTTAGGTACCGCCGTAGATTTGCGAGATAGATTTATAAAATCCTCCCGCACCTACCTGATATATAACCCTTTTAATAACACCAGGAGTGCGTGCAATAGCGCACGAGAAGTGCGTGCAGCACCACACCAGGAGTGCGCGCAGCAGCGCACCAGGAGTGCGCGCAGCAGCGCACCAGGAGTGCGCGCAGTAGCGCACCAGGAGTAAGCGCAACAGCGCACGGGGAGTGCGCGCAACAGTGCACGAGGAGTGCGCGTAGCAGCGCACCAGGAGTGCGCGCAGTGGCGCACCAGGAGTGCGCGCAGCGGCGCACCAGGAATGCGCGCAGCGGCGCACCAGGAGTGCGCGCAACAGCATACGAGGAGCGCGCGCAGCAGCGCACGAGGAATGTGCGCAACAGCACATGAGGAGCGCGCGCAGCAGCACACCTGGAGTGTGCGCAACAGCACACGAGGAGCGCGCGCAGCAGCGCACCTGGAGTGCGCGCAGTAGCGCACCAGGAGTGCGCGCAGTAGCGCACCAGGCGGGCGCGCAACAGCACACGAGGAGCGCGCGCAGCAGTGCACCTGGAGTGTGCGTAACAGCACACGAGGAGCGCGCGCAGCAGCGCACCTGGAGTGCGCGCAGTAGCGCACCAGGCGGGCGCGCAACAGCACACGAAGAGTGCGCGTAAGCCCCTGGTCTTGGATCTAAACATTCAGTGCCTTCACCATCATTACCGTTTTCTGAGGACAAAGGCAAAAATTATTCAAAAAACCCACTGTATGTAACCGTAACCAAGTACCGTTAATTTGTTAGTTTTTGTTAATCAAACAAGACTACTCGTCCTTCTCAAACATCCAATCCACGAGCTGGCCAATGCTCACGGATTAAAAGTTCAAAATGGAATATGTTACAAACATGCAATAAACCTCGGTATGGGCCCCTACCGAGGGAAAACTACACACAACAAATCTAGGTCACGATCAAAATCTCATTAACAAAAACGAAATGAGGGTAGCGTCAACTCGGGACTCGAAATAAAAATGGACAGATCTTACTTTGGAAATATGTCTTTGTCCGTAGCAGGCTCACTGAACCGCTCGGATCTCCAACCCGACGCGCTGGGGGAAGTTCACGAGCTGATGTCGTAAGCACCGAGCAGGAAACATGGAACACCCTGCGGCGTCTGGTCTCGTACCCGAAGTCTGCGGGCTCGAATCCCGGGGTGTGGGCGGAGACGCGTCTTTCGATGACCCTGGAATTCATCATACACCAACGGTTAAGAACCGCCGTAGATTTGGGAGATAGATTTATAAAATCGTCCCGCACCTACCTGATATATAACCCTTTTAATAACACCAGGAGTGCGCGCAATAGCGCACGAAGAGTGCGTGAAGCAGCACACGAGGAGTGCGCGCAATAGCGCACGAGGAGTGCGTGCAGCAGCGCACCAGGAGTGCGCGCAGCAGCGCACCAGAAGTGCGCGCAGCAGCGCACCAGGAGTGCGCGCAGCAGCACACCAGGAGTGCGCGCAGCAGCGCACCAGGAGTGCGCGCAGCAGCGCACCAGGAGTGCGCGCAGCAGCGCACCAGAAGTGCGCGCAACAGCACACGAGGAGCGCGCGCAGCAGCACACGAGGAGCGCGCGCAGCAGCGCACCTGGAGTGCGCGCAGTAGCGCACCAGGCGGGCGCGCAACAGCACACGAAGAGTGCGCGTAAGCCCCTGGTCTTGGATCTAAACATTCAGTGCCTTCACCATCATTACCGTTTTCTGAGGACAAAGGCAAAATTATTCAAGAAACCCACTGTATGTAACCGTAACAAAGTACCTACCGTTAATTTGTTAGTTTTTATTAATCAAACAAGACTACTCGTCCTTCTCAAACATCCAATCCACGAGCTGGCCAATGCTCACGGATTAAAAGTTCAAAATGGAATATGTTACAAACATGCAATAAACCTCGGTATGGGCCCCTACCGAGGGAAAACTACACACAACAAATCTAGGTCACGATCAGAATCTCATTAACAAAAACGAAATGAGGGTAGCGTCAACTCGGGACTCGAAATAAAAATGGACAGATCTTACTTTGGAAATATGTCTTTGTCCGTAGCAGGCTCACTGAACCGCTCGGATCTCCAACCCGACGCGCTGGGGGGAAGTTCACGAGCTGATGTCGTCAGCACCGAGCAGGAAACATGGAACACCCTGCGGCGTCTGGTCTCGTACCCGAAGTCTGCGGGCTCGAATCCCGGGGTGTGGGCGGAGACGCGTCTTTCGATGACCCTGGAATTCATCATACACCAACGGTTAAGAACCGCCGTAGATTTGGGAGATAGATTTATAAAATCGTCCCGCACCTACCTGATATATAACCCTTTTAATAACACCAGGAGTGCGCGCAATAGCGCACGAGGAGTGCGTGCAGCAGCGCACCAGGAGTGCGCGCAGCAGCGCACCAGGAGTGCGCGCAGCAGCGCACCAGGAGTGCGCGCAGCAGCACACCAGGAGTGCGCGCAGCAGCGCACCAGGAGTGCGCGCAGCAGCGCACCAGAAGTGCGCGCAACAGCACACGAGGAGCGCGCGCAGCAGCGCACCTGGAGTGCGCGCAGTAGCGCACCAGGCGGGCGCGCAACAGCACACGAAGAGTGCGCGTAAGCCCCTGGTCTTGGATCTAAACATTCAGTGCCTTCACCATCATTACCGTTTTCTGAGGACAAAGGCAAAATTATTCAAGAAACCCACTGTATGTAACCGTAACAAAGTACCTACCGTTAATTTGTTAGTTTTTATTAATCAAACAAGACTACTCGTCCTTCTCAAACATCCAATCCACGAGCTGGCCAATGCACACGGATTAAAAGTTCAAAATGGAATATGTTACAAACATGCAATAAACCTTGGTATGGGCCCCTACCGAGGGAAAACTGCACACAACAAATCTAGGTCACGATCAGAATCTCACTAACAAAAACGAAATGAGGGTAGCGTCAACTCGGGACTCGAAATAAAAATGGACAGATCTTACTTTGGAAATATGTCTTTGTCCGTAGCAGGCTCACTGAACCGCTCGGATCTCCAACCCGACGCGCTGGGGAAAGTTCACGAGCTGATGTCGTCAGCACCGAGCAGGAAACATGGAACACCCTGCGGTGTCTGGTCTCGTACCCGAAGTCTGCGGGCTCGAATCCCGGGGTGTGGGCGGAGACGCGGCTTTCGATGACCCTGGAATTTATCATACACCAACGTTAGGAACCGCCGTAGATTTGGGAGATAGATTTATAAAATCCTCCCGCACCTACCTGATATATAACCCTTTTAATAACACCAGGAGTGCGTGCAGCAGCACACGAGGAGTGTGCGCAGCAGCGCACCAGGAGTGCGCGCAGCAGCGCACCAGGAGTGCGCGCAACAGCGCACCAGGAGTGCGCGTAACAGCGCATGGGAAGTGCGCGCAACAGTGCACGAGGAGTGCGCGTAGCAGCGCACGAGGAGCGCGCGCAGTAGCGCACCAGGCGGGCGCGCAACAGCACACGAAGAGTGCGCGTAAGCCCCTGGTCTTGGATCTAAACATTCAGTGCCTTCACCATCATTACCGTTTTCTGAGGACAAAGGCAAAATTATTCAAGAAACCCACTGTATGTAACCGTAACAAAGTACCTACCGTTAATTTGTTAGTTTTTATTAATCAAACAAGACTACTCGTCCTTCTCAAACATCCAATCCACGAGCTGGCCAATGCACACGGATTAAAAGTTCAAAATGGAATATGTTACAAACATGCAATAAACCTTGGTATGGGCCCCTACCGAGGGAAAACTGCACACAACAAATCTAGGTCACGATCAGAATCTCACTAACAAAAACGAAATGAGGGTAGCGTCAACTCGGGACTCGAAATAAAAATGGACAGATCTTACTTTGGAAATATGTCTTTGTCCGTAGCAGGCTCACTGAACCGCTCGGATCTCCAACCCGACGCGCTGGGGGAAGTTCACGAGCTGATGTCGTCAGCACCGAGCAGGAAACATGGAACACCCTGCGGTGTCTGGTCTCGTACCCGAAGTCTGCGGGCTCGAATCCCGGGGTGTGGGCGGAGACGCGGCTTTCGATGACCCTGGAATTTATCATACACCAACGTTAGGAACCGCCGTAGATTTGGGAGATAGATTTATAAAATCCTCCCGCACCTACCTGATATATAACCCTTTTAATAACACCAGGAGTGCGTGCAGCAGCACACGAGGAGTGTGCGCAGCAGCGCACCAGGAGTGCGCGCAGCAGCGCACCAGGAGTGCGCGCAACAGCGCACCAGGAGTGCGCGTAACAGCGCATGGGGAGTGCGCGCAACAGTGCACGAGGAGTGCGCGTAGCAGCGCACGAGGAGCGCGCGCAGTAGCGCACCAGGCGGGCGCGCAACAGCACACGAAGAGTGCGCGTAAGCCCCTGGTCTTGGATCTAAACATTCAGTGCCTTCACCATCATTACCGTTTTCTGAGGACAAAGGCAAAAATTATTCAAAAAACCCACTGTATGTAACCGTAACCAAGTACCGTTCATTTGTTAGTTTTTATTGATCAAACAAGACTACTCGTCCTTCTCAAACATCCAATCCACGAGCTGGCCAATGCTCACAGATTAAAAGTTCAAAATGGAATATGTTACAAACATGCAATAAACCTCGGTATGGGCCCCTACCGAGGGAAAACTACACACAACAAATCTAGGTCACGATCAGAATCTCATTAACAAAAACGAAATGAGGGTAGCGTCAACTCGGGACTCGAAATAAAAATGGACAGATCTTACTTTGGAAATATGTCTTTGTCCGTAGCAGGCTCACTGAACCAATCGGGTCTCCAACCCGACGCGCTGGGGGAAGTTCACGAGCTGATGTCGTCAGCACCGAGCAGGAAACATGGAACACCCTGCGGCGTCTGGTCTCGTACCCGAAGTCTGCGGGCTCGAATCCCGGGGTGTGGGCAGAGACGCGGCTTTCGATGACCCTGGAATTTATCATACACCAACGTTAGGAACCGCAGTTGATTTGCGAGATAGATTTATAAAATCCTCCCGCACCTACCTGATATATCACCCTTTTAATAACACCAGGAGTTTGTGCAGCAGCACACGAGGAGTGTGCGCAGCAGCGCACAAGGAGTGCGCGCAGCAGCGCACCAGGAGTGCGCGCAACAGCGCACCAGGAGTGCGCGTAACAGCGCATGGGGAGTGCGCGCAACAGTGCACGAGGAGTGCGCGTAGCAGCGCACCAGGAGTGCGCGCAGAGGCGCACCAGGAGTGCGCGCAGCAGCGCACCAGGAGTGCGCGCAACAGCACACGAGGAGCGCGCGCAGTAGCGCACCAGGCGGGCGCGCAACAGCACACGAAGAGTGCGCGTAAGCCCCTGGTCTTGGATCTAAACATTCAGTGCCTTCACCATCATTACCGTTTTCTGAGGACAAAGGCAAAAAATATTCAAAAAACCCACTGTATGTAACCGTAACCAAGTACCGTTCATTTGTTAGTTTTTATTGATCAAACAAGACTACTCGTCCTTCTCAAACATCCAATCCACGAGCTGGCCAATGCTCACGGATTAAAAGTTCAAAATGGAATATGTTACAAACATGCAATAAACCTCGGTATGGGCCCCTACCGAGGGAAAACTCACACAACAAATCTAGGTCACGATCAGAATCTCATTAACAAAAACGAAATGAGGGTAGCGTCAACTCGGGACTCTAAATATGTCTTTGTCCGTAGCAGGCTCACTGAACCGCTCGGATCTCCAACCCGACGCGCTGGGGGAAGTTCACGAGCTGATGTCGTCAGCACCGAGCAGGAAACATGGAACACCCTGCGGCGTCTGGTCTCGTACCCGAAGTCTGCGGGCTCGAATCCCGGGGTGTGGGCGGAGACGCGGCTTTCGATGACCCTGGAATTTATCATACACCAACGTTAGGAACCGCCGTAGATTTGGGAGATAAGATTTATAAAATCCTCCCGCACCTACCTGATATATAACCCTTTTAATAACACCAGGAGTGCGTGCAGCAGCACACGAGGAGTGTGCGCAGCAGCGCACCAGGAGTGCGCGCAGCAGCGCACCAGGAGTGCGCGCAACAGCGCACCAGGAGTGCGCGTAACAGCGCATGGGGAGTGCGCGCAACAGTGCACGAGGAGTGCGCGTAGCAGCGCACGAGGAGCGCGCGCAGTAGCGCACCAGGCGGGCGCGCAACAGCACACGAAGAGTGCGCGTAAGCCCCTGGTCTTGGATCTAAACATTCAGTGCCTTCACCATCATTACCGTTTTCTGAGGACAAAGGCAAAAATTATTCAAAAAACCCACTGTATGTAACCGTAACCAAGGACCGTTCATTTGTTAGTTTTTATTGATCAAACAAGACTACTCGTCCTTCTCAAACATCCAATCCACGAGCTGGCCAATGCTCACAGATTAAAAGTTCAAAATGGAATATGTTACAAACATGCAATAAACCTCGGTATGGGCCCCTACCGAGGGAAAACTACACACAACAAATCTAGGTCATGATCAGAATCTCATTAACAAAAACGAAATGAGGGTAGCGTCAACTCGGGACTCGAAATAAAAATGGACAGATCTTACTTTGGAAATATGTCTTTGTCCGTAGCAGGCTCACTGAACCGCTCGGATCTCCAACCCGACGCGCTGGGGGAAGTTCACGAGCTGATGTCGTCAGCACCGAGCAGGAAACATGGAACACCCTGCGGCGTCTGGTCTCGTACCCGAAGTCTGCGGGCTCGAATCCCGGGGTGTGGGCAGAGACGCGGCTTTCGATGACCCTGGAATTTATCATACACCAACGTTAGGAACCGCCGTAGATTTGCGAGATAGATTTATAAAATCCTCCCGCACCTACCTGATATATCACCCTTTTAATAACACCAGGAGTTTGTGCAGCAGCACACGAGGAGTGTGCGCAGCAGCGCACCAGGAGTGTGCGCAGCAGCGCACCAGGAGTGCGCGCAGCAGCGCACCAGGAGTGCGCGCAACAGCGCACCAGGAGTGCGCGTAACAGCGCATGGGGAGTGCGCGCAACAGTGCACGAGGAGTGCGCGTAGCAGCGCACCAGGAGTGCGCGCAGAGGCGCACCAGGAGTGCGCGCAGCAGCGCACCAGGAGTGCGCGCAACAGCACACGAGGAGCGCGCGCAGTAGCGCACCAGGCGGGCGCGCAACAGCACACGAAGAGTGCGCGTAAGCCCCTGGTCTTGGATCTAAACATTCAGTGCCTTCACCATCATTACCGTTTTCTGAGGACAAAGGCAAAAATTATTCAAAAACCCCACTGTATGTAACCGTAACCAAGTACCGTTCATTTGTTAGTTTTTATTGATCAAACAAGACTACTCGTCCTTCTCAAACATCCAATCCACGAGCTGGCCAATGCTCACGGATTAAAAGTTCAAAATGGAATATGTTACAAACATGCAATAAACCTCGGTATGGGCCCCTACCGAGGGAAAACTCACACAACAAATCTAGGTCACGATCAGAATCTCATTAACAAAAACGAAATGAGGGTAGCGTCAACTCGGGACTCTAAATATGTCTTTGTCCGTAGCAGGCTCACTGAACCGCTCGGATCTCCAACCCGACGCGCTGGGGGAAGTTCACGAGCTGATGTCGTCAGCACCGAGCAGGAAACATGGAACACCCTGCGGCGTCTGGTCTCGTACCCGAAGTCTGCGGGCTCGAATCCCGGGGTGTGGGCGGAGACGCGGCTTTCGATGACCCTGGAATTTATCATACACCAACGTTAGGAACCGCCGTAGATTTGGGAGATAAGATTTATAAAATCCTCCCGCACCTACCTGATATATAACCCTTTTAATAACACCAGGAGTGCGTGCAGCAGCACACGAGGAGTGTGCGCAGCAGCGCACCAGGAGTGCGCGCAGCAGCGCACCAGGAGTGCGCGCAACAGCGCACCAGGAGTGCGCGCAACAGCGCATGGGGAGTGCGCGCAACAGTGCACGAGGAGTGCGCGTAGCAGCGCACGAGGAGCGCGCGCAGTAGCGCACCAGGCGGGCGCGCAACAGCACACGAAGAGTGCGCGTAAGCCCCTGGTCTTGGATCTAAACATTCAGTGCCTTCACCATCATTACCGTTTTCTGAGGACAAAGGCAAAAATTATTCAAAAAACCCACTGTATGTAACCGTAACCAAGGACCGTTCATTTGTTAGTTTTTATTGATCAAACAAGACTACTCGTCCTTCTCAAACATCCAATCCACGAGCTGGCCAATGCTCACAGATTAAAAGTTCAAAATGGAATATGTTACAAACATGCAATAAACCTCGGTATGGGCCCCTACCGAGGGAAAACTACACACAACAAATCTAGGTCACGATCAGAATCTCATTAACAAAAACGAAATGAGGGTAGCGTCAACTCGGGACTCGAAATAAAAATGGACAGATCTTACTTTGGAAATATGTCTTTGTCCGTAGCAGGCTCACTGAACCGCTCGGATCTCCAACCCGACGCGCTGGGGGAAGTTCACGAGCTGATGTCGTCAGCACCGAGCAGGAAACATGGAACACCCTGCGGCGTCTGGTCTCGTACCCGAAGTCTGCGGGCTCGAATCCCGGGGTGTGGGCGGAGACGCGGCTTTCGATGACCCTGGAATTTATCATACACCAACGTTAGGAACCGCCGTAGATTTGGGAGATAGATTTATAAAATCCTCCCGCACCTACCTGATATATAACCCTTTTAATAACACCAGGAGTGCGTGCAGCAGCACACGAGGAGTGTGCGCAGCAGCGCACCAGGAGTGCGCGCAGCAGCGCACCAGGAGTGCACGCAACAGCGCACCAGGAGTGCGCGTAACAGCGCATGGGGAGTGCGCGCAACAGTGCACGAGGAGTGCGCGTAGCAGCGCACCAGGAGTGCGCGCAGTGGCGCACCAGGAGTGCGCGCAGCAGCGCACCAGGAGTGCGCGCAACAGCACACGAGGAGCGCGCGCAGCAGCGCACCTGGAGTGCGCGCAGTAGCGCACCAGGCGGGCGCGCAACAGCACACGAAGAGTGCGCGTAAGCCCCTGGTCTTGGATCTAAACATTCAGTGCCTTCACCATCATTACCGTTTTCTGAGGACAAAGGCAAAAATTATTTAAAAAAACCCACTGTATGTAACCGTAACCAAGTACCGTTAATTTGTTAGTTTTTATTGATCAAACAAGACTACTCGTCCTTCTCAAACATCCAATCCACGAGCTGGCCAATGCTCACGGATTAAAAGTTCAAAATGGAATATGTTACAAACATGCAATAAACCTCGGTATGGGCCCCTACCGAGGGAAAACTACACACAACAAATCTAGGTCACGATCAGAATCTCATTAACAAAAACGAAATGAGGGTAGCGTCAACTCGGGACTCGAAATAAAAATGGACAGATCTTACTTTGAAAATATGTCTTTGTCCGTAGCAGGCTCACTGAACCGCTCGGATCTCCAACCCGACGCACTGGGGGAAGTTCACGAGCTGATGTCGTCAGCACCGAGCAGGAAACATGGAACACCCTGCGGCGTCTGGTCTCGTACCCGAAGTCTGCGGGCTCGAATCCCGGGGTGTGGGCAGAGACGCGGCTTTCGATGACCCTGGAATTTATCATACACCAACGTTAGGAACCGCCGTAGATTAAAGAGATAGATTTATAAAATCCTCCCGCACCTACCTGATATATAACCCTTTTAATAACACCAGGAGTTTGTGCAGCAGCACACGAGGAGTGTGCGCAGCAGCGCACCAAGAGTGCGCGCAACAGCGCACCAGGAGTGCGCGTAACAGCGCATGGGGAGTGCGCGCAACAGTGCACGAGGAGTGCGCGTAGCAGCGCACCAGGAGTGCGCGCAGAGGCGCACCAGGAGTGCGCGCAGCAGCGCACCAGGAGTGCGCGCAACAGCACACGAGGAGCGCGCGCAGTAGCGCACCAGGCGGGCGCGCAACAGCACACGAAGAGTGCGCGTAAGCCCCTGGTCTTGGATCTAAACATTCAGTGCCTTCACAATCATTACCGTTTTCTGAGGACAAAGGCAAAAATTATTCAAAAACACACGGTATGTAACCGTAACCAAGTACCGTTAATTTGTTAGTTTTTGTTAATCAATCAAGACTACTCGTCCTTCTCAAACATCCAATCCACGAGCTGGCCAATGCTCACGGATTAAAAGTTCAAAATGGAATATGTTACAAACATGCAATAAACCTCGGTATGGGCCCCTACCGAGGGAAAACTACACACAACAAATCTAGGTCACGATCAGAATCTCATTAACAAAAACGAAATGAGGGTAGCGTCAACTCGGGACTCGAAATAAAAATGGACAGATCTTACTTTGGAAATATGTCTTTGTCCGTAGCAGGCTCACTGAACCGCTCGGATCTCCTACCCGACGCGCTGGGGGAAGATCACGAGCTGATGTCGTCAGTACCGATCAGGAAAAATGGAACACCCTGCGGCGTATGGTCTCGTACCCGAAGTCTGCGGGCTCGAATCCCGGGGTGTGGGCGGAGACGCGGCTTTCGATGACCCTGGAATTCATCATACACCAACGTTAAGAACCGCCGTAGATTTGGGAGATAGATTTATAAAATTCTCCCGCACCTACCTGATATATAACCCTTTTAATAACACCAGGAGTGCGTGCAGCAGCACACGAGGAGTGTGCGCAGCAGCGCACCAGGAGTGCGCGCAGCAGCGCACCAGGAGTGCGCGCAGCAGCGCACCAGGAGTGCGCGCAGCAGCGCACCAGGAGTGCGCGTAACAGCGAATGGGGAGTGCGCGCAACAGTGCACGAGGAGTGCGCGTAGCAGCGCACCAGGAGTGCGCGCAGAGGCGCACCAGGAGTGCGCGCAGCAGCGCACCAGGAGTGCGCGCAACAGCACACGAGGAGCGCGCGCAGTAGCGCACCAGGCGGGCGCGCAACAGCACACGAAGAGTGCGCGTAAGCCCCTGGTCTTGGATCTAAACATTCAGTGCCTTCACAATCATTACCGTTTTCTGAGGACAAAGGCAAAAATTATTCAAAAACACACGGTATGTAACCGTAACCAAGTACCGTTAATTTGTTAGTTTTTGTTAATCAATCAAGACTACTCGTCCTTCTCAAACATCCAATCCACGAGCTGGCCAATGCTCACGGATTAAAAGTTCAAAATGGAATATGTTACAAACATGCAATAAACCTCGGTATGGGCCCCTACCGAGGGAAAACTACACACAACAAATCTAGGTCACGATCAGAATCTCATTAACAAAAACGAAATGAGGGTAGCGTCTCGGGACTCGAAATAAAAATGGACAGATCTTACTTTGGAAATATGTCTTTGTCCGTAGCAGGCTCACTGAACCGCTCGGATCTCCTACCCGACAAGCTGGGGGAAGTTCACGAGCTGATGTCGTCAGTACCGATCAGGAAAAATGGAACACCCTGCGGCGTATGGTCTCGTACCCGAAGTCTGCGGGCTCGAATCCCGGGGTGTGGGCGGAGACGCGGCTTTCGATGACCCTGGAATTCATCATACACCAACGTTAAGAACCGCCGTAGATTTGGGAGATAGATTTATAAAATTCTCCCGCACCTACCTGATATATAACCCTTTTAATAACACCAGGAGTGCGCGCAATAGCGCACGAGGAGTGCGTGCAGCAGCACACGAGGAGTGTGCGCAGCAGCGCACCAGGAGTGCGCGCAGCAGCGCACCAGGAGAGCGCGCAGCAGCGCACCAGGAGTGCGCGCAGTAGCACACCAGGAGTGCGCGCAGCAGCGCACCAGGAGTTTGTGCAGCAGCGCACAAGGAGTGCGCGCAACAGTGCACGAAGAGTGCGCGTTGCAGCGCACCAGGAGTGCGCGCAGTGGCACACCAGGAGTGCGCGCAGCGGCGCACCAGGAATGCGCGCAACAGCATACGAGGAGCGCGCGCAGCAGCATACGAGGAGCGCGCGCAGCAAGGCACCAGGAGTTTGCGCAGCAGCACACGAAGAGTGCGCGCAGCAGCGCACCTGGAGTGTGCGCAGTAGCGCACCAGGCGGGCGCGCAACAGCACACGAAGAGTGCGCGTAAGCCCCTGGTCTTGGATCTAAACATTTAGTGCCTTCACCATCATTACCGTTTTCTGAGGACAAAGGCAAAAATTATTCAAAAAACCCACTGTATGTAACCGTAACCAAGTACCGTTAATTTGTTAGTTTTTGTTAATCAAACAAGACTACTCGTCCTTCTCAAACATCCAATCCACGAGCTGGCCAATGCTCACGGATTAAAAGATCAAAATGGAATATGTTACAAACATGCAATAAACCTCGGTATGGGCCCCTACCGAGGGAAAACTACACACAACAAATCTAGGTCACGATCAGAATTTCATTAACAAAAACGAAATGAGGGTAGCGTCAACTCGGGACTCGAAATAAAAATGGACAGATCTTACTTTGGAAATATGTCTTTGTCCGTAGCAGGCTCACTGAACCACTCGGATCTCCAACCCGACGCGCTGGGGGAAGTTCACGAGCTGATGTCGTCAGCACCGAGCAGGAAACATGGAACACCCTGCGGCGTCTGGTCTCGTACCCGAAGTCTGCGGGCTCGAATCCCGGGGTGTGGGCGGAGACGCGGCTTTCGATGACCCTGGAATTTATCATACACCAACGTTAGGAACCGCCGTAGATTTGGGAGATAGATTTATAAAATCCTCCCGCACCTACCTGATATATAACCCTTTTAATAACACCAGGAGTGCGTGCAGCAGCACACGAGGAGTGTGCGCAGCAGCGCACCAGGAGTGCGCGCAGCAGCGCACCAGGAGTGCGCGCAGCAGCGCACCAGGAGTGCGCGCAACAGCGCACCAGGAGTGCGCGTAACAGCGCATGGGGAGTGCTTGCAACAGTGCACGAGGAGTGCGCGTAGCAGCAAACGAGGAGCGCGCGCAGCAGCGCACCTGGAGTGCGCGCAGTAGCGCACCAGGTGGGCGCGCAACAGCACACGAAGAGTGCGCGTAAGCCCCTGGTCTTGGATCTAAACATTCAGTGCCTTCACCATCATAACCGTTTTCTGAGGACAAAGGCAAAAATTATTCAAAAAACCCACTGTATGTAACCGTAACCAAGTACGGTTCATTTGTTAGTTTTTATTGATCAAACAAGACTACTCGTCCTTCTCAAACATCCAATCCACGAGCTGGCCAATGCTCACGGATTAAAAGTTCAAAATGGAATATGTTACAAACATGCAATAAACCTCGGTATGGGCCCCTACCGAGGGAAAACTCACACAACAAATCTAGGTCACGATCAGAATCTCATTAACAAAAACGAAATGAGGGTAGCGTCAACTCGGGACTCTAAATATGTCTTTGTCCGTAGCAGGCTCACTGAACCGCTCGGATCTCCAACCCGACGCGCTGGGGGAAGTCCACGAGCTGATGTCGTCAGCACCGAGCAGGAAACATGGAACACCCTGCGGCGTCTGGTCTCGTACCCGAAGTCTGCGGGCTCGAATCCCGGGGTGTGGGCGGAGACGCGGCTTTCGATGACCCTGGAATTTATCATACACCAACGTTAGGAACCGCCGTAGATTTGGGAGATAGATTAATAAAATCCTCCCGCACCTACCTGATATATAACCCTTTCAATAACACCAGGAGTGCGTGCAGCAGCACACGAGGAGTGTGCGCAGCAGCGCACCAGGAGTGCGCGCAGCAGGAGTGCGCGCAACAGCGCACCAGGAGTGCGCGTAACAGCGCATGGGGAGTGCGCGCAACAGTGCACGAGGAGTGCGCGTAGCAGCGCACGAGGAGTGCGCGTAGCAGCGCACGAGGAGCGCGCGCAGCAGCGCACCTGGAGTGCGCGCAGTAGCGCACCAGGCGGGCGCGCAACAGCACACGAAGAGTGCGCGTAAGCCCCTGGTATTGGATCTAAACATTCAGTGCCTTCACCATCATTACCGTTTTCTGAGGACAAAGGCAAAAATTATTCATAAAACCCACTGTATGTAACCGTAACCAAGTACCGTTAATTTGTTCGTTTTTATTGATCAAACAAGACTACTCGTCCTTCTCAAACATCCAATCCACGAGCTGGCCAATGCTCACGGATTAAAAGTTCAAAATGGAATATGTTACAAACATGCAATAAACCTCGGTATGGGCCCCTACCGAGGGAAAACTACACACAACAAATCTAGGTCACGATCAGAATCTCATTAACAAAAACGAAATGAGGGTAGCGTCAACTCGGGACTCGAAATAAAAATGGACAGATCTTACTTTGGAAATATGTCTTTGTCCGTAGCAGGCTCACTGAACCGCTCGGATCTCCAACCCGACGCGCTGGGGGAAGTTCACGAGCTGATGTCGTCAGCACCGAGCAGGAAACATGGAACACCCTGCGGCGTCTGGTCTCGTACCCGAAGTCTGCGGGCTCGAATCCCGGGGTGTGGGCGGAGACGCGGCTTTCGATGACCCTGGAATTTATCATACACCAACGTTAGGAACCGCCGTAGATTTGGGAGATAGATTTATAAAATCCTCCCGCACCTACCTGATATATAACCCTTTTAATAACACCAGGAGTGCGTGCAGCAGCACACGAGAAGTGTGCGCAGCAGCGCACCAGGAGTGCGCGCAGCAGCGCACCAGGAGAGCGCGCAGCAGCATACAAGGAGCGCACGCAGCAGCATACGAGGAGCGCGCGCAGCAGCGCACCAGGAGTAAGCGCAGCAGCACACGAAGAGTGCGCGCAGCAGCGCACCTGGAGTGCGCGCAGTAGCGCACCAGGCAGGCGCGCAACAGCACACGCAGATTGCGCGTAAGCCCCTGGTCTTGGATCTAAACATTCAGTGCCTTCACAATCATTACCGTTTTCTGAGGACAAAGGCAAAAATTATTCAAAAACACACGGTATGTAACCGTAACCAAGTACCGTTAATTTGTTAGTTTTTGTTAATCAATCAAGACTACTCGTCCTTCTCAAACATCCAATCCACGAGCTGGCCAATGCTCACGGATTATAAGTTCAAAACGGAATATGTTACAAACATGCAATAAACCTCGGTATGGGCCCCTACCGAGGGAAAACTACACACAACAAATCTAGGTCACGATCAGAATCTCATTAACAAAAACGAAATGAGGGTAGCGTCAACTCGGGACTCGAAATAAAAATGGACAGATCTTACTTTGGAAATATGTCTTTGTCGGTAGCAGGCTCACTGAACCGCTCGGATCTCCTACCCGACGCGCTGGGGGAAGTTCACGAGCTGATGTCGTCAGTACCGATCAGGAAAAATGGAACACCCTGCGGCGTATGGTCTCGTACCCGAAGTCTGCGGGCTCGAATCCCGGGGTGTGGGCGGAGACGCGGCTTTCGATGACCCTGGAATTCATCATACACCAACGTTAGGAACCGCCGTAGATTTGGGAGATAGATTTATAAAATTCTCCCGCACCTACCTGATATATAACCCTTTTAATAACACCAGGAGTGCGCGCAATAGCGCACGAGGAGTGCGTGCAGCAGCACACGAGGAGTGTGCGCAGCAGCGCACCAGGAGTGCGCGCAGCAGCGCACCAGGAGTGCGCGCAGCAGCGCACCAGGAGTGCGCGCAGCAGCGCACCAGGAGTGCGCGCAGTAGCACACCAGGAGTGCAAGCAGCAGCGCACCAGGAGTTTGTGCAGCAGCGCACAAGGAGTGCGCGCAACAGTGCACGAAGAGTGCGCGTTGCAGCGCACCAGGAGTGCGCGCAGTGGCACACCAGGAGTGCGCGCAGCGGCGCACCAGGAATGCGCGCAACAGCATACGAGGAGCGCGCGCAGCAGCATACGAGGAGCGCGCGCAGCAGCGCACCAGGAGTGCGCGCAGCAGCACACGAAGAGTGCGCGCAGCAGCGCACCTGGAGTGCGCGCAGTAGCGCACCAGGCGGGCGCGCAACAGCACACGAAGAGTGCGCGTAAGCCCCTGGTCTTGGATCTAAACATTTAGTGCCTTCACCATCATTACCGTTTTCTGAGGACAAAGGCAAAAATTATTCAAAAAACCAACTGTATGTAACCGTAACCAAGTACCGTTAATTTGTTAGTTTTTGTTAATCAAACAAGACTACTCGTCCTTCTCAAACATCCAATCCACGAGCTGGCCAATGCTCACGGATTAAAAGTTCAAAATGGAATATGTTACAAACATGCAATAAACCTCGGTATGGGCCCCTACCGAGGGAAAACTACACAAAACAAATCTAGGTCACGATCAGAATCTCATTAACAAAAACGAAATGAGGGTAGCGTCAACTCGGGACTCGAAATAAAAATGGACAGATCTTACTTTGGAAATATGTCTTTGTCCGTAGCAGGCTCACTGAACCGCTCGGATCTCCAACCCGACGCGCTGGGGGAAGTTCACGAGCTGATGTCGTCAGCACCGAGCAGGAAACATGGAACACCCTGCGGCGTCTGGTCTCGTACCCGAAGTCTGCGGGCTCGAATCCCGGGGTGTGGGCGGAGACGCGGCTTTCGATGACCCTGGAATTTATCATACACCAACGTTAGGAACCGCCGTAGATTTGGGAGATAGATTTATAAAATCCTCCCGCACCTACCTGATATATAACCCTTTTAATAACACCAGGAGTGCGTGCAGCAGCACACGAGAAGTGTGCGCAGCAGCGCACCAGGAGTGCGCGCAGCAGCGCACCAGGAGAGCGCGCAGCAGCATACAAGGAGCGCACGCAGCAGCATACGAGGAGCGCGCGCAGCAGCGCACCAGGAGTAAGCGCAGCAGCACACGAAGAGTGCGCGCAGCAGCGCACCTGGAGTGCGCGCAGTAGCGCACCAGGCAGGCGCGCAACAGCACACGCAGATTGCGCGTAAGCCCCTGGTCTTGGATCTAAACATTCAGTGCCTTCACAATCATTACCGTTTTCTGAGGACAAAGGCAAAAATTATTCAAAAACACACGGTATGTAACCGTAACCAAGTACCGTTAATTTGTTAGTTTTTGTTAATCAATCAAGACTACTCGTCCTTCTCAAACATCCAATCCACGAGCTGGCCAATGCTCACGGATTATAAGTTCAAAACGGAATATGTTACAAACATGCAATAAACCTCGGTATGGGCCCCTACCGAGGGAAAACTACACACAACAAATCTAGGTCACGATCAGAATCTCATTAACAAAAACGAAATGAGGGTAGCGTCAACTCGGGACTCGAAATAAAAATGGACAGATCTTACTTTGGAAATATGTCTTTGTCGGTAGCAGGCTCACTGAACCGCTCGGATCTCCTACCCGACGCGCTGGGGGAAGTTCACGAGCTGATGTCGTCAGTACCGATCAGGAAAAATGGAACACCCTGCGGCGTATGGTCTCGTACCCGAAGTCTGCGGGCTCGAATCCCGGGGTGTGGGCGGAGACGCGGCTTTCGATGACCCTGGAATTCATCATACACCAACGTTAGGAACCGCCGTAGATTTGGGAGATAGATTTATAAAATTCTCCCGCACCTACCTGATATATAACCCTTTTAATAACACCAGGAGTGCGCGCAATAGCGCACGAGGAGTGCGTGCAGCAGCACACGAGGAGTGTGCGCAGCAGCGCACCAGGAGTGCGCGCAGCAGCGCACCAGGAGTGCGCGCAGCAGCGCACCAGGAGTGCGCGCAGCAGCGCACCAGGAGTGCGCGCAGTAGCACACCAGGAGTGCAAGCAGCAGCGCACCAGGAGTTTGTGCAGCAGCGCACAAGGAGTGCGCGCAACAGTGCACGAAGAGTGCGCGTTGCAGCGCACCAGGAGTGCGCGCAGTGGCACACCAGGAGTGCGCGCAGCGGCGCACCAGGAATGCGCGCAACAGCATACGAGGAGCGCGCGCAGCAGCATACGAGGAGCGCGCGCAGCAGCGCACCAGGAGTGCGCGCAGCAGCACACGAAGAGTGCGCGCAGCAGCGCACCTGGAGTGCGCGCAGTAGCGCACCAGGCGGGCGCGCAACAGCACACGAAGAGTGCGCGTAAGCCCCTGGTCTTGGATCTAAACATTTAGTGCCTTCACCATCATTACCGTTTTCTGAGGACAAAGGCAAAAATTATTCAAAAAACCAACTGTATGTAACCGTAACCAAGTACCGTTAATTTGTTAGTTTTTGTTAATCAAACAAGACTACTCGTCCTTCTCAAACATCCAATCCACGAGCTGGCCAATGCTCACGGATTAAAAGTTCAAAATGGAATATGTTACAAACATGCAATAAACCTCGGTATGGGCCCCTACCGAGGGAAAACTACACAAAACAAATCTAGGTCACGATCAGAATCTCATTAACAAAAACGAAATGAGGGTAGCGTCAACTCGGGACTCGAAATAAAAATGGACAGATCTTACTTTGGAAATATGTCTTTGTCCGTAGCAGGCTCACTGAACCGCTCGGATCTCCAACCCGACGCGCTGGGGGAAGTTCACGAGCTGATGTCGTCAGCACCGAGCAGGAAACATGGAACACCCTGCGGCGTCTGGTCTCGTACCCGAAGTCTGCGGGCTCGAATCCCGGGGTGTGGGCGGAGACGCGGCTTTCGATGACCCTGGAATTTATCATACACCAACGTTAGGAACCGCCGTAGATTTGGGAGATAGATTTATAAAATCCTCCCGCACCTATCTGATATATAACCCTTTTAATAACACCAGGAGTTTGTGCAGCAGCACACGAGGAGTGTGCGCAGCAGCGCACCAGGAGTGCGCGCAGCAGCGCACCAGGCGTGCGCGCAGCAGCGCACAAGGAGTGCGCGTAACAGCGCATGGGGAGTGCGCGCAACAGCGCACGAGGAGTGCGCGTAGCAGCGCACCAGGAGTGCGCGCAGAGGCGCACCAGGAGTGCGCGCAGCAGCGCACCTGGAGTGCGCGCAACAGCACACCAGGAGTGCGCGCAACAGCACACGAGGAGCGCGCGCAGTAGCGCACCAGGCGGGTGCGCAACAGCACACGAAGAGTGCGCGTAAGCCCCTGGTCTTGAATCTAAACATTCAGTGCCTTCACCATCATTACCGTTTTCTGAGGACAAAGGCAAAAATTATTCAAAAAACCCACTGTATGTAACCGTAACCAAGTACCGTTAATTTGTTAGTTTTTATTGATCAAACAAGACTACTCGTCCTTCTCAAACATCCAATCCACGAGCTGGCCAATGCTCACGGATTAAAAGTTCAAAATGGAATATGTTACAAACATGCAATAAACCTCGGTATGGGCCCCTACCGAGGGAAAACTACACACAACAAATCTAGGTCACGATCAGAATCTCATTAACAAAAACGAAATGAGGGTAGCGTCAACTCGGGACTCTAAATATGTCTTTGTCCGTAGTAGGCTCACTGAACCGCTCGGATCTCCAACCCGACGCACTGGGGGAAGTTCACGAGCTGATGTCGTCAGCACCGAGCAGGAAACATGGAACACCCTGCGGCGTCTGGTCTCGTACCCGAAGTCTGCGGGCTCGAATCCCAGGGTGTGGGCGGAGACGCGGCTTTCGATGACCCTGGAATTCATCATACACCAACGGTTAAGAACCGCCGTAGATTTGGGAGATAGATTTATAAAATCGTCCCGCACCTACCTGATTTATAACCCTTTTAATAACACCAGGAGTGCGCGCAATAGCGCACGAGGAGTGCGAGGAGTGCGTGCAGCAGCGCACCAGGAGTGCGCGCAGCAGCGCACCAGGAGTGCGCGCAGCAGCGCACCAGGAGTGCGCGCAGCAGCGCACCAGGAGTGCGCGCAGCAGCACACCAGGAGTGCGCGCAGCAGCGCACCAGGAGTGCGCGCAACAGCACACGAGGAGCGCGCGCAGCAGCGCACCTGGAGTTTGCGCAGTAGCGCACCAGGCGGGCGCGCAACAGCACACGAAGAGTGCGCGTAAGCCCCTGGTCTTGGATCTAAACATTCAGTGCCTTCACCATCATTACCGTTTTCTGAGGACAAAGGCAAAAATTATTCAAAAAACCCACTGTATGTAACCGTAACTAAGTACCTACCGTTAATTTGTTAGTTTTTATTAATCAAATAAGACTACTCGTCCTTCTCAAACATCCAATCCACGAGCTGGCCAATGCTCACGGATTAAAAGTTCAAAATGGAATATGTTACAAACATGCAATAAACCTCGGTATGGGCCCCTACCGAGGGAAAACTGCACACAACAAATCTAGGTCACGATCAGAATCTCACTAACAAAAACGAAATGAGGGTAGCGTCAACTCGGGACTCGAAATAAAAATGGACAGATCTTACTTTGGAAATATGTCTTTGTCCGTAGCAGGCTCACTGAACCGCTCGGATCTCCAACCCGACGCGCTGGGGGAAGTTCACGAGCTGATGTCGTCAGCACCGAGCAGGAAACATGGAACACCCTGCGGCGTCTGGTCTCGTACCCGAAGTCTGCGAGCTCGAATCCCGGGGTGTGTGCGGAGACGCGGCTTTCGATGACCCTGGAATTCATTTATTTATTTATTTATTTATTTATTTATTTATTTATTAATAGTCTGTAAAACAGGCACTAAGCTAAAACACACATAATAAGCTTAATGAATACAAGAAAATAACTAGCACTTAAAGCCCTCTTGATGCAGACCTAACTAACAATTTTAAGATAATTACTTACAAAATAAAAACACATATTACCATGCTACTTTAAACAATTAAGAAAATAAAAATTACAAAAATAAAGAGTACACAATACATATTATTATAACTACATATCTAAGCTTTTAAAAAATAACAATCACAATAAGATAACCAAAATATACAACAAAGAAAAATTAACAATGATTTCATAATAATAATCCCATTGACACTAGACGACTAAGTACATACTTATACAAATAAAATAATAAATTTATAGCAAAACTACTTTATAATTTTTGTTATTGACTTTTTGAAGGAAAATAATGACGATTTAAAAAATATATCGATATCGTCTTTAATTTTATTATATGAATTACACATTCTGTAAACCGGTGAATGCCTTAATAGATTTGTCCTGAATTTGGGCAGAACAAATGTATCGCGGTTTATTAAAACGCTTCCGGTTCTCGGAACACGAAGTGACAGCTTATTCAATATTTCGGGAGAATCTGTGTAACCATTGATACACTTGAAGAGAGTTACAATGTCAGCGATTTCACGGCGCTTGGAGAGCGACATGATCCGATAGTGTTTCAGGCGCGACTTGTACGAACGCAATACCTTACATTTAAAGTCCATAAACGTTATATGATATAAGAAACGTTTTTGAACTGACTCAAGTCGTTCAGAGTGAGATTTATAACTGACTGTTCTTCATACACCAACGTTAGGAACCGCCGTAGATTTGGGAGATAGATTTACAAAATCCTCCCGCACCTACCTGATATATAACCCTTTTAATAACACCAGGAGTGCGCGCAATAGCGCACCAGGAGTGCGCGCAGCAGCACACGAAGAGTGCGCGCAGCAGCGCACCTGGAGTGCGCGCAGTAGCGCACCAGGCGGGCGCGCAACAGCACACGAAGAGTGCGCGTAAGCCCCTGGTCTTGGATCTAAACATTCAGTGCCTTCACCATCATTACCGTTTTCTGAGGACAAAGGCAAAAATTATTCAAAAAACCCACTGTATGTAACCGTAACCAAGTACCGTTAATTTGGTAGTTTTTGTTAATCAAACAAGACTACTCGTCCTTCTCAAACATCCAATCCACGAGCTGGCCAATGCTCACGGATTAAAAGTTCAAAATGGAATATGTTACAAACATGCAATAAACCTCGGTATGGGCCCCTACCGAGGGAAAACTGCACACAACAAATCTAGGTCACGATCAGAATCTCATTAACAAAAACGAAATGAGGGTAGCGTCAACTCGGGACTCGAAATAAAAATGGACAGATCTTACTTTGGAAATATGTCTTTGTCCGTAGCAGGCTCACTGAACCGCTCGGATCTCCAACCCGACGCGCTGGGGGAAGTTCACGAGCTGATGTCGTCAGCACCGCGCAGGAAACATGGAACACCCTGCGGCGTCTGGTCTCGTACCCGAAGTCTGCGGGCTCGAATCCCGGGGTGTGGGCGGAGACGCGGCTTTCGATGACCCTGGAATTCATCATACACCAACGTTAGGAACCGCCGTAGATTTGGGAGATAGATTTACAAAATCCTCCCGCACCTACCTGATATATAACCCTTTTAATAACACCAGGAGTGCGCGCAATAGCGCACGAGGAGTGCGCGCAGCAGCGCACCAGGAGTGCGCGCAGCAGCGCACCAGGAGTGCGCGCAACAGCGCACCAGGAGTGCGCGCAGCAGCGCACCAGGAGTGCGCGCAACAGCACACGAGGAGCGCGCGCAGCAGCGCACCTGGAGTGCGCGCAGTAGCGCACCAGGCGGGCGCGCAACAGCACACGAAGAGTGCGCGTAAGCCCCTGGTCTTGGATCTAAACATTCAGTGCCGTCACCATCATTACCGTTTTCTGAGGACAAAGGCAAAAATTATTCAAAAAACCCACTGTATGTAACCGTAACTAAGTACCTACCGTTAATTTGTTAGTTTTTATTAATCAAATAAGACTACTCGTCCTTCTCAAACATCCAATCCACGAGCTGGCCAATGCTCACGGATTAAAAGTTCAAAATGGAATATGTTACAAACATGCAATAAACCTCGGTATGGGCCCCTACCGAGGGAAAACTGCACACAACAAATCTAGGTCACGATCAGAATCTCACTAACAAAAACGAAATGAGGGTAGCGTCAACTCGGGACTCGAAATAAAAATGGACAGATCTTACTTTGTAAATATGTCTTTGTCCGTAGCAGGCTCACTGAACCGCTCGGATCTCCAACCCGACGCGCTGGGGGAAGTTCACGAGCTGATGTCGTCAGCACCGAGCAGGAAACATGGAACACCCTGCGGCGTCTGGTCTCGTACCCGAAGTCTGCGAGCTCGAATCCCGGGGTGTGTGCGGAGACGCGGCTTTCGATGACCCTGGAATTCATCATACACCAACGTTAGGAACCGCCGTAGATTTGGGAGATAGATTTACAAAATCCTCCCGCACCTACCTGATATATAAGCCTTTTAATAACACCAGGAGTGCGCGCAATAGCGCACCAGGAGTGCGCGCAGCAGCACACGAAGAGTGCGCGCAGCAGCGCACCTGGAGTGCGCGCAGTAGCGCACCAGGCGGGCGCGCAACAGCACACGAAGAGTGCGCGTAAGCCCCTGGTCTTGGATCTAAACATTCAGTGCCTTCACCATCATTACCGTTTTCTGAGGACAAAGGCAAAAATTATTCAAAAAACCCACTGTATGTAACCGTAACCAAGTACCGTTAATTTGGTAGTTTTTGTTAATCAAACAAGACTACTCGTCCTTCTCAAACATCCAATCCACGAGCTGGCCAATGCTCACGGATTAAAAGTTCAAAATGGAATATGTTACAAACATGCAATAAACCTCGGTATGGGCCCCTACCGAGGGAAAACTGCACACAACAAATCTAGGTCACGATCAGAATCTCATTAACAAAAACGAAATGAGGGTAGCGTCAACTCGGGACTCGAAATAAAAATGGACAGATCTTACTTTGGAAATATGTCTTTGTCCGTAGCAGGCTCACTGAACCGCTCGGATCTCCAACCCGACGCGCTGGGGGAAGTTCACGAGCTGATGTCGTCAGCACCGAGCAGGAAACATGGAACACCCTGCGGCGTCTGGTCTCGTACCCGAAGTCTGCGGGCTCGAATCCCGGGGTGTGGGCAGAGACGCGGCTTTCGATGACCCTGGAATTTATCATACACCAACGTTAGGAACCGCCGTAGACTTGGGAGATAGATTTATAAAATCCTCCCGCACCTACCTGATATATAACCCTTTTAATAACACCAGGAGTTTGTGCAGCAGCACACGAGGAGTGTGCGCAGCAGCGCACCAGGAGTGCGCGCAGCAGCGCACCAGGCGTGCGCGCAGCAGCGCACCAGGAGTGCGCGCAACAGCGCACCAGGAGTGCGCGTAACAGCGCATGGGGAGTGCGCGCAACAGTGCACGAGAAGTGCGCGTAGCAGCGCACCAGGAGTGCGCGCAGAGGCGCACCAGGAGTGCGCGCAGCAGCGCACCAGGAGTGCGCGCAACAGCGCACCAGGAGTGCGCGCAACGGCGCACCAGGAGTGCGCGTAACAGCGCATGGGGAGTGCGCGCAACAGTGCACGAGGAGTGCGCGTAGCAGCGCACCAGGAGTGCGCGCAGAGGCGCACCAGGAGTGCGCGCAGCAGCGCACCTGGAGTGCGCGCAGTAGCGCACCAGGCGGGCGCGCAACAGCACACGAAGAGTGCGCGTAAGCCCCTGGTCTTGGATCTAAATATTCAGTGCCTTCACCATCATTACCGTTTTCTGAGGACAAAGGCAAAAATTATTCAAAAAAACCCACTGTATGTAACCGTAACCAAGTACCGTTAATTTGTTAGTTTTTATTGATCAAACAAGACTACTCGTCCTTCTCAAACATCCAATCCACGAGCTGGCCAATGCTCACGGATTAAAAGTTCAAAATGGAATATGTTACAAACATGCAATAAACCTCGGTATGGGCCCCTACCGAGGGAAAACTGCACACAACAAATCTAGGTCACGATCAGAATCTCATTAACAAAAACGAAATGAGGGTAGCGTCAACTCGGGACTCGAAATAAAAATGGACAGATCTTACTTTGGAAATATGTCTTTGTCCGTAGCAGGCTCACTGAACCGCTCGGATCTCCAACCCGACGCGCTGGGGGAAGTTCACGAGCTGATGTCGTCAGCACCGAGCAGGAAACATGGAACACCCTGCGGCGTCTGGTCTCGTACCCGAAGTCTGCGGGCTCGAATCCCGGGGTGTGGGCGGAGACGCGGCTTTCGATGACCCTGGAATTCATCATACACCAACGTTAGGAACCGCCGTAGATTTGGGAGATAGATTTATAAAATCCTCCCGCACCTACCTGATATAAAACCCTTTTAATAACACCAGGAGTGCGTGCAATAGCGCACGAGGAGTGCGTGTAGCTGCACACGAGGAGTGCGCGCAGCAGCGCACCAGGAGTGCGCGCAACAGCGCACCAGGAGTGCGCGCAGCAGCACACCAGGAGTGCGCTTAGCAGCGCACCAGGAGTGCGCTTAGCAGCGCACCAGGAGTGCGCGCAGCAGCGCACCAGGAGTGTGCGCAACAGCGCACGGGGAGTGCGCGCAACAGTGCACGAGGAGTGCGCGTAGCAGCGCACGAGGAGTGCGTGCAGCAGCACACGAGGAGTGTGCGCAGCAGCGCACCAGGAGTGCGCGCAGCAGCGCACCAGGTGTGCGCGCAGCAGCGCACCAGGAGTGCGCGCAGCAGCGCACGGGGAGTGCGCGCAGCAGCGCACGGGGAGTGCGCGCAGCAGCGCACGGGGAGTTAATTATGGAATATTCCATAATTAGGTCTTTTTTTTCATATGATAGATACTTGCTATTATGTCTTTAAAAAATAGATGTAATGTTTGTTTTTAGAATGTCCGGTTCACAATCAACCAAACGAAAAACCTGGGATGAAGAAAAAATGGCACAAGCTATAAAATTCGTCCGGGAAAAGAAAATGGGGTATTTGAAAGCGGCACAGCATTTTCAAGTGCCTAGGACAATTTTATTTCGTCTCTGCCAAAAAGATGAACAGTCTCCAGAAGTGGCAGCAGCTACTACATTAGGACGAAAAACTATCTTGGGCACCGAACTTGAACGTCAGCTAGTAGAATACATACTAATAATGGAGAGCAAGTTTCACGGTTTAACAAGAACTGATCTTCGCCGTATGGCGTTCATGCTAGCAAAGCGAAACAATTTGCAGAATCCCTTCGGTGAATCAGGTATGGCTGGAAAAAAGTGGTTAAAGTTATTTTTAAATCGTCATAAAGATAAACTTTCGATAAGAAGACCAACTGGTACATCATTTGCCAGAGCATTTGGATTTGATAAAGAAAAAGTGGAAGCCTTTTTTAAAAAAATTAAGATTAATTTAATTATTAAATTAATTAAGGAAGAATTGCAGCCAACGGAAGTCACTGGATTGTGGCCTTTAAATAAAAATGTCTTCAATGATGTGGCCTTCATTGCTGCGCAACAAAATGCTGTAATAGACGGTTGTACAACCAATATCCCTCCGCTAGAATCAAGATCTGAAACTGGTCAAGTTCTGGTAGAAATACCTGCACCACAAACAACTGCTAATTTACAACCTGAACCTGCACCTTCGACTTCTGGGCTTAATCGCAGCAGTTTGGGTCTGGTGTCTCCGCATGCCGTAAGTCCAGTGCCAGAGAAACGAAGAAAAGTATCTAGCAGAGGAAGAAAAGCTGCTGTAGCAGCAGTCATAACATCTTCTCCCTACAAAAATGATTTAGAAAATAAAAATATGAAGAGACAAGAAAAAGAAAGTAAACTAGTCAAGACAAAGAATAAGAAGAAAACTGCGAAGAGAAACAAACAAACGAAGAAAAATAAGGATGATAGTGAAGAAGAAGACTCTGAGGAACTAGACGTTATCCAGGTTGATGAAGGTAGTGAACATGATGAGTTGATGGACCAAGTACCTCCTGACTCTGCTGATGCAGAATGTATGTTCTGTTCAAGACTTTTTTCCATGGATAAAAGTGGAGAAAGCTGGATTAAATGCTTGATGTGTGGGCTCTGGGCACATTATGATTGTGCTGGTCCAGAGTTTGATACTTGGATCTGTGACTTTTGCAAGTAATTATGTAACTTCTCTCATTTATCACAATATGTTATATTCATTCAATTGATCTCAAAGATATTAATGTCCATTTTTGTTATTGTTATGTT